>OY728122.1:75687830-76200330 GCA_963277665.1 Viscum album | reverse complement strand
ATAAATAATAAATAATAAATAAATATAAATAATAAATAAATATAAATAATAAATAAATATGAATAATAAATAATAAATAAATATAAATAATAAATAATAATTATAAATTATAAATAAATATAAATAATAAATAAATATGAATAATGAATAATAAATATAAATAATAAATAATAAATAATAAATAATAAATAATAAATAATTAGTAAATATAAATAATAAATAATAAATAAATATAAATATAAATAATAATTAATAAATAATAAATAACCAGTTACAAATAATAGATAATAAATAAATTAAAGTATATTATAAATAATAAATAATAAATAATAAATAATAAATGAAACACACGAAAAAGTATGAAAAGACGTGATAAGGGATGAAAAATCATGAAAACGCATGAAAAAGGATGGAGAAGCATATGAAGAATGAGGCATTAGAAAGAATGAGAACGCATGAAAACTCGTGACAACTCAGGAAAACTCCTTAATAATTCAACATAATCATCATAATAACCCACAAAAAGCCATTGATAAATATAACAAGTCATGGATACCCAAATAAATAGTAATAAATGGATCAACCGTTAAAACCCGTCAAAACGGTCATAAAGAGGCAAAAACATTAGACTCACATTAACGGAGATAACTTATGATCCGAGAGTCCGTTTTAGATCCGCGACCTGTCAAATCAAAGATCCTAAAACGATATTCGACCTGAAAGGTGAAAGAGTCTGAATGGACGGGCGGATCGGATGTTACGACCATTTAAAAAAAAAGCTGACGGGGAACGGGTGCTAGAAACGAGGCATTGAAAAACATAACAAACCCGATACCCACTAAAAAGGCCATAACATATGATCCAGGAGTGCATGTGTGCACCGCAACCAGTCAAACTGAAGCTCATGGAACGAGCTATGATCTGGCAGGTGGAGGAGGCCGAACTAACACGCGGATCGAAAGTTATGTCCGTTTGAAGACAAGTTTGACGGGACACTGGTGACGGAAACGGGGTTTTTGAGGCCTTCAGAGTGGTTTTGGGGGTCGAAAAACATGACAGCAACTTGTTTGTGTCGAACTGGTGCATATCTCTCTTCGCTGGCTTTGATTTGATATGTGGTAGAGCCCAAACGGACACCCGGAGCGAAAGTTATCGCCATTAGAAGTTGGGGAACTTTTTTCAACTTTATTATAACTCTAATATCTTCCGCACCTAAGACCGTCTCACAGTTTTGATTATATTTGCCTCTAGATCTCTTCATGAGCTTCGATTTGACTAGTCGTGGCGCTTCAACGGACGCCCGGATCAAAAGTTATGGTCGTTTTAGTGATTTCGGGGTTTCTCATGTTTTTTTATTTTTTCATTTCATTTCGCGGTGGTTTTACCGAAACCGCCGCTATTTTGCAGCGGTTTTTTAAAAATCCTCCGCTAATCCTCGAATAAAATTAAAAAATAAATTAAAATAAATTAAAATTTTTCATTCATTTCGTGGTGGTTTTTTCGTGGCGGTTTTTTCGCGGCGGTTTTTTCGCGGCAGTTTTTTCGCGGCGGGTTTTTCGCGGCGGTTTTAAAACCGTCGCGAAATAGCAGCCCGAAATGCGTTTAGCGGCGGTTTTAAAAACCGCTGCTAAACAGCAGTTTTCTTTGAGTGATATAATTTTTAGGGTGGGTCACCCAGAGGTGTTCCAACCACCATTTTCATTTATAAATATATGTGGTTGGATATTAAATACATCATACACGTAGTTTGAGATATGATAGAAGCATTTTGGGCCCTAGTCAGAGCCTTTTGAGGAAGGGTTAGCATGATCATGTTATGAATGGAAAATGGAGGCACATTCGTTCTAACTTGGAGTTAATAATTCAGAACTATGAGTGGTGTTCTCTTATTTTTAATGAGTGTGGGTGTTGGTAACCCTTCTTGGAGCATTGTTAATATTTTAAATGTGTTTTTGGTGGGAAATTATGAAGATGGGAAGTTTCATGGATCAAAATTGTTCCTCTCATGTTATATCCTATGGTGGGGAGCACCAAAGTCTAGATGATGAAAGTGACAATGAAATGGTCATTTCATGGGTTGGGCAGAATGGAGTAAGTGTTTTCTTAGTGTTTCATTGATGGTTGTGAGTGATGGATTAGGTTTACGCAGTTTAAGCAGTGTATGTTCAATTGTGACTTTGGATGTGTGTTGGGTGTCTAGTGATGGAATGTGGACATTTGAGTGGGAATTAATGACCAAGGTAGGATGGGATATTTGTTTATATGACCACTAAGGCTTTTCATCGATGAGAATTATATGGTGGGGAGGTTATAAGATCTCATGTTCGTATGAGTTCAAAATTTTAGAAAGAATTTGAATTTTTAATTACTTGATGGGTCATATTTCATTCAAGATTAAAAATAGAATTATGAGGTTTGGAACCCCAAAAAAATACCAATTTGTAATTTTAATGGAGTTACATATAGGTTTATTAGTTTTTATCAGTATATTTTGGGTTAGGGGCTTGAAGTTAATCTTTTTGGAAATTCATCCTATGTCATATGGTTGGAGCGTGGTTAATTCTAACTGTATACCCCAAACATGTGGCCCATAATGCATAGGGTCGTGGTTTTTGAAATTATGAAATAGTCCCTAACAGTCTGAGAAAGTTTCTAAAGTATATTTCAAACATATCGCGTGGTTGGAACATGGTTTGTGTAATCATAAACCATAATCATGCGAGGTATATAGCCTTGGAAATTTCTAAATGCACCATTGGTGTATAGCTTGTCCAATTGTGAGCCCCTTAAAAAGTGGGGAAACGTTTATTTTCCCCTATGGTCTTTTAATCCCACATCTCCCTTTTCCTTCCCTTTCTCCCCTCACATGATTCATCCTTCCTTACACTTCCCCCTTCTTTAATACCCATCAAGGGGTGTTTTCTTTGATGTTTTCCAAGTATTTTGAGGTATGATACCCCTCCACTAGTCATACTTATTCTTCTCCTACAATCCTTTGTATTTTTTGCTTCCTAGTTTATGGATTTGGATTCTATTCTACCTGAGCATAGTGTAATCGGTTGGGCATGATGGTTCTTTTACTATACCTAAAGAGAGGGTGACCCAAGACACCACCTTCATGTGGTGAACCATTTTTTTGGTTGAGGTACATCGCACCAACAATTTTTCTTCTATTTTTAATTAAAATATAATTAAAAATCCAATTAATTTTGTTTCATATCTTATAGATTTCACCAATATAGGTTCGGGGATAAGGGATAGATCGGTGGGGTGATGTTGGAGGTGGTTCTAGTGTAGTGTGATAACCCAATGAGTTACCTGACTTTATATTGATTTAAAATTGAATTAATTAATTTATTATAAATGTTATGATTAACCAATTATTGATGTTTTGAATGATTTATGAGCTCAGGCCATTTAGGTTATGTCGTTTGAGTGTGGATGAGGTCAGATGGACTTGTATGGGCCTTGGAAGCTATTACTTGCCCTTCGGATAAATTTGGAAAACATCAAAATGAGGTCGGTAATATTTCATATCTGACGTATGGCATTTCTATTCAGTTTATGTTACATTTGGATGCTCAATCATTAAACTAAGGGGGATTCCCAAGGTTAATTTAATTAAATGATTTATCTTAATTAAATTAAAAAAATAAAATTAATAATCACTAGGGTTCATGAACAACTCATGTGTGCTTGCTTGATACCCTGGCTTCCAATGGCCAATTTTGGGACCTTGGTGACATCGTGTGGCCTCCAGACCTCCTAAGTGGTAATTCGGGATATGAAGATACTAATTATCCCATTATTAGGGTCTTATTTCACCCCTAATATGGGGGGTTAATATGGACTACATATCCTAGGTCACGTTTCTCTAGTGGGACCTTATTTGGATTCAAGCTGTTTGGGGTTGTTGTGACAAGGTCAGGACAAGTGACTCTCTCTCCTAACTATTGTTGGTGATAGAGCTTAGGATAATCAAGATCAGTTGGAAAATTTGATCAGCCAAAAGTGAGACTTCAGCACCAAGATGGATCAGGGACCATCTCTTGGTTTTTACCTTTATATTGAAACCTCATGTAGCCATCTTGGTTGTGTTACCTTATTGATTACATCGATTGATGTGATGTCCTAGGGTGTCAAGTGATGGCCCAAGACCATGATCGAGGTTGAGGTCCTATGTGAGGGTGTCTTAGTTTTACTAAGACCAAGGTGACCCTAGACGGTACTCTATGACTTGTGACCCTAGTGAGAGGATGTTTATGGGTAAGGGTTGAGATGATCATGGGTGTTACTTAAGAACATAGATCAATGATTCAAGCTAGTTTAGGCTACGATCGGATGGAACATGCTCTGGGTAGCCAGATCAGGGGTTTCCTAGAAGTTTGGGCATATTTCCACCGATATTTATAATTTTTATATTGATTTTTGATATATTATTGTCCATAGGGAATCATGATGATTCAATGGAAACTACCATAAGGGAGGATGTTGTAATTATTATATGAAATATGCTCAAATAGATCTCTCTCATAGGGTAGGTTTGGGATTATTGGATGGATTTTCCCTAGATATATTGCTCATATTGGAGAGTTTGGCTAATATACCTATTTTTATTATACCCAATTGAGTTTAATCCCATAGTGGTGGCATATGATTTTGTTTGGGATTCCATGGATTTGGAGCATAAATGATCATGTGAATCATCATGTGTTAACCCAGCTGGGGACTTACAGTGAGGGCATGGAGCTTGTGATCTACAAAGGTCCTAATATATATCAAGACATGGATGGGACTGTATAATTCTATAGGGTAGGTTTGTGTTGACTATTATACATTCCCATAGAAGGAGGCCTGTGATGACTATGGAATTCTCTTATTTGGGAAGTTTGTGATACTATTATGAAATGAAATCTATGGGTGGTTTGGGTTATTATGAGTTTGTATGATTTCACAATGTGCTTATAAAAACTCCAACATTAGATCAAAGTATGTAGTATGGTATTTTCTTTATTGTAGCTTATTTATTTACTTTAGCTGATCATGTAATTCTCACATATCAAAACATGTTTCAATTAGTACAGAACCATAATGGTGGTTCTCTATTAAATTTTATACTCATACCCTATTTAGGTCACCACTACACATTGGTACCAAAGAATATGTTCACTTGGTTTTAGTCACATTTTGGTCTAAGGATCAAGGTTGATTAACTGGGATAGCTCGGATGTGTACATAATCTTGTGATGAGATATGGCTTAGGGATGTCATGGATCCAGCATTTTTATTTAATTTTATGCTAGTATATATCTGTAACTAGACTAGTGGGTAGTCTGATGTATATATGGAATGGTTTTTTATACCCTTATGAACTTTAATTTATTATTTAGTCTCATTTATATTTATCATATTTTTCTTTTCTTTTATTACTGATTTGTGATGATTAGTTATTTTATCAGTTATTATACACTCTGATATATAGGGTATAATCTCCCCATGATACCACCTTAGACCCATGCTACTAGTTGACAACCTATGGCATATTAGTAGTAAAGGCTGAGGTTGGCTGGTGAAATATATTTGTTACATTCCATAGAGTAATCTATGTCAGGATCATACACTCACCATCCCCAACATTGTTGTCACCACACCCATAAATTGTCTACCATCTGAAGAACCATCACCCACTATCAACCATCTATCACCTATTCTCAATTCCACCCATTTAGCACCATATCTCCTCAAAATAAATTAAAATCTAAACCAATAATCGGTGTATCCATTTTCAAACTATAATAGGATGAAATTTGAAAAAATTGTGAGGGGTGGTCGATTAATGATGGTTAATTGAAAGTATAACCACCCAATATCGCTTTATGTACATGTTCATTGAATAATATAAAACACATGAAGTAGTTAAATTCATTTTTCATTACACCAATTTATAATTCCATAATAATAATAATTATATTTTTATTATTATTATTATTATTATTATTATTATTTATCTTTGAATTCAAAGATTGATCACCACAATGCAACAAATGCATTTGTCTAACAAAAATATTAATAACATAAATCATATAGTATAATTATGAAATTAATAATTTATTTACGTTATTAAACCATAAAATTCTCAATTATATTATTCATTCAAATTAAGCGTTAAACTAATTTAAAATATAATAAAAAATCGCATATATCAAAATAAATAAAATCAGTCAAAATTTCCAACATTATAATTACCCATGATTTCAAAACATTATTTTCATGAGAGGTAAACTTGTATTCAATTATAACATATTTTTTAATATAAAAAATAATACAATCTAATTTATTTGAATTATTAATGGATTCTATCAATGTTCCACCATATATTTTCAAGTGATTCGATCATAAGAGGAAGAGGATGTATTCATATGATGAATGTGGTGAAAAAAGATGAAAATTACCCAATCTCATGGTGTAAATGATAATGATTCAAAATATTTATCATCGATGACATGATTTCTTGATCTTTATCACCAAGTGGTTTTGACTTCACCTCTATAACACCACGAAATATCAATTACTTATTTATAATAATAAGGTTAATTTATACCTTTAGTTCAATGTGTATCAGGGTGAAATTGTGGAATTTATGTAACTTTTAAAATGATTCTTGATTAGGCTCAATGTTTGGAAAACTATTCAACAAAAAATATGTGTTGTATTTAGTTTTTTATAGTGGTGATCATAGTTTTACCACAATATTTTTCAAACCATGTTAGTATTCAATGTGACATGATTAGGTTTCGATATTTTTATTTGTTAACCTTATTTTTAATTAGGTATTCTCCCAAACACTTACCCCATTAAAATATCATTACTGAGTCACCTACACAAACCTCTTATTCCTCCCCCAAGACCCTGTATGGTGATTATATGGTGACTTCTTAGTGGATCGTCACTCGAATTGAAAGGTCAAGACCTATCCTTCATTATTTTCATGGTTTCTTCTTATTTATCCCATATTATCTAACTCCAGTATCCATTTTGACCAAATTTCAAGGCAAGGGTTTCATAGTAATTTTGGATTTTTATTTTTAAGGGTTGTGATCCTTCTCTTGTGACCTATTCTAGTGGATTTCATCTATGGAAATATTGTTATGCCGATTGAGGTTGTTGTTTCCATCTCATTCTAATTTATTTGAGAAAACCATGAATGGTTGGAATTTAAAACTGAATTCTAAACTATAATAATGAAGTATATTCTATCTATATTTATCTTGTCAAAGGTTTTCCTTTTTTCATTTGGTCATATTTGATATAAGGGGTTATTTTCAAAGTTCAAGGGACGTTTTGTCTTAAATATTGATTTCTGCATTCTAGGCGTTTTATAAAATTTTGATGATGGTTTTATTAAAGAAAAACGATTTATTCATGGTTTTTTTTGGATTAAAATTAATTTATATTGTGGCATATTTTATGGTTTAAAAGATTTTACATTTTTAAAAGGGTATGTGTATGAATTATATAATTATTTGGAAACTTATTATGATTGATTGTTATTGTTATATGGTGTTGCTTTTGATTTACCTTTGGTTTATCTTTGGTCTCCAAAATGCTTTTAATAAGATATTTCCAAAACATTTGGTTTCTAAATAATAATTAATCGGATATCACTTTATGAAATTCTATTTGATTAATTGTTGGTTAGGCCATTTTTGAGGAACATTGTGATTCATTGGTTGTATTTTTGCATATCCATGTGATGGATGATTGAATTGAGAATCTAGATAAGTTTGTTCTTGTGGGTAGATCCTCTAGTTAAATTGTTGTTGGATGTGGTATAGATATTTTATTGTATTATTTAACCTTAGTCTATGTGATTTTCGTGTGATTAATGTGTATTTATTTAGTGTCTCACCTTATTTTGATATTCCATGTGGAAACCTATGATACTAAGCTAGAAATTGACTGGGGTATATCTTTCTAGTTGAGAGTTACATGATAGATAATATCCCCAGGTTGAATTTTATGACCTGAAAATGGGATGGTTCAGTGATGAGTCTAATTGAGAGTGATTCGGGAAATGAGTAGTAGATCCATTAACTTATCGGTACTTGGTTCCACCAATGAAAATTGATTATTATATAATTGGTCCCTATTGTATTTCCTCATGATATGTATCATATGTTAAGACTTATTTGTTTCATATCTAGTATTTTTGTGATTATTATCTTAATTTGATCCTACTTTGAGGTATTGATTATTTTTAGTTGAGCCTTATTGTTATATGGTTAACTATTCATTTTAATCTTCGTTGTTTTATGAATTCCTATGGTATATCTTTCGTTATGATTTTCCCTTATTCATTATTTATACATAAATTATGTTTAATATATTTAAATGAAAGGGGTGGGTTTTTTTCCAAGTTTCCTTTCAAATGGTAAAGGAATGTTCAATTTTTTTTCCAAGGAATGTATTGAAAAAAGGAGTTTTTATACGTTGTTTTTTTTTCAAACCATGGAATAGAAATGAAAACCTATTTCATATTACTTATTTTCAACCTAGTATACTTGGTTTCTTTTATAAATGAGATGAATTGGACTTTTGGTGGTATCCAAATGGGTGGTGGATCACACCCTAAAAACTCACGTTTTTAGTTAAGGGGTATTTAGGTATTTTTCAAGTCTTTTAGTTTTTTGGATTTCATATTTGATTGTTACCACTCTACTTTCTGGGAAATGGGTGATGTCGCGTTATGTTATTGATTTGGGAGTCATATATTGATGATGTGGTTTGTCTCCCAGGAACATTGGACCAATTATGTTATGAATTGGCCTCTAAAAACCTCTACTCCTATTTTTGGTTTTGTGTTTTGGAATATAAAAGTTATTCATAAAATGGTTTTATGGATTTAGAAATTTTTAGGTAAAAATATTTTAATTTTCCATTTTTATGAATTTTTTTGATGTTATTGTATTACTAAATATTTATTTTATTGGTTTTATTATCTAATGTATGGAGATCTTATGTCGGGATAACAGTTATAACTCTTTGTTTATCCTTGTTTTCTTAAGGGTGGAATTGTACCCACAGGTTCCCTTGGGATACTCTATCACAAATTTCCAGCCTTGGGAGATCATGAATTTTCCTCGGGATACATAGCGGGATGATATAAGTGAAATTTTGGGTTGACCAAGGTTTGATTAATAAAAAACGGTATCAAGTTCCTCCTATTATTTTAGGGTTAATGGTAGATTATATATTGGAACATCAGAGGTTGATTGGTGTGTGTGGATCCATGTCTAGATAACTCTTCCTCCTGATAAATCTCAAGTTACCAATGATGGTGAGGAGATTTGTTTTAAATTTGGATTTACAATTTTTTATTTATGGTTTTTTTATATGTTTATTTTCTACTCTGAGTTTTAGAAAGATCTTGATAGTTGTTACATGAAATTCCTAGTTTTGGGTGATAATAGAGTCAATCCAAGGGAATGCAATGAAGGTTCAATAAAATGAATCATATTTTTTATTGTATTAATTTATAATATAAAATTTATTATTTTTAGAGCTATAAACTGAGGCTATGTGAGATTCTGAGGCCCGGTGTGGCTAAAATTAATTTTTGAAATATATTAATTATATTAATTATCAAACATACATATTTTTCATTAAAAAGTGGAATAACTACTAAATAGAAGATCAGATCAGAAATATGATACATTTTTTGATCTCAGAGAATGGTATTTTCCCTTGATGTGATATTAACTTCTCTGGAGTTGGTTATTTGGTTAATATTCCTCACATGCATAAATAATAATAAAAATTATTTACTTATGTATTTTATTAAGTGAAATAGTAACCTAATTATTTTCTCTATTAAAACGCGATTATTGCCAATTATAAAGGTTGGCCACATAACCCTTAGAATTTTGAGATAGCATTCAATAAATCCTTATTGAATGATGATGAAGGATCGAGGATCATTTATGCCAAAGGAATTCAGGGATCTTTCCAACAACAATGACATGGATTAATTCTTTAACATCGATCAATCCATCTCAAGGTAGGGTATTGTTTTATATATATTTATCCCCATTTTGTTATTTATGTGATAAAAGTGAATCAATCAGAAAATTAATTAGTTTGTGGATTGTTCTTATTGTGTGTATGGGATAGATATTATTTGGGATTTGGGGTTTCTTTGTGATTATATTATCATCTCTTCATTTATCATTCTAAAAAAATATACGTGAGGCTAAAAATAACATTGTCTGAGGTCAGTGCCTCACATTTTTGTGGTTTCCATCAATCCATACCATTCCACATTCATCATGGGAAATCACTTTAGCCCATGGTTTGATGAATACCCAAAAATCATTCATTATGGACATGTTTCTTCATGAAACATATTGATACCATAGACCTAGGTTCTGATTGTTGATGGGATCAAGCTATGATGATGGATCAAAACTACATCAGTGTTCTTCATCGGGGTTTTGATATTTCGTGACTGCGGGATTCAAAATAATGATTTTCCAATGTGATTTGGTGGCTAGATTATGGCGAGTTGTGATGTTGAGGCTATATTGGACCAATTACTCAACCTACTATGTCATTCATGGTAGTAATGGAGGCCGAAGGAGAATATTATGAAAGATGAACTAGATCTAAGGTTATATAAAATTATGGGTTACATAGTATGTAATCTGGAATTACATTCCATGTGTGACCCCATCTGTCACTAGGGTTTTAACATAGAGATATGTTTCAAAAACCTTTTAACTAATTCACACATTGTGTAACCCTTTCCGAGAAACTGACCATGTACCTGGGGCGGTATATAGACACAAACATGACTATCCATACATGGAAATGGCCTAACATACATAGAAACAGTTAAAGAGTATACATGCTTGAATGCACCACATACTCAAGCACAGACATGGGCACGGTCTGTGATACACAGGTAGGACCCGGTGCTGATGGGACACATCGTGTAATTCTTCTAAGATGTCTTAAATCCCTTGTCTTATTTATCTTAGATGAGTTTCATTATGGTAAATTCCCTTGATCCATTCCATGAGGGTTTAGTATGGGGTTACATTCTATGTGTAGGATGGTGATCCCCTATGAGGAACGTTAATATTGGATAGAGTTGTGAGAATCCCTCTATGAGGCCCAAAGTGAGATCCTATTCCATCATCATTTCCCTAGGTGGTGTTCTTGGTATCAAGTAAAAAAACACAAGTCAAACATTGATACTATACATAGAGGGTTAATCTAGATTGGGTTATTAGTAGACCCCATGGATCTGGGAGTGATCCTTATTCTATGTATCAATCTCTTCAGACTTCTAGTGTATACTTATTATGGTGAGACCCAATGAGAATTACATCTCATATGGATGTCAGTAGTTCTATATGACTCATAGTGTATTTCCTCTTGGATGAGTGATATGTGGAACCTTTGATCAGAAATCCTAGGATGGTAGTATGATTGTGACCTTAACTTGAGATTGTGTGTCTATAATGAGTATATCTAAATATTTTGGTTATATACATTGTTGACATATAACTATGATGAGCATAATATAGTTCTTGACGCAATATTATTTGTGATTTTGGGGGGTCCTACTAGGTATTATTATACTCATCCCTACATTTTCGTTTCCTGCATGTGTCATGTCTTATGAAAATGATCAACCCTTTGATGGTGTAAGATCCCAACCTTTTTTGGAGTTATCTCAGGCTCAAATTCATGTAGTTTTGGTTTTATTTAAGTACCTTTTGTTGGAGTTATGAATTTAGGTATGTTTGGGTGGATTGTTAAGAAGATTTTCTGAAAAGGGGACTATGGATTGTTAGCTCACAGTTTGAGTAAACTGTGCAACCATCCCATCTAACCGTGTGACCCCAAATAGTGATATTTTCATTGTTGACACACGGTTTGTTAATCCAAGTTCCTCTGCCTAGAAAAACCATACGTGTAGTTTTATCCCACCTAAAACATTATTTTAAAATCCCTATAACCCATGAACTAGGTTCATTTCGATAATACTTCAGGATTTAAGATTTTTGGGAAATTCTAGAGCTTTCTGAAGGGGTTCCAAGGTCGTAAAACTTCCATTGCTCCATATTCAAATCTCAAATCGAAGATCTTCTCTTATCCTAATAAGTGGATCTTATCCTAATCCTTATTCAATCTATTATTCCTTCTTCTCTGGATATTTTGGCGAAGTTTATTCTCTGTTTATTTAGATCTAAACCAAATTGGTGAGATCTAGATCTAGGATTGTATATCTAAATCTATATTGATTATATCTTTATATCTTTGATCTTAGTTTAGGGATTTGATCTAGATCTCATATCTATGTTTTGTGCTACTCAGATTTTGGGGTTTCCCATTAAGTGAACATCCATCAAATAATTGAGTTAGGTGGTCTAATTTCTAAATACATTATCCGTGATTTTTTCTCATATATGAAAATTGTAGGATTTCTAGATTTTTTTAGAAATTGCGACCCCTAATTGAATTAATTAACAGACTTTATTAATTAATTGATGAATTAATTAATTTAAGGGATTTTATTTTTTTGACATGACATTCTGCACCAATGGGATTTGGGCTGTTAGGCATGGAGTTCTGCACCAATAGTAGAAATAAATGAATTGGATTTTGGTTTTTAGACATGGTGTTCTACACCGATGGGATTTGGGGGTTCTAGGCATGGAACTCTAAACTGGGGATAAATCTATCTATATCATTGAGAACAGGGGAGTCATACATGGTGTTCTACACTGATGATAAATAATAACAAATGGTGTTTTATGTTCTAGAAATGGCATTCTAAAATGATGATATTTTTATTGTTTGACAAGGAATTCTACATCAATGGGATTTTGAGTGTTAGACATTGAGTTCTACACTAAGGATACATATAAAAATTGTGAATTTAATTTCTGACATGATTCTAACTTGATAGTCTATGTGGTTAATAAAGATTAATTGATAATGTGATAATTGTTCAATTATTCAATGTAATTGTTTTTATTATAGAACTGCATACACTTGTTGTTGACTGGATTTTTTTAGACACTATTGGTGGTGACCTACTAAGTAATACTAACATTCTATTCATGATGCCTGGTCAGTACCCAAATAGGCTTTACTGTTGCAGGACAGGTTAAGGGAAAAGGCCCTATGTTGGATTCATGATTTACATTGGAAATTAAATGAGGGAACCAGACATGGTTCCAGACCCACTTTGAAGTCATTCATGTCTTTACCTTAGTTTCATTTTATTCACCTTGACAATTAATTTGGCATTCCATGTTTTTCCTTTCAATTGAGTATGGTATTTTTTTTGGTTATCTTGTGACATTGGTATTGCTCAGGTTATATATGCTTCTGAATTTGTCTATTTATTTCATTTGGTGTATTACATTGATAAAAGAGGATATAGTCTCCCCATCATGACTTCCCAGACCCTCACTGCTAGTCAGTAGCCTCTATCTTATAGGGAGTCACACTTGCGGTCTTCTGACCAACCAGCTCAGGGCCTCATTGCATTCCACCCAAGCTAGGACAATAAAAATAGGTATCTGAGCTCTAGTTTTAATTTCTTATTATTTTTTATAACTATTTAGGGAAATTTAGATAGGTGACTAGAAAGATTTGGGGTATGTTAATGAGCTCATGCATGGGATTTACATACCCATTTACAGGGGGAACTCAAGTACTTCGGGAGGGATTGTTGTTATTATTTTTTGTTGTTATAGTTTAATATTATTTCACCTTGGGTGACGCACTTGTTTTGTGATGTGATAATTATTGTTGAGATTTCTTAGAATTGAATCATGGACTATAATTTCATGATAGTTGAGTCTTCATGGATCATTCTATTCACTTAGGAATATTTTCTAGCATGCATCATTTTAGGCACACACCGGAAAATGAGCTTTGTGTAAATTTTTGATCCTAGACTTTTTTTAATTACTTTTGAAATTGAAATGAAAATAGTGCCTAATATGAATTAGATAATGGTAAAATAAATATAATAATAATAAGTGACTTTCTAAATGATAAACCTAAGAAATGAGAATGTGGTTACCCTTGTTAATTTTACCTATGTGTATGGTGGTTAAGGGTAGTAATAGCGCCTCGATTTTGACCATGTGGCGAGGGATGGGGAAAAGACATATTGTGGCTTGTATAATTTTTTCCTCAAATTTAAATGTGATAAATTGTGTTATGTGTCCTAATATTTTTTTTGGAATTATAGAGAAATGTCTCTGTTAAGGTGCTTTTTGAGAGGATGACTAGAGGACGTACCTGTGGATGATCCTCCAATGGTGAAACATGAGGCACTGATAGTGTTAGGGGAGGGAGCTTGAGATTATTTCCAATATAACATAACTCGTTTAATTCAATTTATGGAGACAGACCCATGGTGGGTTTTGAAAAGCATGTCTGGTCTGATGAGGGAGTTTCAATTGCAGCACCCTTTAACTATCACTGGAGAGGGTGGACTTATGGGAGTTGAGTTTTGGATAAAGTCTATCAATAATATACATGAAAACCTAGAGACTCCTATTGATAATAGATTCAAGCTAGTAGATTGCATTTTTCATGGTCAAGTGAATCATTGGTGGGATGTCCAAGCATGGACTGGTTAGGCTGATGGTATGGAATGGAAGGAATTTCTAGAGATGTTCTTTGAACACTCTACCCAGAGATACTGAGGCAGGAAAGAGAAGTTTAGTTCATGAGTTTAACTTAGGGGAATCTATCTATTATGGACTATGATAGATGATTTATAAACATACATAGTTTTTATCTAGCATTGGAAGTATATGAGTCTACTTCAACAAAATGATTTCAGGATGGACTTAAATGTGAAATTAAGTCTTGGGTATATATTTTTAGGCTGAAGAAGTTTATAAAATTGGCAAATCATGATCTCGTTTTTTAGGGGAGCCTGAATGAGGATTTTTGTGGTGGACAATTGATTCTTGTTGGACAGTCATATGGTATTAATTTTGAGATCAGGAAGTGATATTATGGAAATTTCATCTAGAGCTAGGAGAAGAATATTGGCTAGTCAGGGGGATCCGTTACACAGGATATTACACATGTTCTTTTCCACTAGTGTGGTAGGCCATGACACTTTCATAAATATTATTCCCAACCTCTAGTAGATTGTCGATCCAACGGTAATATGGGACATCTAAAGAGGTTCTTCAGGATCTCGAGGTTGTCAAGTGGTGATGGAGGAGCTCAATAAAACCATAATGCATGAAGGGGTTCTTCTGCACCATACCAATATGGAAGTTGGAATTATACTAGACAAGAAAGTATAAGTAGTGGATGTGTTGATTCTAGAAAAGAGTCCCCATATCTATAGAGTAGTGCAACTCAGGGAAGTTAGATCGCATCACAAGGAATATGGGTAGGAATGTTATATGCGGTGCTGCCTACAGTTGTTGATAGTGAGGCTGGTCTATCAAGAGTGAGAGGCAATATTATTATAGAATATATATTATCTAGTTCCTTATTTGATACTAGTTCCTCACATTCCATTATATCTACTAAAATTTTTAACAGTTTGTACCTACTGGTGGATTTTGTGAGTAGGGTTATGATGATAGATACACATTTGGGAGTACGGTATAGAGACATTTGTGTGTGAAAGGGATGCTCTCTTGAGATTGGGGAGTACCATTTTTGCGGTATCTCTATATCCTTGACATGATTGAATTTGACCAAATTATGGGTATAGACTACCAAGTCACACACCGATCCCATGTAGATTGTTACCATATGAGAGATTCATTTACATCTCCTAAGTGTGACCTATACATTCATTTGGGAGAGTGGGGAATTCAGGCAGTCGAAGTAGGGCCATTTACTCAGAAACTAGGAGAGGTCACATTCTATGTTGCTAATATTATACTAGTTAGGGATACCACTTGAGGGATATGTGTAATTCACTCTTGAGATCATGTTGGGGCTGAGACAGTATCTACTCCACCTTACAGAATGGAACCAACCAAGATTCAAGAGTTCAAAGCTCAGCTGGAGGTATTGAGGGATAAAGGATTTATCTAACCAAGTATACCTCCTTGGGTATCACCTCTATTGTTTTAAAATAAGGCTAATGGGAATTTATATTATTGTGTCTATTACTAGAAGTTGAATAAGATTAATGTGAATAGATTATATCATCTTCCATGTATCGATGATTTTTTTGACCAGTTAAAAGTGGCTTGTGTGTTATCAAATATCAACTTGAGATCAGGGTATCATCAGTTGAGATTTAAGTCATCTGATATACTAAGGATAGCTTTCAAGAGCATGTATGGCCTTTATAAATTTGTCATAATGTCATTCAGTTTGACAAACACACCAATAGAGTTTATTTCCTTGATAAACAGAATCATCCATCCATATCTACATCTGTTTGTGGTGGTGTTTGGGGATGAAATATTTGTGTACTCCAAGACTCATGATGATCAGGCCCAACAAATTAACATAATATTGAGTATACATAGAGAGCATCAGTTATATTCCATGTTATCTATGTTTTAGTTTTGTATTGACTAGGTACACTTCTTGGGAAAATGATCTCAGAGGAAGGTGTGTTAGTTGACCCATAGAAGGTTTAGGAATTAATTTCTTGGGAGCAGTCCAATAATATTTTTGATATCTAAATATTTTTTGGATTCGATAGATATTACAGGAGTTTCATCCATGAATTTTCCCAATTATCATCACCTCTTTTAATATTGAACAAGAATGGGATAAAGTTTCAACTGAAAAAAGCATGCGATAATGCTTTCCAAGATCTGAAAAAGAATTTGTCATCGGCACCAATTTTGATCATGCCTGAGTCATGTGAGGATTACACTGTGCTTTGTGACTCTTTTAGGATCAGACTTAGAGTTGTTCTAATGTAGGGAGATCGATTTGTGTAATATTGGTCTTGGAAGTTGCAACCTCATGAATAAAATTACACTATGCAGGAACTTGATTTTGTAGAAGTGGTATATGATTTGAAGTGATAGAGACACTATATCTTGGGGAAAAAGTTTACATATTACACTTACTATAAGATATTTATGTATATCTTCGCATAGAGATATTTTTATCTTCAACAGCAGATATGGGCTTCATATATGCAGTATTTCAACATTGAACTAGCATATACACTCAGGAAGGGAAATAGTGTGGTTGATTCCTTGAGTAGGAGAAATAAGACTCAGATGGTTTTAGAGTTGAGTGCTCAGTGGAATATAAGTACATTGCTTACTGAAATGCATGTGGTGGTTTAAGAGAATCAGAAGAAGATGACTCTGGTTTCAGTTTCAGTGTAGTATACACTTTTGAGATGAATCAAGGATGGAATGTATGAGGATTCAAGTTCATAGACTTGAGGTAATGTTTTGAAATTGGGGAGGCACGTTTGGATTGGTTGATATATGTGGAAGATATCAACTATGTGAAGGATAGAGTTGTTGTGCCTGCAAGAATTTGAGAGGAGATCATGTGAAAATTTCATGCCAATAAGTGGTTGATACATCCATGTATGATGATGTTACTAATATTTTCATAACTTATTATATGCTCCCTTTACTTATTTTATATGAAATTTGCATAATTTGTGAGAAATATTAATGTTTAAATATTAATTATAATTTTTGAGCAGTATTTGAATTCATCCATATTCTAGTATTTTTAATGTTTTAATAATAAATATCACCCCACTTATCCAAATTTAATGATTCCGGTTTTTATGGTTCCTTACTCAAATTACAACATTTCGTTAGAAGGAACCACTGGCCAAATCGTTAATTTGTAGGGTAATATTGTCCACACAAAAAGGCCTAAATAATCTGTAAAGAAACTAGAAAATCCATGAATATAGAATTACTGGGCTTACTCCAGAAGTCCAAATCCTTTATTTCTCCTCCCAAGGTCATTGGACAATTCAATCCATCTTGGATAAAGGTTTCAAGGACCAACTCCAAATACAAGGGGCCCAACGGGTGCTTTGAAGTCCAGCCCACCATTCTAGATGGAAATTAAAATCCAAACACTATTCATGACATTTCTCATGATTTAATCATCAAATAAATCTAAGATATTTCAGTGTGAAAGAGGTGATATAGAAAGCTGACTTTGGTGAAGAAAGTGTCTGAATTTGAAGGCATCTTCCTTTTGATAAACCCATTCACATTTCAGCCTTCTAAAAAGTATAGATTAAAATGGAAAGTTTAACTTTGTTTAATAAAAATGCAATAAATTTGCTTCCATAAGTCCACATGACTCAAAATTTTGAGCGATGTTGGCCAAAATTATTATATACAACTTTTAAAAATAGTCTATCTCAAGATTCGGCTCTGTGAATAGCCAAATTTCTGATGAAAGTGGAGGGATAGATTAGGAATGTAAACAGTTCATTTCCTTGGGCCATAAATACATCCCCCTCCTCTCCTTTAAATGAGTTGGCATTTCAAAAGAGAGGAGAATATATTGGCATGACCAAAGCCTTTAAAAGGGCTTGGGACAACCTTCCATACTCATGTTTTCACTTGAGATACCCTTCCTCCTCTCTTTGTTTCCTTTTACTTTGGTGTTCTTTGTTATTGTAATCTTGTAAGTTTTTTTGTAATTTTGTTTGAATGAAAGATTCTTCTTCAATGTCTCTTATTCTCATCCACCTTCGGTAGTTTAATATTTATTTTCTTAAAATAGTTTAAATATAGTTGAATTCACTTCCCTTATTTTTCTTTATCATTCAATCTATGTTCGTTTTTAATTATCATCATCGTTTGTGTGTGTGTTTGATGTACCACTCTTTTCTTATCCCTTTCTTTTTCTTATCTTCTTGATTTTTCATCATAATCATTATAACTAAATTAGAAATCTTTTAAATTAATGAGTAAATATCTCATTGGGGTGAGTTATAATTTAGGGATGTTAAGCGATTGAGAGCTTTTTCTTGATGAGTATTCTTTGAATTTACATTGTGTATGTTGGACTTAACATGTCGTGGATTATTGATATATTTTGTTTAACATATGGATTACATGGATTATTAGAACCATAAATAGGCTACCAAAATCAATTACTGGTTTATATTAGAATCCTAGTTAAGTTGAGGCTTGGATTAAAGCCTTAACACTTAGGTATTCCCATCGACGTCAACTTGTGACATGGGTGTTAATTTAATGCAATACAAAGCAATGCTCAAGGATATCACAAGCTTAACTACCTATTGATGAACTCACCCTAATATTTATCAAATTATTAAATAAATATTAATCTAACATAATCCATAAGTTATTTCATAATCTCTGCAAACAAACCCCCCAAACAGAATACAATCAACTAAAAACAATCGACTATTAAAAAGTACCATCACCGTGGATTCGACCCGAGTATAGCTATACACATTAGAAGATCACTGGAACCTTGACCTTTCGATGGTGAAAATCGGCCATTCTTTCAAATGGTGTCGTTTCTGGGGAAGGTTCTTTATGTAGTTATTAGTTTCTGGTTATTGTAAAAAAACAAAAATAAACAAATTAAAAAAACAAAGAAAACCCCCTCTTCCTCTTTCATCTAAAATCTCTCTGAATGCCCCATATCCTCCCATGAAATCCCTCAAATTTGTTTTACCCTAAAATTGAAAGAACACTTCACCAACTTAGGAGGAACATAAGAGATAATCAAATAATTCATGAACCATTCCTTTTCTAACCAGTTGAATTAGAAATGGACAATCCTAGGGAATAACCACTTAAAGAACTTTATTCCCCTGATATGAATTACCAACCTCTTGGTATTCAATATCCCAACATTTTTTCAACTTCTAGAGAATCAATATGATTCATCTGGACCAATGGATCTCAATGCAGCATATGATTAGCGAAACCCCAACCCTCAATAATCAGTTCAGTTTGTTAGAAATTTCAACGAACCCCATTCTAAGCACTTTTATTCTACATATAACCCTAACATGAGATATTGGAATCCCATTTCCCATGCCCCTAAATACCCTCATCAAAACCCAAACCAATTCCAATATGGTCAAAGTGTTGGTAACTTCCAACAACCATACCCTTTTTTTCATCAACCTCAAAGGATCAATCCTCCTCTTCCTCTTCTTGGATTCCACTATCCTAGTGAGCCTTCCCAATTCCCAACCCAATACAATTGATTTCCCAAGAACCAAAATCAAGGTAATCCCAATTTGGAATAGGCCTCTTCTTCAAAGAAACCATGGGAAATTGTAGTGGAAGATCTTGACTCCTTCACCCATTCCAGCCTCAAAAACATTGAAACCCAAATTGGTCAACTTGCATCCCACCTGAGCCAAATACAACAATCAAATTCTTCTCAACTCCCAACTCAACCATTACCCAACCCCATGGGTAATGTAAGTGAAATTTCACTTTGATCAGGAAACCAAATTGATATGCCTCATGATGAGACACCCCACTCCCATTTGAATTTTGACCTAGAAAATTAAAAGAAAAAGAAACTTGAAAAGGAATTTGAATCCATTCCCTCATCTCCTTCCATTCCAATTAGGAATCTAATTCCTTTCCCTCAAGTTGTTTCTAAAACAAATAAGTCCTTTGAACATGATATTGGAATGCGTGACATGTTTAGATGGGTTTAATTCAACATTCTCCTCTTAGATGCCATAAAACAAATCCCTAAGTATGCCATGTTTCTTAAGAAATTTTGAACCCCCAAGAGGAAACTTAGGACCTTTGAAAATGTTTCCACCCAGCAGTCTATTCCCATAAAGTGAAAAGATCTAGGGACCTTTACAGTTCCATGCCAAATTGGAAGTTCCAAAATTGATGATGCAATCATAGACCTAGGAGCCTCAATTAATGTCACACCCAAATCCATCTTCTCCAACCTTGGTCTAGGTCCTTTACATCCAATGGGTCTTGTCATTCAGTTATCCAATCGAAGCACAGCTTGTCAGGAGGGTATAATTGAGGATTTCCTTGTTTGTATTAGTGATCTTATCTTCCCAGTTGATTTCTATGTCCTTGACATGGAAGGTGGGATGAACTCTTCTCAATCTCCCTTAATTCTAGGAAGACCATTCCTAATGACAGAGAGAACCAAAACTGATGTCCATTCAAGCATCTTATCCATTGAATTTGGTGACCAACTGGTCAATTTCAACATTTTCCAAGCCATGCAATACCCATCTGAGGATCACTCTAAATTCTCAATCCATGTTTTTAAGGACACTTTTGAGAGTCAATTGGACCCCATTAAATCATGTTCATCGTTATCTAATGAGAGAGGATCTTGTGAAATTTGGTCCATGATTAACCAAGTCATAAATGGTGAAGTTTATGTGGACCTTTAATTCATAGAATCCATCAATCTAGAGGATCTTGAAAAATCCCTTAAATCCCACATCAACTCTGATCTCTACTGCTCTACCATTGATAGTATTAAGGAAAATGAATCTGAAGCAACTGAAGTCCCTTCCTCCATTCCAGAGTTGTCTAACCCACAACTGACAGATGAGACTGGTCTGAAACCTCTTCCTACACACCTAAAATATGCATTCGTTTTCCATGATCACTCTTATCCTGTCATTATCTCTACTTCACTTACCAAAACAGATGAGTCCAAACTTGTTCAAGTGTTATAGGAAAACAAAAATTCCTTTCGTTGGACCCTAGATGACATACAAGGAATCAACCCTGCTCTTTGCATGCATCACATCCATCTTGAGGAATCATCCAAACCAATTAGACAACAACAAAGAAGACTTAATCAACTCATACTTGAAGTAGTTGGGGAAAAGATCACCAAGATTCTTCAATATGGTTTTATCTATCCAATTTCCGATAGTGAATGGGTTAGTCCAATTCAATATGTACTTAAGAAGGGTGGGATAACTGTTGTCACAAATGAACTTGGTGAGGTAGTCACAACTCGAGTGAAGAATAGATGGAATGTGTGCATTGACTACAGGTAATTGAATTCTGAAACAAGAAAAGATCACTACCCTCTTCCATTCCTTAATCAGATGCTAGAATGATTATCCGGAAAGTTCCACTACTAATTTCTTGATGGATACACCGACTACTTCCAAATACCAATCACACCTCAGGACCAAGAAAAAACTACATTCACATGCCCCTTTAGAATATATGCATATAGTAGAATGCCTTTTGGCCTTTTCAATGCTCCTGTAACAATTAAGAGGTGTATGATGAGTATCTTTTCTGAATTCATTGAATAGAGCATGGAAGTATGCATGGATGACTTTACCATTTTTGGTGATTCATTTGAATCTTTCTTGAATTCACTCTCTCTAGTCCTCTAAAAGTGTTTCAAGTTTAAACTTGAGTTAAATTTTGAAAAATGTCACTTCATGGTTACAAATGGGATTGTTCTAGGGAACATAGTTTCCCAAGATTTTATTAAAGTTGATCCTACCAAAATTGAAGTGATCCAATCACTTCCTGAACCCACTTCTATTCGAGACATCCATTCATTCCTTGGTCATGACAGTTTCTATCGGCGATTCATCCATAAATTTTGTAGGATTTCCCTCCCACTCGCTCGGTTGCTCCAAAATGATGTCACATTCCATATTGGCGAGGTTTTCAAGAGAGCCTTCATTGAACTCAAAATTTCTCATACATGTGCCCTGATAATCCAACCCCCAGATTGGTCTTTACCCATTGAATTGATGTGTGATGCTTATGATAGAGAAATTGTGGTTTTTCTTGGTCAATGAATGGAAAAAATTCCTCATGTAATATATTATGCCTCAAAAATATTGGATGAAACTCAATCCTACTAAACATTTACTGAAAATGAACTTTTAGTAGTGGTTTTTGCCTTAGATAAATTCTAACCCTATCTCTTAGGTTCCTAAATCATCATCTTCACAGACCATTCTTCTATAATGTTTTTACATAAGAAAATTGATTCCAAACCAAGGATAATAAGATGGATTCTAATACTCCAAGAGTTTGACCTTGAAATCAAAGATAGGACAGGAAAAGAAAACCCTATGGCTGATCACTTGATTATAATTTTTAATTCTTCTCATTCTAAAATAATTGATCAGGAATTTCCAACTGAGCATCATTCGTCTCTCACTCCAAAAATACCATGCTATGCCCCAATTGTAAATTACTTGGTTTCTAGTATTTTTCCTGAAAAGTTTTTAAAAGGAAAAAAATGATGTTGAAAAGAGATTAAAAATTATATTTTTTGGATGATAATAAACTTTTGAAAAACTAGGGCAGACATGGTAATTAAGAGATATGTTGATGAAAATGAACATTCTTCTATCTTAGAATTATATCACTAAATGCCTTGTGGTGGCCAATTTGGACCACAAGGGACCTCTCTAAAGGTACTAGACTCTGGATTCTTCTGGAATTCACTCTTCAAGGACTCACATGGGTTCTATCAATCATGTCCCACTTTCCAAAAGGTTGGAACAATCTCATGGATAAATGAAATGCCCCAAAAGCCTTTAATTTTCTGTGAGATCTTCGAGGATTGGGGCATCGATTTCATGGGACCATTCCCCCCTTCCAATGGATTCTCATACATTATTCTTGCGGTTGATTGTGTTTCTAGGTGGGTCAAGGACAAATCCACAAGAAAGAATTATTCACATATTGTTTGTGAGTTTATAAAGACACACATCTTCCACCGATTTGGAACACCACGTGCCTTGATAAGTGACTTAGGAACCCATTTTTGTAATAGAACCATGGAATCTCTTTTGAGAAAGAATGGTGTTGTACATAAAACATAAAATTCATATCAACCCCCAAAAATGGCTTGGATGAACTTTCAAATAGAGAAGTGAAAATAGTGCTTGATAGAATTGTAAAACCCAATAGAAAAGACAGGCCTGAAAGACTTGGTGAAGTACTTTGGGTTTATCAAACTGCCTATAAAACACCCATTGGGATGTGTTATTTTAGGTTAGTTTTCAATAAATCATGTCATTTACCAATTGAAATCCGACATAAGTCTTTTTGGGCTACGAAAACCTATAATTTTGATAAGAAATATGGTTCCAATTGGCTTAACTAGAGGAGTTCAACTTGATTCCTATGAGAATTCCAATCTGTACAAAGAAAAGGCTAAGGTACTCCATCATAAGAACATCCTGAGAAAGGTATTTCAAGAAGGTGAAAATTTAATTCCCTTTAATTCTCGGTTTCGGCTTCACCCAGGTAAGCTTAATTCTCATTAGGAAGGTCATTTTATTATTTCTCATGTTTACACATTTGGTGCAGTGCAAGTCCAAGACCCCTCTTAAAAAAGGGCATTCATAGTTAATGGAAATCGATTAAAGCATCACCATGAGAGGACACACTATCCTAGAACAACATCAACTTCCATCAGATCAATAGTAGACCCACCACCGAATGGATACGGTGACCCACCAAATCCAAATCAGGGGGCACTTCATTCCCTTTAACTCTCCCTCTATCTCTTCCTCATTCTTACTCTTTCTTCTTCTTCCCCTCTCTTTCATTTTTTACCACTTTCTTTATCAAACCCTTTTATTTTCTCTTTCTATTTTTTGTGGGTGTGTCTTTATACAAAACTCAAAAAAATCTTAAAAGACTAAAAACAAAAAAAAAGATCACTTAAAAAATATGGAAAAACAAGAGTCTTGATTACTCACCTTCAATTTTCAAATTTTGTCCAACCATTTTGGGGAGTCAAAAGTCATCCATTCAACTCAAAAATTCTATGTTTTCGTCATATATTTAGATAAGGAATATTTTTCAAAACCAATAATATTTTAATTCTCAATTTTTTTTATTTGGAAAATTATTTTCCCCAACCATGGGGAACAGAATAATATTTCATGCCAATTCTACCTATATCCATCTTTTCAAAATGTGTGTTTTTCACCCCCATTTTTGATTCTTGAGTTTTTGGACCTTTAGATGAATTTCCTACTTTGGTGTGCATTAATATTATAGGGGCATTTTCTGAACCACATGAGAATCACATTTGCCTAATAGCCTCTCATTTCCCTTACATTAATCCTCCTTTTGAAATCTCATTCGAGCCTATGAAAACCATATCATTAATATCCACATTAAAATCCCAATACATTTTTCCACCCAATATTAACATGGATTTTCATAGAATAATTTTTTTTTAAAATTTAAGGGTGGGGGAATGGATTTCATTTTTTTGGGTGCCCTTTTATTGATTTTCAACGAGTTATCATATGTTTTAGGGAAAGAATCAATTTTAGTGTGGGGGGATGTTGTAATTCAGTGAGTTTTGGGGAATTTAATGTACTTTCATTTATGTAATTTTTTAAATTTTATTGACAAGTGATCAAAAAAATCAAAAAAAATCAAAAAAATGGGTTGTGTCTTGGGCAGGTCAAAAATCACTCTTCCTAAAAAATTTATCTTATTATGATGATAACAATTAGTGTCATGAGGAGATCAATCATGGGTTGTTATATGAGTGTGAGATCTTTTTCATGTTCAACTTTTAAAAAAACACTTATGTCATTGGGAGAATTTTTGTGTTTTGTAAATATTTTATCTTCTCACCCCCTTTAAATTTCCTTCCTCTCTTGTGTCTTTCATTGAACAGTCATTCCCTTGTAAATATGTGTTTCCATTTTCATCCATGTTTCATTTAAAAAAATATATGCATTGGTTTTTCCATGTTAGTATTTTTCCCACCTTTTCCTATATTTTGGATATCTTCTTCTTACCGTCCTATAGCCATAGAAAAAACCCCTAAAAAGTCCTATTGATTTTTTAGCACTTTAAGAAAGGGAGTAGAATTTGAGAGTTCTTACAAACTCTATGATTTTCACTTTTGGTTGGTGGATGAGTGAATCTCCATAAATTAATTTTATCATCTCGAGAGGAGTAAGTTTGTTGTGCCACCGTTTTCCTTTTCTAAAATTGAGCATGAAAAAAAATTGTTTTTGGAACATTGTTTCTATAACAATATGTGGTGGAATTTTTTATGGATGAGTGAAATTTTCTAAACCTCCCCTGAGTTGGGAAAAAATGTTAATATTTGTTGGTGAGTGAAAATGATATTGTCATGTTTTTATATTTATTGTACGTGAGGACATGAACAAGACTAAGTGTGGAAGATTTGATGTTATTAATATTTTCATAACCTATTAAATATTACCTTTAATTATTTTATATGAAATGTGCATAATTTGTGTGAAATGTTAATGTTTAAATATTAATTTCAATTTTTTAGCACTATTTTAACTCATCCAGATTCATTTATGTTTAATAATTTAATAATAAATATCACCTTACTTATCCA
Source organism: Viscum album (assembly GCA_963277665.1). Taxonomy (NCBI): domain Eukaryota; kingdom Viridiplantae; phylum Streptophyta; class Magnoliopsida; order Santalales; family Viscaceae; genus Viscum; species Viscum album. Next base: position 76,173,984 of record OY728122.1, on the reverse strand, counting down.
AATTGCATGATTCTTCTTTTTGAGGGTTCCTTACTCAAATTACAACATTTAATTGGATGGAACCTCTTGACAAATCATCAATTTGGAAGGTCATATTTTCCACCCAATAAGGCCCAAATAATCTGTGAAGAAACAGGAAAATCCATGAAGATAGACTTACTGGGCTTACTCTAGAAGACCAAATCCTTTAATTCTTCTCCAAATGTTTGGGGACAATTGAATCCATCTAGGATAAACATTTCAAGGCCCAAATCCAAATACAAGGGGCCCCACTGATGCTTTGAATTCTATTCGACCATTATGTCTAGAAATTAAAATCTAGATATTATTCATGACATATCTCATGATGTAATCATAAAATCAGGCTGAGTTTTTTAGTGTGAAAGAGAAGATATAGGCAGCATACTTTTTTGAAGAAATTGTTCGGATTTGAATGAATATTCCTATTTATAAACCCATTCACTTTTCATCCTTCTAAAACATATATACTGAAATGGATAGTTTAACTTTGTTTAATCAAAATTCCATAACATTGGCTCTATATTTCCAAATGACTCCATTTTTTTAGCAAATTTGTCCAACATTATTATCTACAACATTTAAGAAGAATTAATCTCGAGATTCGGCTGTATGAATAGCCAAATTGGTGATGCAACTGGAGGTATAGATTGGGAATACAAACAGTCCACTGCCTTAGGCTACAAATACATCCCCATCCTCTCCTTCAAAGGAGTTGGCATTTCAGAAGAGAGGAGCACATATTGACATGAAAAAAGCCTTTCCAGGGTCTTGATAGGACCATCCTGTAACACCCCAAGTTTTTCTAAGATAAATATAAATGCATGGAACTTTGTTTTAAAAAGTTATTTTTAAATAGCCTTTAAAACCTAACTTTTCTACTTCTATATTCTGAATTTCAAGAAACTGTCATCTACAATTGTGTTCGGTATGTTATTTAGAGTCTGATGAAACAAACTTGTTTTTTTAATAGTAACATACCCTTATGAATAGTACTATGAATAGTAATATGACCTTATGAATAGTAAATAATATTATTATTTTATTTTCCCAAGGCAATAAGATAATGGGATCTTAATTAATTTTCCAATGTCACATAAAACTTATTGCACTTCAATATTGTTATTTCTCGAATTAACTGTAAACTTATTTAGAAATTAAATTAATAATATTTAGAAAATTATTTTTGAAAAATGGAGTTCATTTTTGAATTCTACACATCGAAAAATGGTTGGGGTAAAGTTTTGGTATTTTTATGAAACTCTTGAATTTTCGGTGGATAGTGAAATACGATAAAATACTGTATAATCAATTTATCAGTAAAAATGCACTATTTATGACATCATAAGTGATGCAAGGAAACATGTTTTGAAATCACATGATATTATCACAATTTAGGGCCACTTGATTTTAGATTATTCATAGTCTTGATAAAAATATTATAATAATGATTAAAATAATCTAAAATACCTCCCATCCTCCACTATAAATACCACCCTCACTCCCCTCTTCCTCCCACACCTCTCAAGGATTGAGCATTGTCTAATTTATGCCAAATTCCCTCCCCAATCTTCTTCCCCACGTCCTAGATCTTCTGGTCTCACTAAAAGACCAAAATAAAAGCCCTTAAGGAGGATCTCAAGGAGAAGAGATCAAGAGGTAAACATCCTCTTTTATTTTCTTTATTTTCTTTCATTTTATGTTATTCTCTTCCATTCCCTTTGTCTTTTTTTGGAATATTTCATTAAATATTCCCCCTTACTGTCCATATTTTGTATGAATTATGAGATATTCCATTCCTCTCATCAATCTTGTTTTTATGAAATTTTAAGAGACGTCGTTAGGCTGCCGAATTTTCGTGAGAAAATTCCCAAGATTTTCTTTTATTTCATGATTCGTTTTTCTTCTTTCCTCACTCCCTCTTATCCAAGAGGAATGAAATCTCTAGAATCATGTATATTAATTATTTTCTCATGATTATGGAAAATTTATCATCAGTATTCTTCTCCTCTTCCACTTATTTAAAGAATCAAAAAACATTGTCCATTTGTGTCGAATTACCGACATCGTGGATGATGTATTTTCAATTTCCATTAATTCTTTCAAGTATGGTCACAAAACCATTTATATGGTTGAACCAGGTTATAATATATGTTTTATGACTAATATATGATTCTATAATTCTTTTTTACTCATGGTTCTAATTTAAAATAAAAAATGACATTGTTATTATCAAAGAACCACTAAAATGATCTAAATGAACATCATTAATGTTTTAACTTATATGTCATTCTCATATAAATCATAAAAGTGATAAATGGTATAAATTATGGTACTGGAAATATGTAAATACTACTCCATTCCAATTATGGAGTTTCACTTCCAATCAACAAGAACGATTCATCATGAACCGGTCGTGAAAATCACAAAATAACTCACTCAAAATAATGCAAGGAACAAAATACTAACAACTAAGGGGTGAAATGAGGTTATAAAATGTCCATATAAGATGTTATAAACATGAACATGTTTCTGTAAAATACTAATAACACTTTTTTAACCATTATAAAGGAGTTTTAAACAAGTTTGAAGTAAGACAAGCCTAAGGTAAGGGAATTCTTAACCCGATTTCCATTCTTTGGGTTAACCTTCTACTTCATTATTTATGTGCTATTCAAATTGTTTGTGTGATGGGTTATATTTATATTATGTTTTATTATGTTTAGTTACAGTATATATACATACTCCATCCACTCTATTATTTCTCTCTTCAATTGTATGATATTTATAAGGGGCTTTTCTTTAAAATCCTCTTTTTAAATTCGGTTTTACGAAATTCCAAAGTAATATTTTTATGGAATTATTCATGTTGTATGATTATGTTTTAGTTCTTGGGAATTGTTTATGATAAAGGGTGGGACCTATATTTCCCTCCAATGCATTGGGTATGAGTATGTTGGAGGTCAGTTGTATGGTTACTCCAAGTGTAACTGTGATGGTTACACAAAGTATGGTAGTCGTGAGGGTAACAAATTTTAAGGTAGCCAAGATAGTTACAAGATTATGTAAGTAATGCCCCAAGATACCTCAATGATTATATTTATGTTTGTGAGGATCTTGTGTAAATATCATGTTACACGAAGTAAGTATTTATGGGTGGAAAGCATGTCTTTTGAAAATGTTTTCATACTTTATGATTATTCATGGACTAATGTGATTTTTCCTTCTTTTTCATACCTTTGTGAGATTTTGTGATCATAGCATGGTTTTAAATGATTTTTCACAGGTTAATGGATGAGTAATACAATGAAGGAAGACATTTTAAATGTTGAAGAATTGTCAAGGAGTCTTGTTTTAAGTTTTAATGTATTATATTCTTAGAAAAATGGAAACGGATCTTATGGTATACATTATGTAACAATGTGTAATGTTATAAATGTTTTGTCTTAATTATCTAAAGCTCTAAACTTGAAAAGATCCTCAATGTAAGAGGAAGTGTTTTCTTGACTAAATTCAAGATTATGTATGTAATAAGGTTGGGTCTTTATAGTTGGTATCAGAGGATGGTTTAGATAACTTTAGGGGTTAGGGTGATGCTAATAGAATAACATAAATGATTTTCACTCTATATTTAATTTGTTATAGCATTTAAAGATTACCATGTTGCTTCATCAAATAAATTTTTTTCAGAATGGTTGTCCATTGAAATAACAGGGATGCTGAAGAGAAGAGGCACCAACAGAATGACATCCTTCTTGATCTATAGCCCGGAATGGTAGGGATTGGAACCGAGCAGTTTGTGACAGTAATGGCTCAGCTAACGTAGGCAATAAATGGTGGTGGCATCCATGTAAGAGAACCAATATAGGTACCACAACGGAACATGACAGTGGTGGAACATTTTATGAGACAACATCCTCCTGCATTCAATGGATCTTCTGATGCAGTGGTAGCTGAAGGATGGATCAAAGACCTTGAAAAGATATTTGATGTTATGGGATGTTCAGAAAATCAAAAGGTAAGTCTTGCCATTTATTGTTTTGAAGGGGAAGCTGATCAGTAGTGGTCAATGGTAAGGAATATCAGGGGTAGAGAGGATTTTTATGCCTTGGAGTGGGATGAATTTAAAAGTATTTTTCTTGAAAAATATTTTCCTAAGGTGGTGCGACTTAGAATGGAGAAGCAATTCCTTGAATTGAAACAGAAGGAAGAAGATTCAGTGGCTTCGTATGAAGCGAACTTCACCCGACTGGCGAGGTATGCTCCAAATATTATTCTAGATCTTGATAGCAAAATCAACCGCTTTTACTCAGGATTGAAGCCAAGGTATCGAAGGGCGTTGGACTCCCGTGAATTCAAAAGTTATGAGAAACTTGTACATTGTGCTGGGAGGGTAGAGATGGAGTTTGCCGATGATCATGTACATTTTGGAAACAAAGAGAAGAAGAGGTCTAGTTGGCAAGCAATGCGCAAGAATCAACCAATGAAATCTGAGGGTAAGAAAATACATTTTCCAGTTTGTGAAAAGGGCGGCAAGAAGCACCCTGGGGAATGTCTTAGAAAAACTGGGAAGTGTTTTAAATGTGGTCAATTTGGACATATGGCCTGATATTTCAATAAAAATGATCCAAAGACTAATCCTGATAAGCAAACTGTAAAGTGTTTTAAATGAGGTGAGATGGGTCACTATGCAAATGTCTACCCAAAGAGAGATCCGAATGATGCAAAGAAGCCAGACTACAAGAAGAAAGGTGTATTGAAATCCTTTTTGACTACATCAGTAGACGTCGAGCCTTCCAATGAAGTTGTATCAGGTAAATTGTTTGTTCACTCAGATTTTTCTAAAGTTTTCTTTGATACGGGGTCTATACATTCCTTCATCTCTGAGAAATTTTCTGGTAAATTAGAAATATCACCTCAACAAATGAGACCTGAGCTTGTTGTTAAAACACCAGGGGAAAATGTTATAGCAAAGAGGAATCATAGAAATATTTCTATTGTGGTATGTGGAAAGGCTTTACCTGCAAACCTTGTTGTTTTACCCCTAGTCTAGTTTGATGTTATTTTGGGGATGGACTGGCTTTCTGATTATCATGATAAGATTGATTGTAGAGATAACGAAGTTGTTTTTTGGAAATAGTTTCAGTTTGTATACAATAATGAACCCATACAATTGATAACATATCAGGAAGCTGAGAAATTATTGAATGATGGAAATGAAAGTTATCTTGCTCATATTGTTGAAAACAAGTGAACTATTCAAATTAATGATGTGCAAGTGTTAAATGAATACCTTGATGTTTTTTCTGAGGAGTTACCTAGTGTCATACCTGAACGAGAAGTCGACTTCACAATTAGCTTAGTTCCTAATGCTAAGCCATTTTCAAAACCCCTATATCATATGGATCCAATAGAACTTCTTGAATTGAAAAATCAGTTATAGGATTTTCTTGTCAAAGGATTCATTCATCCCAGCACTTCACCATGGGGAGCCCCTGTTTTGTTTGCTAAAAAGAAAGATGCTTCCATGAGACTTTGCATTGATTATAGATATTTTAATAACATCAATGTTAAAAACATGTATCCTTTACCTCATATTGATGACTTGTTTGATTAGCTCCAGGGAGATCAGTACTTTTCCAAAATTGACTTGAAATCTGAATACCATCAGCTGAAGGTGAAGGAGGATGACATCCCGAAAACAGCCTTTAGTACTAGATATGGGCATTATGAATTTGTTGTTATTCCATTTGGGTTAACTAATGTACATGTTGTATTCATGAATATTATGAATAGAGTATTTCATGAGTTCTTGGATAAGTTTGTGGTTGTTTTTATTGATGACATTCTAGTTTTTTCTAAAAATAAAGAGGAGCACGAAAAATATCTAAGGGTTGTTTTACAAACTTTAAAAGAAAAGAAACTGTATGGAAAATTCAGAAAATGTGATTTTTGGTTGCAACAAATTTATTTTCTTGGGAACATTATAAATAAGGATGGAATAAGAGTTGATCCTGCCAAAACAAAATTAGTTGATGAATGGCCAAGACCCACAAATGATACAGAGATTCGTAGTTTTCTGGGCTTAGCAACTTATTACTGACGGTTTGTTAAGAACTTTGCACGGTTATCTAGCTCGATAACTAAGTTAACACGGAAAGGGGTTAAATTTGTTTGGACAGAGGAATGTGATGTTTGTTTCCAGGAACTAAAGAAGAGATTGGTGAATGCTCCAGTTTTGGCCTTACCTTCCTGGAATGGTGAGTTTGTCATCTACAATGATTCTTCTTTGAAGGGACTTGGGTGTGTTTTTATGTAGAATGATCAGGTAATTGCCTATGCTTCAAGACAACTTAAACCTCATGAGCTAAATTATCCCACACATGATTGGGAATTGGCATCTTTGGTTTTTGCTTTGAAAATATGGAGGCATCATCTATACGGAACAAAATTCCAAATATATACTGACCATAAAAGTCTTAAGTAAATATTCACTCAGAAGGAATTAAACATGAGGTAGAGAAGATGGATAGAACTGATAAAGGATTATGACTGCACAATCAATTACCATCCTGGAAAAGAAAACAAAGTAGCGGATGCCTTAAGTCAGAAAAATCATGCATCATTAACCATGCTACATTTGGAACATGATTCCTTGATTAATGATTTGATGAATTTTGGCTTAGAAGTTGTTGGTGCGGGGAATATATCTGTTTTGTTTCAGGTTTCAGTGCAGTCTTCGTTGTCAGAAAGAATTATGAAAGTGCAGAGGGAAGACCGTGACCTACAGAAAAAGGTATAATTGGTTAAAATGGGTAAGTTTCCAGAATTTAATCTTGATAAATATTGTGTTTTATGATTTGGAAAAAGGTTGTGTGTGCCATGTGATTCCCACTTGAAGAAAGAATTGTTGTGTGAAGCTCATAGTTATCCATTTTCTGTTCATCCTGGAAGTACTAAGATGTACAGAGACCTTCGAGAGTATTATTGGTGGAATGGGATGAAAAGAGATATTGCTGATATTACAATGAAATGTTTGACATGTCAGCAGGTTAAAGCAGAGCGGCATTTACCGAATGGGATGCTTCAGCCTTTGCCAGTGCCAGAGTGGAAATGGGAGGATATATCCATGGATTTTGTGGTGGGACTACCAAAGACTTCTTGAGGTAACAATGCGATTTGGGTTATTATTGATCGGCTAACAAATTCTAAACATTTTCTTTCAATTAGAGATACAATGACTTTGGATCAGCTTTCTCGATTGTACCTCAAGGAGATTTTCAGGTTGCATGGAGTTCTTCTTTCCATTGTGTCTGACAGAGATCCCAGGTTCACTTCTACCTTTTGGAAGGGACTTCAGAAGTCATTGGGCACAGAGATGAATTTCAGTACAGCTTTTCCCCCTTAATCAGATGGGCAGTCAGAACGAACGATTTAGACTTTGGAGGATATGCTTCGAGCTTGTTCAATGGACTATCAAGGAAGTTGGGATCATCATCTTTCTTTAGTTGAGTTTTCTTATAATAGTAGTTTTCATTCTAGTATTCAGATGGAACCTTTTGAGGCCTTGTATGGGAAGCGGTGTTGGACTCCTGCGTTTTGGGATGAAGTCGGTGAAAGAAAGTTGATGGGGCGAGAATTATTTGAAGAAGTGGCTGAGAAAGTGAGGATGATCCATCAACACATGAGGACAGCTCAGAGCAGGCAGAAACGTTATGCAGATAACAGAAGGAAAGACTTCTCTTTCGAGGTAGTTGACCATGTTTTCCTTAAAGTCTCTCCTTGGAAAAGTGTGATGTGTTTGGGTAAAAAAGGAAAGCTAAGTCCATGGTTCATCGGTCCTTTTGAAATCTTGGAGAAAATTGGAACAGTTGCATACCGCGTAGCTTTGCCTCCGAGATTGTTTCAGGTAAACAATGTTTTTCATGTTTCGATGTTGAGAAAGTATGTTCCAGATTCATCACATGTCTTGAACCCAGAAGATGTTTAGCTAGAAGAGAACCTTTCTTATGAAGAGAAACCAGTTCAGATTCTTGATCGAAGGGAACAGGTATTGCGGAACAAGGTAATCCACCAGTTAAAGGTTTTGTGGAGAAAACACATGGTTGAAGAAGCAACATGGGAGTCTGAAAATGCTAGGAGGGAAAAATACACTCTTTTGTTTAAAAAGTAAATAAAATTGCGAGGATGCAATTCAAGAAGGTGGGGATAATGTAACACCCCAAGTTTTTCTAATATAAATAGAAATGCATGGATCATTGTTTTAAAAATATATTTTTAAATAGCCTTTAAAACATAACTTTTCTACTTCTATATTCTGAATTTCAAGAAACTGTCATCTACAATTGTGTTCAGTATGTTATTTAGAGTCTGATGAAACAAACTTGTTTTTTTGTGAATAGTAACATACGCTTATGAATAGTAATATGAATAGTAATATGACCTCATGAATAGTAAATAATATTATTATTTTATTTTCCCAAGGCAATAAGATAATGGGATCTTAATTAATTTTCCAATGTCACATAAAACTAATTGCACTTCAATATTGTTATTTTTCGAATTAACTGTGACCTTATTTAGAAATTTAATTAATAATATTTAGAAAACTATTTTTGAAAAATGGAGTTCATTTTTGAATTCGACACATCGAAAATGGTTGGGGTACATTTTTTGGTATTTTTCTGAAACTCTTGAATTTTCGGTGAATAGTGAAATACGATAAAATACCGTATAATCAATTTATCAGTAAAAATGCACTATTTATGACATCATAAGTGATGAAAGGCCACTTTTTTCGAACTCACATGATATTATCACTGTTTAGGGCCACATGATTTGAGATTATTCATAGGCCTGATACAAATATTATAATAATGATTAAAATAATCTAAAATACCTCCCCTCCTCCACTATAAATACCACCCTCACTCCCATCTTCCTCCCACACCTCTCAAGGCTTGAGAATTTTCTAATTTCTGCCAAATTCCCTACCCAATCTTCTTCCCCACGTCCTAGAGCTTCGGGTCTCACCAAAAGACCAAAATCAAAGCCTTGAAGGAGGATCTCAAGGAGAAGAGATCAAGAGGTAAACATCCTCTTTTATTTTCTTTCTTTTCTTTCATTTTATATTATTCTCTTCCATTACCTTTGTCTTTTGTTGGGATATTTCATTAAATATTCCTCCTTACTATCCATATTTTGTATGAATGATGAGATATTCCATTCCTCTCATTAATCTTGTTTTTATGAAATTTTAAGAGACGTCGTTAGGCTGCTGACTTTTCGTGAGTAATTTATCAAGATTTTCTTTTATTTTATGATTCATTTTTATTCTTTCCTCACTCCCTCTTATCCAAGAGGCATGAAATCTCCAGAATAATGTATATTCATTATGTTCTCATGATTATAGAAAATTTCTCATCAGTATTATTCTCCTCTTCCACTTATTTAAAGAATCAAAAAACATTGTCCATTTGTGTCGAATTACCGACATTGTCGACGATGTATTTTCAATTTCCATTAATTCATTCAAGTATGGTCACTAAACCATTTATATGGTTGAACCAGGTTATAATATATGTTTTATGACTCATATAAGATTCTGGAATTCTTTTGTACTCATGGTTCTAATTTAAAAGACAAAATGATGTTGTTATTATCAAAGAACCACTAAAATGATCTAAATGAACATCATTAATGTTTTCACTTATAAGTCATTCTCATATAAAGCCTAAAAGTGGTAAATGGTATAAATTATGGTACTGTAAATATGTAAATACAACTCCATTCCAATTCTGGAGTTTCACTTCCAATCAACAAGAACGATTCATCATGAACCGATCGTGAAAATCACAAAAGAACTCACCCAAAATAATGCAAGGAACAAAATACTAACAACTAAGGGGTGAAATGAGGTTATTGAATGACCATATAAGATGTTATAAACATTAATATGTTTCTTTAAAATACTAATAACACTTTTTTAACCATTATATAGGAGTTTTAAACAAGTTTGAAGTAAGACAAGCCTAAGGTAAGGGAATTCTTAATCTGATTTCCATTCTTTGGGTTAACCTTCTACTTCATTATTTTGTGCTATTCAAATTTTTTGTGTGATGGTTTATATTTATATTATGTTTTATTATGTTTAGTTACAGTATATATACATACTCCATTCACTCTATTAATTCTCTCTTCAATTGTATGATATTTATAAGGGGCTTTTCTTTAAAATCCTCTTTTTAAATTCGGTTTTACGAAATTCCAAAGCAATGTTTTTATGGAATTATTCATGTTGTATGATTATGTTTTGGTTCTTGGGAATTGATTATGATAAATGGTGGGACCTATATTTCCCTCTAATTCATTTGGTATGAGTAAGTTGGAGGTCAGTCGTATGGTTACTCCAAGTGTAACTTCGATGGTTACACAAAGTAAGGTAGTCGTGAGGGTTACAAATTTTAAGGTAGCCAAGATAGCTACAAGATTATGTAAGTAATGCCCCAAGATACCTCTATGATTATATTTATGTTTTTGAGGATCTTTTATATATCTCATGTTACACAAAGTAAGTATTTATGGGTGGAAAGCATGTCTTTTGAAAATGTTTTCATACGTTATGAGTATTCCTGGACTAATGTGATTTTTCCTTCTTTTTCATAACTTACTGAGCTTTTGTTCTCATCCCATGTTTTTAAATGATTTTTCACAGGTTAATGGATCAGTAATACAAGTAAGGAAGACATGTTAAATGTTGAAGAATTTTAAAGGAGTCTTGTTTTAAGTTTTAATGTTTTATATTCTGAGAAAAATGGAAACGGATCTTATGGTATCCACTATGTAACAATGTGTAATGTTATAAATGTTTTTTCTTAATTATCTAAAGATATAAACTTGAAAAGATCCTCAATGTAAGAGGAGTATTTTTCATGACAAAATTCAAGATTATGTATGTAATAAGGTAGGGTTTTTATACTTCCATACTCATTCTTTCACTGGATATACCCTTCCTCCTCTCTTTGTTTTCTTTTACTTTTGTGTTCTTCATTATTGTAATCTTGTAAGTTTTTTTATAATTCTATTTTAATGAAAGTTTCTTCTTCAATATATCTTATTCTCATCCACCTTATGTAGTTTAATATTTATGTTCTTAAAATATTTTAAATATAGTTGAATCCCCTTTCCTACTTTTTCTTTCTCATTCAATCTATGTTTGTTTTTAATTATCATCATCATTTGTGTGTGTGTTCGATGCGCCACTCTTTTATTATCCCTTTATTTTTCTTATCTTATTGATTTATCATAATAATCATTATAACCAGATTACTAATAATTTCAATGGTTTAGTAAATCTCTCATTTGTTTGAGTTATAATTTTCAGATGTTAAGCGATTGAGAGCTTTTTCTCGATGAGTATTCTTTGAATTAAAATTGTGTTTGTTGGACTTAACATATAATGGATTACTGACATATTTTGCTTAACGTATGGATTCCATGGATTATTGGAACCATAAATACACTACCATAATCGAGTATTGATTTATATTATAATATTATTTAAGTTAAGTCTTGTATTAAATCCTCAACACTTAGGAATTTCAATCAACCTCCACTTGTGACATGGGTGTTAATTTAATGCAATACAAAGCAAGGCTCAAGGATATCACAAGATTAACAACCTATTGATGAACTCCCCAAAATATTTATAAAATTATTAAATCAATCTTAATCAAACATAATCCATAAATTATTTCATAATATCTACAAACTAACCCCCCAAATAGAATACAATCAACTAAAAACAATCGACTATTAAAAAGTATCATCATCGAGGATTCAACCTGAGTGCTGCTATACACATAAGCAGAGCACTGGAACCTTGACCAGTTGATAGGCGAAAACTGGCTATGCTTTCATGTGACCAAAATGTATGTAACCTAAAAATACAGTTTTGGTGGCCATGCATGAGAAAGGGGCTAGTTGGGTTCATGAAACGATACTTCACCTATTAGTTGTTAAAGTCAGAGAAGCAATGACCATAAGGTTTTTTACATCCATTACTCATTACTGAGTGGAAGTGAAATGAAATTAATATGGATTTTGTGGTAAGTCATTCGAAGACATTGAGGAAGAGTGATTCTATTTGAGTTATTTTGGATTGAATAAAAAGGTATCACTTTTCTTACCAATATTGGAAACCTTCATATTAGAGTAGTTGGGAGAACTATATGTTTGGGAGATATTCCATCTACATGGGGTGCCACAGACAATAATTTCATATCATGATTCTTTATTTACATTGTGCTTCTAGAAAGGCTTATGAAAGGTTCTTTTAATACATGTATTATTGAGTAGATATTTCTACCCACAAACAGATGGGTAGTCAGATCATACTATATAGGTGCTTGAGGATCTGATACGGGCATGTGTTCTTGACTTCAGTGGGTCATGTGAGAAACACTTGCCTCTAGTGGAGTTAAACAATAACAATAGTTATCTGGATAATATATAGATGGAAATATATGAGGATATTTATGGTAGGCCATGTAGATTACCACTATGTTGGAGGGAGGCTAGTGAGTTAGATTTTTTGGGGCCAAGTCTCATCTAGCAGTTATCGGAGGAGGTGTGGTTGATTCTGAAACATATGGCTACAGCTCAGATTATAGAAAAGTTTCATGAAAGTAGATGAAGATAGTCCCTATAGTTTACCAAGTGTGATCATGTGTTCCTTCAGGTGTTGTCCTTGTTGGATCACTATAGGATACAGTGATATGGCAAGTTAGCACCCAGGTTTATTGGACCTTTTGAGATTGTGGGGAGAATTGGGCCAGTGGCACACTGATTGTCTCTTACATAGAAATAAAATGTGATTCATGATGTTTTAAATGTATCACAACTATGGTGGTATCGCACAAACCCTTCTCTTATGATCGATGTGGATGAGGTTGATTTTGATATATATGCATCCTTTGAAGACCATCTGATTCATGTGTTGGGTCATAGTGAAAACGTGTTACAGGGAAAGACTATGTTGATTGTTTTTGTTTTTTGGTAGCATAGAAGTGTTGAAGAGGAAATATGGGAAAGGTAAGAAGATAGGAGGGCTCAATGGACCGATCTTTTTGGCGCGGAATCATAGAATTGATTAAAGTTTTAGCTTGAGGATGAGCTTTTATAAGGTGGGGATATTGTATGATCCTGACCTTTTCTGGAGTTATCTCAGGTGGAAATTCATGTACTTTTTTGTTTTATTTAAGTACCTTTGGTTGTATTTATAACTATGGGTATGTTTGGGTGGAGTTTTAAGAAAATATTGTGAAAAGGGTGCATGTTTGGGGAAATGTTAGAGTAAACCATGCACCCAACCCAACTAACTGTGCAACCCTAAATAGTGAGGGTCACACGGTTAGTTTAGTGTTTCTTAAACCATTCCCCTCTTCCAAGAAAACTAATGTCGGCATTTTTATTTCATTAAATAATTTATTTTAAAATCCCATAATCCCCCAGAACACCCTCATTTCAACCTTGGCTCAAGACTTATCATTTTTGGGTGATTCTAGAGTTTTCTAGAGGGTTTCAAAGGTCGTCTGACCACTGTACTTCAAGATTCAAATCCCGAATTAAATATCTTCTCTTCTTGTGGTAAGTGGATTTCATCCTGATACTTATTTTTTCTATTATTACTTATTATATTGATCATTTTGTGGAGTTTATTCTCTGTTTCTTTAGATCTAAACCTAATCAGTGATATCTTGATCTAGGATTGTAGATATAAATATACACTTATTAGATCTTGATATCTTGATCTTGGTTTAGGGATTAGATCTGAATCTCAGATCTACATTGTTGTGATACTCATATTTTGGGGTTTTTCTTTGAGACAATGTCTATCAATGAATCTTAGTAGGTGGTCTAATTTCTAAATACCTTGGTTTTTATTTTTTCTCATATATGCAAGTTGTAGGATTTCTATATTTGTTTAGCAATTGAAAACCATAATTGAATTAATTAATAGACTTTATTAATTAATTTATGAAATAATTAATGGATGGGATTTTATGTCTTAGACATAACATTCAACACTAATGAGATTTGGGGTGATAGACATGGTGTTATACACCAATAATAGAAATAAATGAATGGGATTTTGGGTGTTAGACATGGAGTTCTACACCGATGGGATTTGGGGGTGCTAGACATGGTGTTCTACACTGATGATATATATATCTATATTATTGAGAACTAGGGTGTCAGGGATGGAAATATAAAACAATAGAAAATGTTAACTAATTGGTTTTTAGGTGTTATACAAGGTGTTCTACACTGAAGAGATTTTGGGTGTTTAACATGGCATTCGACACGGATGGGATTTTGAGTGTTAGACATGGTGTTCTAAACTAAGGATAAATATGTAAAAAATTGTGAATTGAATGTGTGAAATGATTTAAAATTGATAGTCAGTGTGGTGAATAAATATTAATTGATAATATGATAAATGTTCAATTCTATAATGTAATTGTTTTATTTATAAAAATAAAAAACTTATTGACTAGATTTGTTTTAGACACCGTTGGTGGTGGCCAATTGAGTCTTACTCACACCCTATCGGGGATGACTAATTGATACGCGAATAGACTTTATTGTTGTGGGATAGGTAAATGGAAAATGCCCTAGGTAGAATTGTGTATTTAGGTTGGATCTTGGATGAGGGAACTGGATGTGGTTTGGGACTGAATTGTGAGTCATTTGTGTCTTTACTTCTGTTTCATTTTAGGCACTTTGACACTTTTCATGCCATAATTTTCCTTTATGTTGAGTTTTTTTTGGTTATATTGTGACATTGGTATTATTCAGGTTATATATGCTTCCGCATTTGTTTATTTATTTCCATTGGTGTTTTACTCTGATAAAAGTGGGTATAGTCTCCCCATCATCACTTACCAGACCCTCGCTGCTAGTCAGTAGCCTCTATCGTATGGGGAGGTGTGCTTGAGATCATGTGACTGACTATCTCGGCGCACCATTGCATGCCACCTAGGTTGGGATGTTATAGATGGAGTCCTAGAGGGACCAGGACCTGGTGGAGCTTAGTTATTCAGATAGACTGAGGTGTGTTCCTACTATTACATTGATAACTGTCCTTACCTACTTTATAATTTGTACCTATTTTCATTTTTTTAGTGGGATTGTTTTTTACCTTTTTTTTCTGGTACTTTTTGTTGTACTTTGATAGTGTGATTTTAGATTTATGCATGCATGGTTGTTAGGTTCTTTACATTGCATTATTATATGGGATAATATGTAACGACCCAAAGTTTTAAATTAAAATTTCCCTCTTATGATTATGTAATAAAATAACATGAAGTCACAACATTAACTACTAAGTTCAATGTGACATTTGAACATATGTTTTTCACTCCTATGTTTTGAATTTTGAAAATCTAACACACATGGTTGTGATTAGTAAGTTTTTTGGAGTCCGATAAGAAAAAAATAATTTTTGGTGAATAGTAACCTAATCTTAGGAATATTAACATACCCTTATCTATAGTTATATACCCTAATGAATAGTAACATTACCTATGATAGTATATAAATATTATTCAAGTGGATGTACGATACACATATATCTTAGAATAAGAAAATAAGTGTTAAAATTGTTGTTTATCGAGTAAATTGTGATTTTAATTAAATATTAAGATAATCATATATAGAAAATTATTTTTCAAAAATGGACTTCATATTTGGATTCTACACATTAAAAATATTTTTGGGTGAAATTTTTATATTTTTCAAAAATACATGAATTGTTTATGAATAGTAAAATCTGATAATTCACAATAAATGCAAGAATCTGCATTTATGCATCATTCTTGAATCATGAATGATGTAAATGGGAATTATTAGAAACTCAATTGAATTTATTACTATTAATTTTTCATGAAATTATCACTATTTTTAGTCTTATGGAAAAATAAATAACTAATTATTATAATATAATGAAAACCCTTCTCTCTTCCACTATAAATACCACCCATACTTACCTATTTTCTTCACTCCTATCAAGACTAGTGCCTTACATAAATTATTCCAAAATATATTACCAACATCCTTCCCCACTTCTTTCAGCCTTTGTTCTCCCCAAAATACCAAAAACCTCCCACCTTACGAGGTTCTCAAATAAGATAAACTCAAGAGGTAAATTCCACTTTCCAAATATTTTATTTATTTTAAGTTCTTTTTTTATTGTTTATTTCCCCACCTACCTTCACCCAAATAGTATGATAAATCCTGCAACATAAATTTATAGGAATTATATTATTCAAATGGGATAATTCATTATCTTCTATCCTTTCCCCATCTTTTTATTTGAAAGAAATGAAAACACTGTTTGAGATGTATTAAATTAGAACAATCTAGGATGACGGGTTATCAATTTCCATTACCACCTTCAATTCTGGTCATGAAACCATTTTCATGGTTGAACCAGACAATAATAAATTTATTATGCCTCATATATGGTTCTGTAATTCTTTTGTACACATGGTTTTGATTTAAAGAACAAAACATGTTCTTTGTGTCCAAAAAAACCGTTAATTAACCCAAAAGGATGTCACTAAAGTTTTATATAATAATTAAACTTCACTCCTGGTAACCAAATTAAATTTTAAACCATGTAGCCTTATGGATTTTCAATAATAAATTTTAACCTAAATTCTGGATGAACACCTTCATCATACAAGTTTATCCGAATTTGAACCAATCATTAAAACCAAGCAAACAAACTGACTCGAACGATGAAATTGAACCTTATAACCAATCAAAAAGGTCTTCAATGAACTTATAAAGATTATAATAAATCATTTTCATATATAATAGTTTGTTTAATTATTAATTAATGAACCTAATTGGATTATTCAGGTCATTAATATCAAGTGGAGAACACCATCAGATTTAAGGTAAGGGTTCCTCTCTAATTCACTGTTATTCAAAAATGTCCTCTATGATATGCCATTTTATGTGTAATCTCTAATTATGGGTAATGATTTTTCACCTCCCCCATACTTCCCTCATGATTTATATGTCATGAGAAACCCCGTTATTTCTCATGAATCCCTCTTAAGTACACATGATACTATACCGATAATCCATATGGAATTCTACCCAAACCGCCTTTACTCCTTCGGGTTACTCTATCTTTATTTTTACACAAATGAATTTGTCTTTTATTTTTATGTAAAACATCTACATAATATTTATATTCTCCAAACTCATGTTCCAATATCCATCCCTCATTCTCTTTTATGGATATACATGTTTTTAAGTGATTCCATCCTCGATACTTTCCTATAAGCAAACTCGTTTTAAGGGAACTTCCCAAAAATTTTACCCATTTCAAGTGAAATATATCCTATGTTTTAAGACAAAATTGTATTTATAAAATCAGTTTTTTTATTATGGAATCCTTATTTTTTCACTTCTGGTTTTATACAAAATATTTTTCACTTTTCTATTTTAAAATCTCTCTAGTGTTTACCTTAAAACCGCACTAAAATGTTTTAATGCTAAGAATTTCTTAATTACTCTTCTTACATGTTGTCACTTATATTTTGAATCACATAACATGATATATGCCTATTTTAACTTATTAATTTCAATTTATGTTTTAATTCCTTTCTCTCATGGACAGTTTTATGATACACCCATTCATTATTAATTATGTCATGAATGTGATACCCATTTCCCTCCATGGGTTCCCTTAGGTTTATGTATGATTATTTATGTGTAAATAATATTCAAGAACATATTAAGATGGGTGTTTCTAGATATCAATCCAATGCATTGGGTAAATTTATGTCTTAGTAGATGTTATGTGTGACAGTCTTGGTAGTTAACCTTGGATTTTTCTACTATTAGAAACGATCTTCGTGGTTAGAATTAACTCGTACTAAGGTCATGATTTAAGTTTCTGCCACATTTCTATTATTCCAAGTTTATATAACTCAATTTTTATATGTTATGATTCCTTAAGTTACATTCCTTTTTATTTCTTTATGTCATTTTTTCTAACCCATGTGATAAGGATTTATTCGTATTCTTATCCTCTTATTGGGATTTTAGCTCATCCATTTGTTCATGTCATCCCTAGGTTATCCTATGAAGATATATGAGCTCAATGGAAGTTAGAGGGTCTTTATGAAGAATAAATAAAGAAATGTTGTTTTTAGTTCCATGTTTCCAGTTTTATGTACCTAGACATCAAAGACACTAGACTTCATGATCCTTGACTTGTAATCTAATGTATAATTATGATTAAAATTGTGTAATGTTATATCTGAAAAGGCTAGGGTCACTATAGTTGGTATCAGAGGATGGTCTAGTTATTTTTGGAGATTAGGAATAAAGAACCTTAGTGAGAACATTTCAGATGAGACTATGTATAAGGAAACACCCCTAAGTTTTGGTAAGTATAGAGTAAGTGGTTTTTCAAGAAAATACATCCATGTCTGGATACAAACAGGTAGAGGTAGCTCTGATATAGATGTACCGAGGAGTGAAAACTCCAACAAGGAGTTTCAGCCTTGACCTTGGGTATCCTGGTACATGACAATGGTCCTTATTGTACTCTTGGTATTGATACTCCCTAAGGGATATGCTTTGGTAAATTCATGAGCTTTTTACAAACCATTATTAAGGGAATAAAAAAAATCCCATAAGAATATAAGTTAGGAAATAGATTGAGGATAACCTAGATTTAAACCTAAGTAATCAGAAGTTAGGATATACATATCCTCTACAAGTTTATCATTTTATGTTCAAAATATTCCTTTTATGTTCAATAACTAATTATTCAAGCCCTATAATTGTGTTTTTTTTTCTTAGTTAATGGTAGGAAATATATGAACGTGTTCCAACAACCAATATAATAAGAAATATGTAGATTTCCCTAATAATATGCCTGATATGACAGGAATGGGTGCTCAAAACTTCATGACAGTACTTGCTCAGCTGGATCAAGTTATGAATAATAACATCAACTATGTGGAATTTACTCCTCCTCTATGGAAAGAGAAATTTTTCATAGAACCCTTCATGTGGAAAAGGCCTCCCATGTTTCGCAGATCTTATGATCCCATCCTCGCAAAATAGTGGATTAACTCCATTGAAAATATATTCTTCATCCTCCAGAGATTAGAAGAAGAGAAAACTGTAATGGGGGTCTATAGTTTTAATGGGGAAGCTGATTAGTGGTGGACATTAATCAAGAATACAAAGTCCCAATCCAAAATTGATTCCATGGATTGGGAGGAATTCAAAAGGATTTTTTTCAATAAATATTTACCTCAAACCCTTCTTCTAAAGATGGAAAGAGAGTTCCTCAGACACAAGTATAAGGAAGATGACTCTACCAGGGAATATGAAGCAAACATTACAAGGCTTTCAAGGTACACCTCTGGCTTTATCATGAACACCAAAAGAAATGTGGATCACTTCTTTAGCGGGCTAAACCCTATTCTATGGAAGGTTTTGGAAATTTGAGACTAAGACAGTTATGATGAGATTTTGTGTTGTTCCCTCAAGGTTGAAATAGAGATTTGAGACTCTCAGAGGTCTTGTGGGATAGGTGAAAAGAAGATAAAAATGTAAAACAACATGGGTTGTTCAACAAAAAAATCCCATGATGGAAAGTATCCTAAACATCCCACTTGTAAAAGTTGTGGGAAGAAGCATCCTGGGAACTATCTAAAGGGAACCAAGAATTGCTTCAAATGAGGAATGTTGGGACATATGGCCAAGAACAAAAGAAGGGATATGAATAATCCTGGTAATGTTGAAGAAGAAAGGAAAGTTCAGATCAACATTTAGCCAGTGGTGCAGTGTTACAACTTCAAGGAGCATGAGAATTATTCAAACAGTTTCCCAAATAAAAGGGTTGTTAGAGGAAATCAACAAAAACCTCTAAGGAAACAAGGAAAGACAATTTCTATCACTAATGCTAAGTTAGAGTCAGACAATGATGTGGTGAAAGGTACGCTAGTTATACATTCATGAATAGGGAACGTACTATTTGATTCTATTTCTAAACATTATTTTATATCTTGAATATTTTGGAGAACTATCCAAACACCACCTAAACATTTGGAGGAAAAGATATCTGGGAGAATATTGAAATAGGAAATCATTGGGTCCATGATTTATAACTCCTCCCTAGTTAAAATTTTTGAACTGAACCTCCCAGAAAATCTCTTCATACTTCCTTTAGTGGATTTTGACGCTATCTTGGGCATTGATTGGCTATCTTTATATAAATACAACATAAACTATCAAGAAAGGGAGATCACTCTTCACATCCTAAAGCATACTCTAATTCTTTAAAAGTTTAAGGAGGAAGATTAATCCTCTTTAAAATTAGTGTCTCAAGTGTGGATAATAATTCATAATGAGAAAGCATGTCTAGCTCAAATGATTGGGACAAAGGAGAGAATCATGACTGAAGATATGCCTCTCATGAGGGATTATACTGATGTATTCCCTGAAGAGTTTCCTGGTATTCCTAGTCACTAAGAGGTTGGGATCTAAATTGAACTTATTCCTAGATCGCTTCCTATATCAAATAAACCTTAAATAATGGCCACCATAGAACTGGAAGAGGGGAAGAAGTGGTTATAGGAAAATATGGATAAGGGTTTCATATGCTCGAGTGCTTTACCTTGGGGTGTTCCAGTCCTCTTCATCAAGAATAAGGATGGATCAATACACCTACGCATTTATTATCATGAGCTAAATAAAATCATTCTAAAGAACAAGTATCCCCTTCCATGGATAAATGAATTTTTTGATCAGCTTTGTGGGTCCAGTTATTTCTCTAAGGTGGACCTTCAGTAGGGATATCACCAATTAATAGTGAGGAATGAAGATATTACCAAGACTTCCTTTTGAACGTGGAATAGTAACTATGAGTTCAGAGTGATGCCCTTAGAAATCACAACTTCTCTAGAAATTTTCATGGAATTAATGAATAGAGTCTTTAGATATTTCCTCAAGAAATTTTTGGTAGTCTTTATTGGTGATATTTTTGTATACTCCACGAGCAAGGAGGATCAGGAGGATAATTTGAATAATGTGTTAAAGACTTTGTGAAGGGATAATTTGTATGAAAAGTAGAGTAAATTTGAGTTTTGGATATAGGAAGTATCATTCCTGGGGAACATTATCACCAGTAAAGGGATCTCTGTAGACCCTTCCAAGACAATGGAAATTGAATAGTGGACTAGGAAAACATCTGTAACAGAGATCTGCAGCTTTTGGGTCTAGCTGGTTATTATCGATGATTTGTGAAAAAAATTTCACAATTATCAAACCCAATGACCAAGATGACATGGATGGGAGTAAAGTTTGTTTGGACTTAGGAATGTGAAAATTGTTTTAAGGAGTTGCAAAGGAGGATTATCACTACACTTGTACTCACACTCCTAACAAGTGGATAAATCTTTATTGTGTATAAAGATACTTCAAAGAAGGGATTAGGTTGTGTACTGATGAAAAATGATAAAGTGATAGCCTTTGCCTTAAGGCAACAGAAAATCCATGAGAAAAACTATCCTACACATGATCTGGAGTTGGAAGTAGTGATCTTTGTGTTAAAAATATGGTATCATTATCTCTATGGGGAGAAGTGTGAGATATATACTGACCACAAGAGTCTAAAATATATATTCACATAAAATTAGATTAATATGTTCCAGTAAATATGGATATATCTCATTAAGAATTAAGACTTATCAATCCATTATCATCCCGGTAAGGCAAATAAGGTGGAGGATTCTCTAAGTAGATAGGATCCTGCATCTTTATCAATGATGAGAATTGAAAAGGATCTGATCTTTTTAGATTTTCAGAGGATGGACATGGGAATAATTAAGGGAGGAACATAATCAATCCTTTCTCAAATGATTGCTCAACCATCCCTCATGGATAAAATAAATGATTCTCAAAGAAAATATTTGGAAATTCTGAAAAGGGTGGAAGCTATCAAAAATTGGAAATCCTCATGATTCACAATTGATGAACCAGGAGTTGTAAGATTTGGGTCATGATTCTGTGTATCATCCGATCTAGAGATAAAGAAGGAGATTTTGAATGAAACACATAGCTCAACCTTCCCTATCCACCAAGGGATCAAAAATATGTATCGAGATCTCTGAGAAAACATTTGGCGGGATAATGTGAAAAGGGATATGGACAAATATACGTCAAAGTGTCTGGTATGTAAGCAAGTGAATGCTGAGAGGAAAAAGTCTAAGGGGATAATTCAACCACTGCCCATACCACACATGGATGTGGGATAACATTACCATGGACTTTGGCTCTAGACATCCAAGGAAATCCAAAGGAAACAATGGTATATGGGTCATTGTGGACCGTCTTACAAAGAAAACTCTCTTTATAGAAATTCGAGAGGACTTATCATTGGATCAACTAGAACTGATTTATACTAAAGTGGTAAGGATGTATGGTGTACCACTATATTTTGTATCTGATCCTGATTTGTGATTCACCTCCATGTTTTGGAAAAGTCTCCAACATGCTCTAAGAACTGAACTGAACTTCAATATAACCTATCATCCTCAAACTGATGGCCAATCTAAGTAGACTGTTTAGACACTAGAAGACATGTTGAGAGCATGTTCTATGAAATTAAAAGCAATATCGGATCAACATCTTCCACTGGTTGAATTCTCCTACAACAAAAGTTTCCACTCGAGCATCTAAATGGCACCATATTAATCCCTTTATGGGAAAAGGTGCAGAACACCGGTGTGTTGCGATAAAGTTGGTGAGTGTAATCTGATAGGACCTGAAATGGTCAAAGAATTTTTGGAGAAGGTGAAAATCATTTCGCAACATATCAAGGCCTCCCAAATTTGACAGAAGAGTTATGTAGAAAATCATCGATGAGACCTTGAGTTCAAAGTTGGAGACATGGTATTTCTATGCATTTATTTGTGGAATAAGGTCATGAGGTTTGGAAAGAAAGGGAAGTTAAGTCCTAGGTACATCAGCCCATTTGAGATCCTTGATTATGTTGGAGCTGTGGCCTATCGACTATCACTTCCACCTACCATTTCCAAAGTACATAATGTCTTTCATGTATCCCTCTTAAGGAAGTACATACCAAACCCTTCACATGTACTCTCTTCAGAGGTGGTACAGTTGGAGGATGGTCTTTCTTACGAGGAGCAGCCATTGAAGATCTTAGATCATAGAGATAATGTGCAACATAACAAGACAACTCACCTGGTAAAGGTACTATGGTGGAACCATAAGTGTGAATAGGAAACATGGGAACTGGAGGAGGCAATGAAGGAAAAGTACCCGCACATGTTTATGGGATATAATGTAAAATGATATTTCAAGGGAGAAATTTCATAAGGGGGGAAGAATGTAACACCCAAAAGTTTTCAATGGAAATATCCCAATTATAATTATGCCATATAATCACATTAAATCACAACATAATTAACTACTAAGTTTTATGTGACCTTTAAACATAAGTTTTTCACTTCTATGTTTTGAATTTCGAATATCTAACATACACGGTTGCGATCAAACTTAATTTTTGGTGAATAGTAACCTAACCTTATGAATAGTAACATATGCTTATGAATAGTGATATAACGTAATGAATACCCATCATACCTATGATGTTATATAAATAATATTCATGTGGAAGTACGATACACCCATATCTGGGAATAAGAAAATAAGTGTTAAAATTGAGTAAATTTTGATTTTAATTAAATGCTAAATTAATCATATTTAGAAAATTGTTTTTGAAAAATGGAATCCATTTTTGGATTCTACACGTCAAAAAATTCTTTGGGTGAAATTTTGAGATTTTTCTAAAATACTTGAATTTTTATGAATAGTAAAATCTGATAATTCACAATAAATACTAAACCCTAAATTTCTGCATCATTCTTGAGTCATGGATGGTTTAAATGGCCATTGGTTCGAACTCACATGAATTTATTACTATTATTGGTCATGGAATCATCACTATTGGTAGTCTTATGGAAAAATAAAATACTAATGATTATAATGTTATGAAAACTCTTCTCTCCTCTACTATAAATACCACCCATCCTTACCTCTTTTCTTCACTCCTCTCAAGCCTTGTTCCAAACTTACATTATGCCCAAATATCTTCCCAAAATACTTCCCCACGTCCATCATCCTTTTTTCTCCTCAAAATACCAAAACCTCTCCCCTTAAGAAGTTCTCAATGGAGATAAACTCAAGAGGTATAGCCCTCTTTCCAATTCTTTTATTTCATTCAAGTTCTTTCCTTTTATTGTTTCTTTCCTCACCTCCCTTCACCCAAATGGTAATATAACTCCATTAACGTATATTTAATGTAATTTTATTATTCTAATGGGAAAATTCAATATCTTCTCTCCTTTCCCCATATTTTATTTGAAGGAAATGAAAACACCGTTTGAGATGTGTTAATTTAGCACAATCAAGGACGATGGGATATCAATTTCCATTAACATCTTAAATTCTGGTCATGAAACAATTTTCCTGGTTGAAACAGACCATAATAAATTTATTATTCCTCACATATGGTTCTATAAGCCTTTTTTACACATGGTTTTTATTTATAGAACAAAACATGTTCTTTGTGTCCATAAAACTGCTAATTAGCCCAAAGGGATGTCATAAAAGTATTATATATTGATTCAAATTCACTCTAGGTAACCAAAATAAATTTTAAACCATGTAACCTCATGTATTTTAAATAATAAAATTTAACCTCAATTATGGATGAACACTTTCATCATACATGTTTATCCGAACATGGACTGATCATTAAAATCATGCAAGCAAACGAACCCGAACGATGAAATTGAACCTTATAACAAATCAAAAAGGCCCTAAAAGAACTTTAAAAGGTTCTAATAAATCTTTTTCATATAGAATAGGTTTTTTAATTATTAATTAATAAACCAAATTTATTATTAAGGTCACTAATATCATGTGGAGAACACAATCAGATTTAAGGTAAGGGATCCTCTCCAATTCATTGTTATTCCAAAATGTCCTCTATGATATGCCATTTTATTTGAAATACTAATTATGGGGTATGATTTTGCACCTCCACCATACTTCCCTTAGGATTTATAATTGATTATAAACCCCATTATTTCTCATTAATCCCTCTTAAGTACACCTGATACCATGTAGATAGTCCATAAGGAATTCAACCTGAACTGCCTTTACTTCATCAGGTTACTCTATCTTTCTTTTTACCCAAAGGAAGTTGTCTTTTCTTTTTTAGGTAAACCTTATAAATACTATTTATATGGTCTAAACTCATGTTCCAATATCCATCACTCATTATATTTTGGGGATATATATGTTTTTAAGTGGTTCCCTCCTCGATACTTCCCAATAAGCAAACTTGTTTTAAGGGAACTTCCATAATTTTTTACTCAATTTCAAGTGCACTCTATCCTCTATTTTAAGCCACCATTGTATTTATAAAATCTGTATTTTTATTATGAAAACATTCTTGGTTCACTTCTGGTTTTATATAAAATATTGTTCTCTTTTCTATTTTAAAAGATCTCTAGTGTTTACCTTAAAATTGCACTAAAAGTTTTTAATACTAAGAATTTCCTAAATACTCTTCTTACACGTTGTCACTTATGTTTTATATCACATACCATGCTATATTCCCATTTTAACTTATTAATTTCCATTTATTTTTTAATTCATTTCTCTCATGGATTCTTTTATGATACACTCATTCATTATGCATTATGTCATTAATGTGATACCCATTTCTCTCAATGGGTTCCCATACGTTTACATATGATTGATTTTCTATGATTATCTATGTGGAAAGAATATTCATGAACATGTTAATATGGGTTCTCCCAAATAGTGCTCCAATTAATTGGGTAATGTTTTTTCTCATGAGATGTTATGTGCGACGGTCTTGGCGGTTAGCCTTGGCTTGTGCTACTATGGGAAATGATCTTGGCAGTTAGCCTTGACTCATACTAATATCATGATTTAAGTTGCCGCCACATTTCTATGATTCCATGTTTATACAACTCCATGTTTATATGTTATTATTCCTTATGTTACATGCCTTTTTATTTCTTGATGTCTTGTTTTCTAACCCATGTGCTAAGGATTTATTCTTATTCATATCCTCATACTGGGATTTTAGCCCATCCCTTTGTTCATGTTATCCCTAGGTTATCCTATGAATATGTATGATAAAAATGGAATTTAGGGGATATTTATGAAGTATAAATAAATAAATGTTATATTTAGTTCCATGTTTTGAATTTTATGTACCTAGACTTCAAAGACACTAGACTTCACAATCCTTGGCTTGTACTCTGATGTATAATTATGATTAAAATTGTGTAATGTTATATGTGAAAATGTTAGGGTCACTATATTATAGATTTATCTGCATGTATAGTTACAATAGGATAAGGATTCCCATGTGTGTGACAAGCCTACTAGTCATTGGTTTCCATCCCCTAGCCAATTGGAGGTGGGATTGGGGTAGTCATGACATGGGTCCCATTAGGATGGGTCATGACAGAGTGGTATCAATGTAATTCAGTTATAAATTATGAAAGATATATTTGATATTGTTTTGGGGAAATAGTGTTAAGTTATTTTAGTTTAGATATCAAGCTGGGGACTCCAATGTTGGTGTGGGGGCTGACGTATCCATACACTGATACTCTGACAACCTTCTTACTGAATTGGTATATGTAAACACTTGATGAAGAGAAAACATTGGTACATGAATCATATGGGAATATTTTGTGTTATAAAGGTCCTTATTACATCATCTCTTGAGATATACTCATTGAATGTGGTACATATTGTCTATTTTAGGATGCATCCATAATGTTTTCCATCTAGGATTCAGTATCAGGATCTTGAGTGTATGATCTAGGATTTTATATTAGGTAAAAAACCATTATAGTTAATTTACTTAATTTTGACCCAATTTAGATGCTAAGTGTGGCAATGGGGGGAACGGGGGTGTTTAGGGCTTTTTCGAAGCCTGAAGCCAAAGTTTTTAGGAAAGGAAGCTAGGACGCATGGTTAATAGAAATCATTCTTCCCATGCGACATGGTTTGAGTAAACCATGTAGGGGGGTCTATCACACTATCTAGGGATGAATGGTTTGAGGAAACCTTTCAACCATGGTTGCACACCCATGTGTGGACTCTTTAGTTTTTGGTATAGTATAAATACACATTTGGCTCATGGTTTTTCAAACTGTGTTCCATGACCATGCTAGGAAGGTTCTTGGATAGAGAGGTGCACATTTTGGGAACATTGTTTGGCCAATCATATGGCCAAATCATGTGACCGATATTTTTAGGAAAATTTACCTTTTCCCCTTACTTCATTTAAATTTTAACCTTCTCCTTATTTTTCTTATTTCCTCCAGTTCCCACTTCTTCTCCCGAGTGATCTCTTCAAGCCTTATACTAGGATTTGATATAATTACTCCATCTGATGTAGGATTCAAGATTCATTCATATCATTGGGTCCACACTGTTGAATGCTATATTCCTCTTGTACCTTTATTTATTTTTCTTTCTATCAGTGATTATATTGTGGTGCAGGATCTTATGACATATTTTTAGGTTTCTCAACCATTCTTCCATTTTATTCTAATATATATTGAATTAGAGGTTAATATTGGAATAGTATTCCACAAAAAAGCTTATGTATGTGGTCTATACCTTTTCCAAAAATGTCTCACTATTTATATATTATTTCTAAAATTCCTCACACTAAAATTTATGTGTGATTTTTTGTAGAATAATCGAACCATGGGTTAATTGATAGAAACATGTTGAGACATGCCATTGACACATTTTTTACAGGTTGGAGGTTGTCAACCTCAACCTACACCACCCATGGGGTGGTTTCAAAATTTATATCTAGTTTGTTCCACCCTCACAATGTGATAATATTTCCACATATAATTGAGAGTCGAATAAGCTATTAAAGTAAATTGTAAAAGGTTGTGAACACCTTACAGTACCCAATCAAATGAAATTGAAAGTTTTGAATTAAATGATCCCATGATTTGTACATGATCAAGAATGGAATAGTTAACTAATTAATTTAATGTTTAATTAATTAGTGAATGAAATTTTTTTGATTCCATAGACATTACTATTCCTTAGATCTGATGACTATATTTGGATTCCATAGACATTTCTACTCCATGGGTTATTCTTATTTGGATTCCTTGGACCTTTATACTACTTTAATCCTATTGAATTCAAAATTTAAGATGCCTTATAAATTTCTAATCTTTTGATCTAATTTACATCACTTGATAGGATTCCTTATACATTTCTTCGCCTTGTATATGATTATAATATTAGGATGATTTGGAAATTTTTACTTCTTTAATCTGACTTACTAAGCTTACATGGATGCCATAGAATTTTCTACTTGAAGGATCTAGTAGAATTATTTTACTTGACATGCTAGGATACCTTATACATTTATACTCCTTAGATCTGATGACCCTTTATAATGCCTTATACATTTCTACTTCTTGGATCATGTTACTTGTTTTATATAGAATATATGGTCTCTTTGGACATTACAACTCCTTGAACCTTGTCCCAAGTAGTCCTAACATTTTATTTCATGGAATAGGTCATTTTTATTAACACATACAATGATTTATAGATATCATTTATGGAATACCTCACTTTCATTACATAACTTTACATAGAATTTTATAAATAGGGGATCTTTTAAAGTTTAGTGTCTTGGAAAAAAGGTACATAATACAATAAAGTTTAAAAAATTATTCTATTCCACTTGAATGAATTATTCATGATTAATCCAAATTAAATTTATTAAATATCCTAACTAGGGTACATAAATTATTTAAAATAGTGAGTAGAAGGCCCAATAAGGGAAAACAAGTGGAACAGTTTACAAGTGATTTTGAAAAATATTGATAAGAAATTGATGAATATTATATTACATGAAAAATAGAAAATTAGGAATATCATAAATAAAATAACTTGAATCATAACATTGATATTTTTCTACAACATTTATTCATGTCATTCATAATCATGTCACAATGTTTTATCACTGAGGTGACATAAAAATTACTAAGGTCATTCATCGAGGTATCGTAAAACTTTTTATCTCTAGAGATTAAATTTTTTACCCAATGCATTGGATCACTCTCAAGGTGTACCCTTCATATTTCATAATTAATGTTATACACACAAATAATAATAAAACATATCATAAATAACCCATGGATAATAAAATATACGGGTTTCATATCGAAATCATGGAGTTTTAAAAAGTTCTTAAAAACATGAGGCTTTTATCATTTTAAAACCATGTAAAAGAAAGGTAGGTTTCATGTATGTTACTACCAGAATTAAAATAGATCGTTTTTAAAACTATTTAAAAACCCCTATAGAAGATATGGGTTTGGGTATTCAAAAAATTAAATAAAATAATTTATTGATAAAAAGAGAGCAATATTGAGAAGAAAATCTGGCAGCATAACGAGTATGAAAAACGGTTTTAAAAAACAATAAAAAGATTTTGGAAAAGGGTGTAAAATTGATAAATGAATGTTAATATAGTAATGGGATAGAATAAAATGTACATAATAACATTATATGTAAATTTTATATGTGTACTACATAAAAGGATAACATAAAAGGAAAATAGAAGTTGAGATTTCCCTTAACTTGAAGTGTGCCTCCTAAAACACGATGATCGGGACCTTGGGGGATTGAGGACACCTTGAAAGGGATCCTTGGGAGGTAATACTATGATATATTCTTGTAAAAATATTTTTTAACGAAATGAAAAGATTTAATGTGTGGATATTTATAGAAAAAAAGTGAGGAGGTTTTTTATTAATTTATGAGGACACCTTAGTAGTGGAATTTGGAAAACCATGGGATTTCTTATGGTATTTTCCCAAGGTATTAGAAACTTGGGAAACAAATTGAGTTAATTTAATGTATAAGAGTAGGCCATAATTTAAAATTAATTATTAAATCATTGTGACAAAGATATGATGTCATTAAACTTACGGAAAAACTCAAACTGTATTTTTACTATTCATGAAAATCTAAAGTATTTTATAAAATTGTCATAAATTAAGCCTAAGATAATGTAAAAATTTTGAATATAAAAATGAACTCCATTTTATGAAAATTATTTTCTAAATATGAGAAATTTATTTTTAAATTAAAATCATTATTTACTCAAAAAATACCAATTCTAAAATTATAACAGATCATATAACACTTGGGAAAAATAACTAAGGTCCCATAAAATTAACTTATAATCATAAGACAAAAAATATTAATTTTTGATTCTATTTGATGAAATTAATTTTCTTTTAAATCGTTGTACTAATTTTAAATCTGTAAATAAACATTTATGTTTTATTAAAATACTAATACTTAACTAATCATTTATAAAATATCTATTTATTTATACTATGATATAATTATATAAAATTACCATTTAATATGTCTAAATTATATTTATACATCCTTAGGTGAAGTTACTATTCCATTGGTTATATTATTATTCATAAGGAAAACATTATAATTCTAAAGGATCTAGTTACCATTCACCAAAAGATTGAGATGATCCTACCAGACTCTAAATAACATACCAATCCCAACCATGTATGTCCATTTTTCAAAAATCATTTCACAAAATAAATTATTTAATGTATAATAATTATTTAAACGGAAAATTTAATATTTTTTACTATTCATCAAAAATATGAAACTTCTTATAAAAATACTAAAAATCCACCCTAGATTAATTTTGATATTTGAAATTAAAAAATGATGTTTATTTTACCATAATAATTCTATAAGTATGAAAAATCTCTAAAAAATAAAAAATTTCTTATAAAATCAATTTATCATATTTTTCTCAATTAAACATATATTTTATTAAGAAAAACTATTCTTAAAATGGGAATGATGAGATAAGAATTTTATTAAAACAAACGGATTGAAATTTAAGTGACTAAGACCTTGAAGAATAACCTCTTTATAACATCAGCATACGACATAAGTGTAAGGTGTGCGATGGTGATATAATCGTTGGGCTACATGTATAACATCGCACTAGTGGTAATTTCCACTAACTTGAACTTGTCTTATAGGATATTCCATTCAATCATAACATGTTAAAGCTCATCTTGGGATTAGTCAAGAGCGAATCCCAAAGATGCTACCTCCTACCCAAGCTCCGACAAATAGGATTCACATTGAACAACTCAACTGGATGAGTTCTTCGACTCTTATTTCAACATTAATTATCCCTTGTCATTTCTATTTATAAACAATAATCATAAAGTTAAGATTATATTTTTCAATGGTCATATTGACCAACAATTAAATTTAACAATGGTCATACTGATCAATGGTCATATAACAGTCGAAACCTGATGGTCACATTTAAAAATTCTTACTTCATTATTAATGATATATATTTTTGTAGTGTAATAATATAACACATATTTTCAGGAAACAAATATATTTTAAAAACATCAGGTCGTTACATTCTTCTCCTCTTAAGAAATTTTGTCCCTGTAATTTCAACGCATTCTCTCAATTAAGAAAAGGTAAAGGTACTACTGCCTCATTGTTTCCTTCAGTTCCCACATCTCTTCTTCCTAAATTTGGTTCCTCTGTAAAAATTTGAAGAGGTTGGTAGTCTTGTTGTGTAGTAACTTGTAACTAGGGTCCAAGATCCCCATCGGTTGCACCTCATAAGAGAGATTTTGTTCCAGTTGTACCATATCTGGATTCAGTAAACATGAAGGTTCAGGTATATATTTCCTCTATAGTGATACGAGGAAAACATTATGAAAATAAGATAGATTTGGTGGAATTTCTAGCTAATATACCACTCCTCTTATGTGATTAATGATTTAATAGAGGCTAGTGTACCAAGTGTTAAGCTTCCCTTTCTTCCCAAATCACATGACTCTCTTCCATGGTGAAATTTAGAGGAAGACTTTGTCGCCAACATCAAAATCCAAATCCCTTCGATGATTGTCATCATAACTCCTTTACCACTCTGAGAATAATTAATGTGTTGTTCAATGGAATGAACCATTTCTATCATGCCTTGCACAATATATTTTCCCAATAAGTATTCTCTAACCAACTTCATCCGAAAAAGTAAGGGATCTACATCGATTATCGTATAGAACGTCATAGGCATCTATTTGAATACTCAAATGGAAGCTGTTATTGTTGGAGAACTCAACTACTGGGAGATGTTGATCATATCCACCTATAAATTCCATAGTGCATGTTCTCATCATTTCATTGAGTGTTTGAATATTTCATTCAGATTTTCCATTAGTTTGAGGGTTATAGGTTGTACTAAAATAAAATTAGGTACCCAAATCATATTCAATACTTCTACATAATTTTGATGTGAACCTTGGATCACGATTAGATATGATAGAAAGTGAAACTCCATGCAGCATTATCACTTCCTTCACATATATCTTTTCAATTTGGTCAAGAGAGAAATATTCTAAAATAGTGATAAAATGGGTTTTCTTGATTAGAAGTTACACTATAACCCATATCACATTATTCCCTTTTGATGTTTATGGGAGACCAGTGATAGAATCCATTGTGATATTTTCCCACTTCCATGCTGGTATGGGTATTGGTTGTAATACCCCTTTTGGATTTTTTTAACTTTGTCTTCACTTTTAGACACACCAAGCACCTAGCAGTGTAGTCAGAAATCTCCCGTTTCAAGTTATCCCACCAATAATGATCACAAATGTCCCATTATATTTTAGGGCTTCTAGGATTTATAGAGAAAGAAGAGATATGATCTCCATCCATCAGAACCTTCTTTATTTTCGGAATAGATGGAACACATAGTCTTGTACAAATTTTTAGTACACCTTGTTAATCAATATTGACCTTTGAAAACTCCCCATTCTTCATAGCCTCTATCTTTTTCTACAATAAAGGATCATCTCTTTGAGATTTATTGATCTTCTATATTAATGAATGTTGAGAAATCATTTGGGATAGGGTTGATGATGTCCCTTGCCTTACAATTCCGATGTCCAATTTTACTTGGTCTTTGATCAAGGATTTCTTTGAATCCACATCATTACAAGCACAATAAGATAATTCCTACTTAATGCATCTGAATTTTTTTTTCTCTTCCAAGATGATAATGAATTGAACAATCATAGTTTTTAAGAAGTTCCAACTATATCATATCACTCAGGTTAAATTCATTTTTCAGGAAAATATACTTCAAACATTGATGGTTTGTGTATATATCACATTTCTACCAATAAAGAAATTGCCTACATATCATCAGATAAAAAAAACCACAACTAACTCCAGATCATATGTAGGATGGTTCTGCTCATGAGGTTTTAACTGTCATGATGCATAAGCATTCACCTTTTCATTTTTCATGAGGATTCACCCAATCCCTTTTAGAGATACATCAATACAAAAATGAATCCTTCTCCGATATAGGGTAGAGTTAACATGGGTGTAGTGACCAATATCTTCTTCGGCTCTTGGAAACATTACTCACACTCATTTTTCTAGATGATCTTGAACCCTTTTCAATTTAACTTCGTTAGTGGATTAGAAAGTTGTGAAAAAAATTCAAAAACCCCCTATAAAATCTTTTTAAACCAAGGAAAATAAAAATATCAGTTACTATTGTAGGATGAGGCCACTCCTCCATAACCATTATCTTTGGAAGGTTAAAAAACATTCCTTAACAGGTTACAATGTTCCCCAAGAAAAAAAATGTGTTATAACCAAAACTCACACTTGATGAACTTTCCAAATAACAACTCCTTCCTTGGAGATTTTAGTATCACTGTTAGATGATCCTCATACTCCTCATGAATTTGGAATATATCAAAATATTATCAATAAAAACTACCAAAAATATATCAAGGTAGTCCTTAAATACTCTATTCAAAAAATCCATAAAAATAGCAGGAGTATTAGTCAAGCTGAAGGGCATAACAACAAACTCATAATGCCAATATATTGATCTAAAGGTGGTATTTGTAATATTTTCTTTATTCAACCTCAATTTATTATATCCATATTGAAGATAAATCTTGCTGAAGAATTGATCCCCATGAATTTGGTCAAATAAATCATCAATTCCTGAAAGACAGTACTTGTTCTTTACTATGATCTCATTAATTTCTCAATAATCAATGCATAACATCATTGATCCATCCTTCTTCTTCACAAAGAGAATAGGTTCTCCCCAAGGAGACACACTTTTCTGGATAAACCACTTATCCAAAATATCTTGTAGTTTCTTCTTTAATTCCTCCAACTCCACATTTTCCATTCTATATAGATTTTATGATATTTTCTTGGAATTATACATGATTTCAATAGAGAACACTACCTCTATTTCTAGGGGAGGTACAAGAAACTCCTTATGAAATATGTTAATGTATTTTTTAAAAATGGGAAATTCTCCATTTGTGCACTTTCATTTTCTTATTCATCTTCACCAATCATATCCATATAGAAGGCTATGGGTGGTGCTTCTAGACAAAACATAGGTTGGGGTATCTCTCATTTGAAAACAAATGTATGTTATTCCTTCAAGAATTATAATATTTCCTTGATTTTACATTTTATCTTAGTATTATACTTTGAGATCCAGTCCATCCCTAGTATAATTTTTGAATTCCAACATCGGAATGACTAATATATTTGAGATGAGATTATTCTCACCAATGTGAATATTGGATTTTATAAACATTATTGATTCCAGGATAATCCATCCAAGAGTATTGACTAACAAGTATACTTCTATAAGTTTATGGATTGATTCTATATTCTTTGAAAACATAGATGAAATAATGAAATGTGTATAACCAAAATCAAATAAAGTACATGCTAGCTTTGAGAGAATAATGAAAGTACCATTCACCACTTCATTTGGACCTTCAACTTCTGATGTCATGATAGAAATAGCACGACCTTTCTCCCTTAGCCTATAATTAGGTTGACGGTGATTATCCACCACAACCCTCATATTTGGATAGTGATTGGAAAAGTGCCCAAGTTTTCCAAATTTGATGCACTGGTCTTTAGCAACTATGGCATCCCTCTCTTTTATTACATAATTTTACATTGAATTTTACAAACAGAGGATCTTTTAATGTTTAGTGTCTTGGAAAAAAGGTACATAACACATGAAAAATTAAAACATTATTCTATTACAATTTAAATGATTATTCAAGGTTCATCCTATGTAAAATTATTTCATCTCATAAGCTAGGGACCTACATTAATGTAAAGGGTGAGCACAAGTCCCTGTAAGGGAAAACAAGTGAAACAGTTTATGATCTTGAGAAATATTTATAAGAACATGAAGAATATCGATATTTCATGAAAAACATAACATGTTTCATATCATAAATAAAATAACATGAACCATAAAATGGAAATTTGGCTACAAAATTTAATTGATTCATTCATAATCATATCAGTTAGGTTTATCACCAAAGTGTTATAAAAGTTAAAATTGTTATTCACCAAGGTATAGTAAAACTTGTCATCTCTAGATATTAAATTCATTACCCACTGAATTGGAGTGCTATTAAGGCACAACCTCAATATGTATTAATTAATGTGATCCACATTTATCATAATAAAACATATCATAAATAACCCATGGATAATAAAATAGACATGTTTCATATCGAAATCATGGCGTTTTAAAAAGTGCATAAAAACTTGATGCTTTTGTCATTTTAAACCCACAAAAAAGGAATACAGGTTTCATTTAGGTTAATAAAAGAATTAAAATAGATCATTTTGACATATATGTGAATAGTTCAGGAGAATATATGGGTTTGGGTTTTCAAGAAAGAAAATAATATAATTTCTTTAAGAAAAAGATAAATTTTGGGACGAACATCCGGTTGCATAATGGGTTTAAAACATGGTTATAGAAAACAATAGAAAGAGATAGGACAAGGTTATCCCATTCATAAATGAAAAATAATAAAAGGGTAAAACAATATTGATATAATAACATGATATGTAAATTTGATAGATGTACCACATAAAAAATAGAACTTGAAAGGAAAAGAGAAGTTGACATTTCCCTTACCTTAAAGAGTTACTACTAAAACTCAATGATCGGGAACATGGGGGCCTGATTAAACCTTTTAAGGACTAATTGTGAGGTAATACTATCATATATTCGTGGATAATTATTTTTTAATGAATGTAAATGAAGGAACGTGTGGGTATTTATAGAAAAAGTGAGGGATTTTTTTATAAATTTCTGAGGACACCTCAGTAGTGGTATTTGAAAAACCATGGGATTTCCCATGGTATTTTCTCATGGTATTGGACACTTGGGACACCTATTGAGTTAATATAAAAAATAATAGTCGATCATCATTTTAAATTAATTAATAAATCATTATGAAGAAGCTATAATGTCATTAAACTTTCTGAAAAACTCAAACTATATTTTTAATATTCACAAAAAACAAATTATTTTATATAATTATCATAAATTCACCCTAATCTAATATCTATGTTATGAATTAAAAAATGAACTCCATTTTATGAAAATGATTTTATAAATATGAGAAATTTATTTTTTAATTAAAATCATTATTTACTCGAAAAATACCAATTCTAAAATTATAACTGATTTTATAACACTTTGAAAAAATAACTAAGGTCCTATAAAATTAACATATAATCATAATACATCAAAATATTAATTTATTATTTTTGTTTTATGAAAATGAATTTTATTTTAAAAAATTATATTAATTATAAATTTTTAAATAAACATTTATGTTTTATAAAAATACTAATACTAAACTAATAATTTCTAAAACATCTACTTACTTATACTATAATATAATTTTGTAAAATTACTATTTAATATTCTAAAATTATATTTACACATCCTTAGGTGAGGTTACTATTCCATTGGTCATATTACTATTCATAATTGCAGCATTACTATTCTAAAGGGTCAAGTTACTATTCACCAAAAAATTAAGTTGATCCAATCAGACTCAAAATATCTTATTGATCGCAACCATGTATGTCCATTTTTTTAAAATCATTTAACAGAAACAATTATTTAAACTATATCATTTATTTAAATGAAAAATTCAGTATTTTTCACTATTAATCAAAAATATAAAGCTTCACAGAAAATTACTAAAAATTCACACTAGATTAATTTTGACATTTGAAATTAAAAAATTGTTTTTATTTTACCGTAATTATTCCCTAAGTATGAGACATTTATAAATAGTAAAAAAATTACCGGTAAATTCAATTTATCATATTTTTCTTAATTAAACATATATTTTAATAAGAAAAACAATTCTTAAAATGGAAATGATGAAATAACAATTTTGATAAAAACAAAGAGATTTCAATTTAAGTGACTAAGGCAATGACACATTACCCCTTTATAACACCCACATAAAACATAAGTGTAAGGTGTGTAATGGTGATAAAATCATCATGCATCTTCTATAACATCAACTGAGTGGTGATTTCTACTAAATTGGACTTCTCTCATATGTGATTTCATTCAGCCTTAACATGTTGAAGCTCAGTATGGTATTGGTCAAGAGAGAATCCCAAATATGCTACCTCCCACTCAAGCTCTGACAAATGGGCATTGTATGCCATAACTCTAGTGAATGAGGTCATCTACTCTTCTTTCTACATTATTTTTTCCTTTTCATTTTTATTTATAAACAATAATCATAATGTTGAGAGTATAGTTTCCAAAAGTCGTATTGACCATTGGTTATATTGATCAATGGTCACATATATAATAAAAACCCGATGGTCACGTTAAAATATATTTACTTCATTAATAATGAGATATAGTTTTGTTGTGTGATAATATAACACACATTTTCAGGAAAAAAATTATCATTTAAAAAAATTGGGTTTTTATAGCCTTATAATTTAGTTTCTTGATCATAGTGAGACCTGATAT
This sequence comes from Viscum album, assembly GCA_963277665.1. Taxonomy (NCBI): domain Eukaryota; kingdom Viridiplantae; phylum Streptophyta; class Magnoliopsida; order Santalales; family Viscaceae; genus Viscum; species Viscum album. The sequence continues at coordinate 76,135,838 of OY728122.1, read as the reverse complement.
ATTAGAAATCATCACTTCTACTATTTTGTGTGTATACCTATTATATTTGTACACTACTTCAACTTATATGCATAGATAGGACTTATTATAGACATCATTGGTGGTGGGTTATTGATTTTTATCTCACAACATGTTCAGGCAGCCATTGGGTATTTAGAATGACTTCATAGATATGGTTATATATTGGGAAAATCTCCCAGTTAGAGATATTTTATGGATTTTTGTATAGGATCAAGAGAGAACATGATCAAGTTTTGGTCTTGTGATGCTATCTGGGATAGTTTTTTGGGTCTTTTTTAGTTTGGATACATCTTTGTACTGGATACCTATTACAATTTTATATTATACTTTTTATATAATTCCATGATAACAATTTTATATGAATCTTTTAGATGCTTTTACACAGTTATTTATATTGTGGATATTTATTCATCTTTCACTATTTAGTTATATTATATGCTTTCACTATTATTGGTTATGATTATACCACTATGATACACTATAGCCTTGAGGGTATAGTCTCCCCACTATTCCACCATAGACCCTCACTATTAGTCATCATCCTATGATGTATGGTGTGGTTCACTTCTGGTTATGTGTCCAACTGAGTTCAGTTACTTTTGATTGAACCAATTTTTTGACATCACAAAGTTGTATCAATGGTTTTTATCCTATTTTGTCTTATCATTTCGTAATATTAGATAGAATATTGGGAATTTTTGGGAATTTATTAATGATTTTTCTAATAGTAGTTAACCCACATACAGGAAAATCTAAATTTCTTAGTATTGGACATGTTGTTCTGGATTGTGATTATTAAAGTTTCCTTGATTTCACTATTGATTGATGCACTTGATGTTTGATTTTCCTAGTGATTATATATTTTTACCCTTGGCCTGATATGGAATTTAGATATTGAATCATGCACCATTATAGGAACTTCAAGATTTATATGTATTATATTATTCCATCCCATGTTTATATTATTGCATGCATTGATTGCAGCATGTTTTGGTTCCATATCAATATATTTATGTAATTGTGATATAATTTCATGTAGGGACATGATAAATTACTCATTGGAATTAAATAGGCACCACACTTCAATTGATAAGGTGTACATGTCCACATAAATTGGAAGGGTTGATCCATATAGTTCATCCTTTTATAGAAAATTTCTATATAAATGATAAAATATTTAAATTAATTTTAATTCTAAAATGAATGGTTTTCATTGAAATGGGAATCCATTTTCAATTTCAAGGGTTTTTTCAACTATAAGATTTAGTTGAGACTTTGTATACTGGAACCCTTGACTTAGAGCAGAGAAGATGACCCAAAAATGACTTTAGCAGTGGGAACTACATAGTATCACATGCGTTATTATGACTTGTATGTTTCCCTGACCTAGATTTAGGATTAGGAAGAGGGGTTCAACTCATGTTAGGAAGGCATGTACTAATCCTTTTTTATGTATGTTTGTCTATGTGTGATATTTATGTTATTAAACCTTGACTGAGGCATGGATTTTATATTTTTAAACGTATGCCACTATGACGACCTCAAGTCACGCACCAGGAGGGTGGTGATGACCATGCTCTAGAGGTCGTGGACCATGGGCTACCTATAGAACCTCCAGTGGTCCCTCTTGTGAAACTTCCTATTATACATGATATGGGTGCTGAGGCACATTTTTTATAGGTATTTCTATGTATCATGAAGAAATTTCAGGGAGCACCATGACCTGCCCTAACTATGATAGAGCTTATGCATGAGTTCTAATAGTACCATCCACCCACATTTTCATGGGATCATAGAACAAAGGCTGTAGATTCATGGCTAGAGGCCATGTTATCAATATTAGAGCATCTTGAGACACCTCCTGGTAGGAGAGTGAATCGCGCTACAGATATTCTCTAAGTATCTATAAATAGATAGTGGGAAAGATTACTCTGATATATTTTCATCAATATGTGTATTGGAGGGATTTTCATACATCCTTTTATGACTATTTCTATCATGTGATGTTGAGGGTCAATAGAGCCATGGATTTTATTGATCTGGAGTTTGGTTCCTTATTATTCATCGACTACTCATCCCATTTTACAAATCTCCAGTGCTTCTCAACTTGTAAGACATCGATATTTTGGGAAATATTTTTTTTGAATTAATTTAGGATTTTTTATATTTTTAATTTTGAACAACACTCAATATATCTTGTTTTATATTAAATCACTAAGTTTGGTTTGTGTTTCATGATACAACATGTTAAACTTGCACTACATAGAAAACATAGATTAGATTTTGGTATATGAAATGATATATTTTCTTATGTTACACACAAAGATGAGTTCTTTTGATTGTTTTCATTATATGCAAGACCTAGTTTTACCAAACTAAACTGTACTATTAATATTATTATTAAAATATTATTATAGTTTTAACCTAGACATTTGAATGGAAATCATGAAAGTGATTAATTAAAATTATTAAAATATTGTTTACACATGTATATAAGAAGAATTAGTTAATGACCAATTAACTAGAAATGAAAATTAAACCTTTTTTAAAATATAGAAAATATTTTGCTAGAAAACTATATTTATCCAATCAAACAAATTTTACCTCTATAAATTAATTAAACCACTTTTTTTAAATTATTTTACTCATATATATATATATTTTCATTTAAACTATTTAACTTTCATTTTATATGTTTTATAGACAAGAAATAAGGAAAAAGAGTTTTTATGCATGAATATGTAAATTTTTCTAAAAGGTGATTTTACTTCCTTTTAATGGCGTACCTATTTTAAATTTATTTTTTCAAACATTTTAAAATTGTATTTGATAAATTAAACTTCATTTTTTAAATCAAAACAACAAAATTATATTAGGGTGTATTTTTTTTCTTAGAAGTTTTATTTTTGGATGAATAGTGAAAAATATTGACTTTAAATTCAAAACAGCATTTTCATCTAATTTATTAAAATAGTTAAATAATATTTTAAATTTTTCTTCAAGTTTATTTGTATAAATTATAAATCTACTAAAAAAATTTCATTGGAATTAATTTTAAATTGAAATTAGATAAAAAATATCTCAAACTCTGGAAAATTTTCACTTTAAAAATTCATTGTCATGTCCCATCTATGGGATTAATTTTAAATTAATTAATTCTTATTCTATGTTAATAATTTGGAAAAATGGATTCCATATTTGGAATCATCATAATTTTTAATTTATATTATGATAAAATTAGTTTTTGTCCAAAAATATTTTTGAATGTAATTAAAATTAATTATAATGATTAAGGTAAAAACGAGTTTACTTAGTGCTTAAAAATTAACATAAGGGGACAAATAACCTAGAAACATGTCCAGAATACATTATATGGACTTATTTAGATAATATACTCCATTTTTTAACATTGAACATTATTTGAGTCACATTATATTAGAGATACCTCTCAATTGTTTTTTTTATGTTTATAAGAATGTCACTCCATCTCCACTCTAAAAGGGAACTCCCCTCCCCCACTTATTCACACCTCTAAATCCCTTTGACTCATAAATATACTAAAAAAATAATCTCCCAAATTCTATCCTATCACCTTATATGCCTCACTTTGTGAAGAAATCAAACCAAGTTAGTCTTTTGGTGGAAACCAAAAGGAATTACCCAAATAAGAGGTAACATCCTTCAATAAGAACTTTTGTTTTATTTCTTTCTCCACCCACTCAATTATTCTTATTACATGATTATATAATAACCAGAGTATAATAAATATATATATATGTTTTTATTTTAATGTTTCATCCTACACCTACATAGACTTACATCAAATGGGATATGCAGTCATCGATCCTGTGTACGGAGGACTACCGCCTGACAAACCAATGTCGTTTGTTTTTCAATTAACACCTTTAAAGGTTGGGAATAATGATGTAAATACATTATTTATATGATATTTATGATATATATGATTTATTTATTCTTATTTAATTATTATATAACACCAACATTCATTATTTCTATTTTATGGGAATACGATAACTTCGTTTGTGGATGTGTGGACTACCGCCACCTCAAAGCGATGTGATTCATTCACACTTTACATAGAATGTATTAAAGATGGGTATCATAAAAGAATATTATATATACAAAATAATAATTCTACTATACTGATAATATATATATATATATATAATTTCTTTAATTTCTTTCATTCAATATGATTAGAAAATAGAAACTGTGTTCATGTATACGTATAGTCTACCATCTCCAAGAACAGTGTGTTCCATTTCATATTTATATATTTTATATATTTTTGTAAATACTTATATACTAAATATAAATTTTATATATATCATGTTTTCTATTCTTTGAATAATTAAATCATGATCTAAATAAGAGTATCAAGAATAAAAATTCTAAACATATATGAAAAACAAAGTGGTTTTTACCCAAAACATAACATTAACATAGAATTGTTAATAAACAGGTAATATAAAGTCATAATAAAATATTATATGGTATGATATATAAGACTATGGTTCTCTGATATATGTATAATAAACTTATATTTATTACATAGTAGTTTTTCAAGTGTACGAAGAATTTCAAGACTTAAGGTTATGAAGAAAATTTTTAAGTAGGAGTGATAAAGGTTTAGATCTTTATGGGAGACTTTTGATATCTTTATCCATGTTAGAAGATATTATGTTCCAAGTTTTCAAATACACTAAAAAATTATGTTATTTGTTTATTTATTTTTTAATATGCCTAATATTTATCTAAAATGATGTAGTACCCATGTATGTTAATCCCTGGTTGTTATAGTTGGTATCAAAATAATGGTTTGGTTATCCTTTCAAAACAAGGATAAGAAAACTTTAGTGAGATACCTATAGGTAGTTATAAGGATATTTCTAGGTATGTATCTAAGAATAAGCCTAATTTTTCATATATTTAAAATTAAGTGTCATGATTTAGGTATCCTATAAGTAATTTTTCATGATTATGTGTTTTTCAGATATGATAAATGTTGCTCACACTATTCTTTCTAGTCTTAGTCAATAAAGAAAACTATAAGGAACTTGGTTAAAATTGAAAGTTTCATATATGAAAAGTATGGGTATTATAAAAATTGATTTCCTAATTTTAAATATCCTGAGTATAATCAAGAAGGTGGTATGACTATTGGTTATACTACTGAAGATAAAGAGTTAGAAAATGAAAAGTGAAAGGTATGGGATGTTCTAGCAATGTTATTTACATTAAATGTAAGATGCATGATTAAATTGAGGTTGAGGAAGCTTAATAAATGATCCATATTTCATATTCTAGGAATGGGTTATTAAGGAATAAGATGATCGATCCTAAGTAATGGTTTAAGAATGAAGTTGCATGATTGAAGTGTATATGTTTAAGAATTAAAGAATTGTGTTATATGAATAATGATGTATATATTTTTCATTAGGAATTTTCAAAATAATATTGAATAGTCCTGATGAAATATAAAAGATATTTAAATTAAAGGTTATATTTTTATTAAGGGAAGTTAACCCTTAATGTGTCCCTAATGTTGTCAAAATTTTATTTAGCTTAGATAAAGAGATTATTGATATTGATAAAGTAAATTGGATTGTATTGATTACCTTGGAACTGATTAATGATTCGGTGAAAAAGTGGTCTATGATATTATGGATAATGTTAAAATCCTTTTTTATTTAATGAATATATTCAACAATATTTTTAATAATAAATCATGTGTGTTTTCAATAAGGTTTTATGGTAATTCAGGTTATTACCTAGTTTCAAGAGAATACATGATAATGGTATTCACATGTTTGGAATGAGAAAACTGAAAAAAAAACTTTATGATATATGGGGATAAATTTTAATCTAATTTGGAAAATTTTAGTGACCGTCCTTATAATGTTTTGAATTTTCATCTTTTTGAAGGGTTACAAGGTTAACTGTTTATTGAATGTTTTAAGTTAAACTTCGAATGAGGTTTTGGATATTAAAATATTATATCACAATATGAAGATTTATTAATATTGGATAAACTATGATTACCATATTACGATGATGTTAACTAAATATAGATGTAATTAATTATCATTCTATTTATGTATCTCATGATCTGTTAGTTCATTAGGAATGATAAATTCACCGTCATTCCCTAGAGTAAGAGATGACTTGGTAATTGATCAAGTCACAACCAAAGGGTGAGATTATTCATATGGAACGGAATAATACCAAGTAACTATATATTCTTGTGAAAATTTATTAAACTCTAGGTAAAGTACATTGACAAATATTTTTCCTAATACCTTAATTTCTATAGAACATATGGTCTTATAAATCATTAAATATTTATGGTTTTGAGTCCCTTAACATTACATTGATCATTCAATTACTTTTTATCAGTGATCTTTATCACTCTCTATAATTATTTACACTTTTATTTCATTTACAATCTTAACTTACCACCTAGGTTCTCCTATATAAAAACATATTTATGAGTTACTTTGGGTAACCATTATGTTTCCAACATTATTTTTTTAAAGGAAGTCTTAGTATTTAATTTTACAATGTGGGTTTCTATGAATGGAACTTTAAATTATTAAACCTTTGATAACCTATGAGAATTAAAAGGGATAAATTAATTTTAAGGGGGTATAATGTATATAAGGCCCCGTCCTTAAACCTTACATAATATTGAATTAAATGAATAATTCACATTGAGGATCCTTTCAGGTTTAGAGTTTTAGAGAATTAGAACATAACTATTACATCTCAAAAGATTTACAAAGTAGACACTTCTACTAAGTTTCCATAGAATAAAAAAACTCTTAAAAAGAAACATGTCTAGTTCCAGGTTTTTTATAGCATGACTTTCCCTTGATCCCATCCTTGACCCTATTCCACATTAAGTCCTGTGAAAAACATTTCAAAAAACTTGGGGTGAGCATAAAAATCTCAGTAAGGGATACACAAAGAATAAAAACTGTTACTTTATCAAAACAAAAATTAAACCATATATACTTTATCAAAGTAATACTTTTCACCTTTATGAAGTAGTAAAAACTCTTCACTAAACAAAAGATCATTACTTACCCTTTTGTAACAAAAATATTACCATAAAACCCATATAAAGAACACATAACATATAAAGGTAACTTGGTACATAAACATACTTAGGTGGAATAACCATACGATCGACTTCCACATATATCACTTAATGGAATAGCTATATGGCCAACTTCCATACATATTTAATGGAATAGCCATACGGTCGACTTCCATACCCAATGCATTATAGGTTATAACGTAACCACCCGTCCTGGTATTCACGGCACCACCTGTCATATGGTTTATCACATAACCACCCGTCAAATGTCCAAGTACCATTATAAAATCATAAGACATAAAACAAACATAATGGGAAGAAAACATTTCCACACTTTGATCACAATATATCACTCAAATATATTGACATAACAAATCCATTATAAAAACATTTTCAATACCAAAATACATAAAAGAGTATATGGTATTTATTTCATTTTAAAAACATCACGGCTTGTTGAGAAAGCCAAAGACCAAATAATACTCGCGGTGGCGGAAAAGGTCGTTGTCACCGCGTACGTTAAAAGAAACATTTCTTTTTGTCGTTTTGTAAAACGCTTCGTAGAAAAAGATTCCTTTTGTATAAAAGTAAATGTCAAAGGGGTTTATACACCGTATAAAAGAAATTTGTGTATAAAACGAAATATGCCTCAATGAAAAGAGATTGAGACGAAGTCCCTTACCTCGGGTCCGACTTGACTCGATCGTTCTTTAACGTCATGAATAATAAACTTCAGTTAATTTCTACTTGATTAAGAACCTTTTTCAAGTTCATTATTCCTTTTATATCACTTATTACCATGTTATGAACATTATGTAGTCATTTATGTTTATAACGGTCGTTTATCAATATTTGGTACTTGAGTCAAAAGTGAACTTCTTACAATTACATGTTGTTCGTGTGGTCAAAACTTCATTATATCCAGAATGATATTCATGATTTGGATATCATATATATCATATATATCCAGAATATACATGTATTTATAATATTACATAATCATTTAGAGGTAAGAAATGAAATGCACCACAAACCCCTATCAGTTAAATCTACCAACTAAATTCGAGAAGTTAAACAAACAAATCCTAAAACCTAGTACAAAAACCCTCTACCAGAAACCCTAATCGCTAAACTCCAAACTGTAAAAGCTGAACCCTTTTATAGTTTAAAGTTTAGCGATTAGGGTTTCTGGTACAGGGTTTTTGTACTAGGTTTTTGGATTTGTTTGTTTAACTTTTCGGATTTAGTTGGTAGATTTAACTGTTAGGGATTTGTGTTTTTTGCTTTATAAACGCTACTTTCATTTCTTTGTCATATTAATGAAATTAAGACTAAATGAGAGGTATGTATATTTTAATTCCTGAATTATATTCATCATTTATATGTAACATACATTATATATATCCATTATAAATATGTATGTATAATAGTACATTACATTTGGGGATATGAAATGAAATGCACCGTTCATGGAGACGGTAAGCCATACGTACAAATGAACGCTACTTTCATTTCTATCTCATACATTAATGGAAAGAAATAATAATGATATAGAAGTATATTATAATTCCAGTATAACATAATATATAATAACTTTAAATCCATCCTTTATACGTCCCACATATGGCATTAACGAATCACATCACTTTGAGGGGGCGGTAGCCCGCACTTCCTAAAATGAAATTATCCTGTTTACCCATAATGGAATCCATAAAGGTATGCTCAAAATGAAAAATACAGAAGCTTAAGGAAAACATAAACATAATATATATCATATATAAATAGAGTGACATCTTAATGGCCACCATTAAAGGTGTTTAAAAGAAGATTGAACAATCATCGTTTCGTGAGGCAGAAATTCGCCAACCACCGAAACAGTATATTCTTTAACCATTAGATATAGATGTGTGTAAGTGTAGCTCGGAATCTTCTTATAACAACATCCTAGTATATATTTAAGATACTGTATTTGTTACAAAATAAATGAATAAAAAGAGTTTAGGGGGTTGGAGAAGCAAAATAAAACAAAAGAACACAAGTGAAGACATCACCTTAAAATCGGGTAACTCTTTTAGATTTGAGCTCAAAGGCTTCCTTGGGAAAACTTCTGCCCAAAGTGAGGCTTCAAGGAGTAATAGAGGGATGTGGAGAGACAAAATGGGTAGAGGTTGGCCGAGCCAAAGGCTTTGGAAGTATGGGTAAAGTGGTAGAGGTGGGGGCCTTTTATAGGAGGAGAGGAGGGGCACTCTTGGAAAGTAAAGAAATGTTACTTTATTTTAGAATGATTTTCAGATTTTAATGGTCCCACATTGATGTGTTTCTAGGATAAGGTGATAAGGGTTCGAAATCCACCCATCCAATAGGTTTTGGACATGTGTAGGTCATAGATTTTACATTATCATTTCATTTTATTTAAATCCTTTATTAATGAGGTAATCGTTGCATCATCATGATGTCCTAAATAATTTAATTTATTTAATGTATCAAAATTATAAAAATAATATCATGATGTAGGAAATTGTTTTATATTTCTAATGAATATTTATAGTCAAAAATCTGATTTTTATAACCCCATGTAAAAATTGTTTTATTAAAACAACTCATGTTTGTGACATTTTTATTTTAACATTAAATAAAAAGGTATTAATGTCATTTTCCAACTAAAGTGGCTCCATTGGGTCCCCAAGTTGACCCATGGATTTCCTTGGTCGGTCATGACACATACAATGAGGTTAGGACATGTTTCAAGTTCATTTCATATTATTAAAACATTATTTTTACCTTAAACTACACTAATTACCTCTAATCGCGATTAAAACTTAATAAGTTACTATTCACCAAAAAATTATTTTAATCCCATTGAACCACATTTTACTTCTTAATGACAACCATTTATGTCAGATTTTTGAAATTCAAAACACAGAGGTGGTAAAATTCCATTTAAACGAAAAATCAATTTTTTAAGTACCATTTAGTGGTTTCACTATTCATCAAAAAATGAAGTTTTTCAGAAAAATACCAAAACTTCACCCTAAGCTATATTTGATATTCCGAATTCAAAAATGAAGTCCATTTTACAAAATTTAAAACATATAAGTTGCATTAATTAATTTAATAATTAATTCCCGCTGTCAGAGCAAATAGTGTGTTTTTATGAAACAATAAGTATCAAAAGATTGACACTAGTTTAAGTCCGATTTCAAAGTGAAATTAATTACAACGACTAATATTGGATTAAATGGTAAGAATATATTCTAATTTCACTTTAAAACAAATTCAAAAGATAATCTAATCATATAAATAAATTAGATTAAAAATAGGTTTTGAATTAAAATACAACATTTTACATTATTCATTAAAAATGAACTTTATCGGAAAAATACCAAAAATTTACACAAAGTAAATTTTGATGTCCCGATTCTAAAAAAGAGTTTTATTTGGTCCAATAGAATGTATAATAGTGAAAAAAAACTATATTTAATGACGGTTCGCCATCAAAAGGCGATAAGTGAACCTTCAGTGAAAACTAGGGCATATACGCCTAAAATTGAATTCTTTCCATATTTTAAGCCTTTATCTTTTATTAGATAAAAGTAAAAACATTTAAAAAACATATATAATCATATTTTAGTTATTTCTATCCATTCCCGCCAATACAACGGCTATGTGTTAACAACCATTTAAAATAATATTATTTTATTACTAGTGTGCAACGTAAGATTTCAATGAAACTCTTTGTTGTGTATCGGGTACGCTATCGAACATAGCAACCCATTTAAAGTAAAATTAATATTTAATTCGTAAATATTAATAAATATGAAAATTCTTTATTCTTTATTTACCTCGGATGTTACATCCTTCCCCCCTTTTGGAAATTGCGTCCTCGCAATTTTATTCACTTATCAAAATAAGTGGGGGTATTTATCCCTCATAGCATTTTCAGATTCCCACGTTGCCTATTCAACCATATAGTTTTTCCACAAAACCTTTACCTGGTGAATTACCTTATTTCGCAACACTTTCTCTCTTCGGTCAAGAATCTGGACTGGTTGTTCTTTATAAAATAGGTTCTCCTCCAGCTGAACTACCTCTGGACTCAAAACATGAGATGGATCTGGCATATACTTCCTCAACATCGAAACATGAAAAACATTGTGTACCTGAGATAAACTCGAAGGTAAAGCCACTCTGTATGCAACTGATCCAACTCTCTCCAGAATTTCATATGGTCCAATGAACCTTGGACTCAGCTTTCCTTTCTTACCAAATCGCATCACACTTTTCCATGGAGAAACCTTGAGAAAAACATGATCACCTACCTCGAAAGATAGATCCTTCCTCCGGTTATCCGCATAACTCTTCTGCCTGCTCTGAGCTGTTCTAATGTGTTTCTGAATCAACTGAACTTTTTCTACCATATCTTCTACCAATTCTGGTCCCATCAGCTTTCTTTCACCCACTTCATCCAAAAAAGCTTGAGTTCGACACCGCTTCCCATATAATGCCTCAAATGGTGCCATTTGTATACTGGAATGAAAACTGTTATTATAAGAAAACTCAACCAAAGAAAGATGTTGGTCCCAAATTCCCTGATAATCCATCGAAAAATCTCGTAGCATATCCTCCAAGGTCTGAATTGTTCATTCTGACTTCCCATCTGATTGAGGATGAAAAGCTGTACTAAAATTTAATTCAGGACCCAACGACTTATGAAGTCCTTTCCAAAAGTTAGAAGTGAACCTGGGATCACGGTCAGATATAATGGAGAGGGGAACTCCATGTAACCTATCTATCTCTTTAAGATACAAACGGGAAAGTTGATCTAGGGAAAAAGTATCTCGTATAGCAAGGAAATGAGAAGATTTAGTCAAGTGATCAACAATAACCCAGATTGCATTATTACCTCGAGATGTCTTCGGCAATCCCACAACAAAGTCCATGGATATATTTTCCCATTTCCACTCTAGCATTGGTAAAGGCTGAAGCATCCCTTTCGGTAACTTCCGCTCTTCTTTAACCTGCTGACAAGTCAAACACTTCACAGTAAAATCATAAATATCTCTTTTCATTCCATCCCACTAGTAATACTCCCGCAGATCCATGTACATCTTAGTACTGCCAGGATGAACTGAAAACGGGGAACTATGAGCCTCACATAACAACTCATTCTTCAACTGTGAATCACAAGGCACACATAATCTCTTCCCAAACCTCAAAACACAATCATTATCAATGTTGAATTCAGGAAACTAACCCTTCTGAACTAGCTCTACCTTTTTCTCCAACTCATTGTCTTCCCTCTGTGCTTGCTTAATTCTGTCTGATAGGGATGATCTCACTGATACCTGAAACAAAACAGAAGAACATCCTGCACCATCAACTTCTATGCCAAAGTTCATCAAATCCTTAACAAAAGGATCACATTCCAAACGCAACATTGCTAATGAAGCATTACTTTTTCGACTCAAAGCATCAGCCACTTTATTTGCTTTTCCCTGATGGTAATGAATTGTACAATCATAATCCTTGATTAATTCTAGCCATCTCCTCTGTCTCATGTTCAATTCTTTCTGAGTAAATATATACTTTAAACTTTTGTGATCGGTATATATTTCACACTTTACTCCATACAAATGATGCCTCCAAATTTTTAGAGCAATAACAACAGTAGATAATTCCAAGTCATGTGTAGGGTAATTTACCTCATGAGTTTTCAACTGTCGTGAAGCATAAGAAATTACCTGATCATTCTGAATTAGGACACAACCAAGTCCCTTCAACAAAGCATCACTGTATATAACAAACTCACCATTCCTGGAAGGAAGTTCCAAAACTGGAGCATTCACCAATTTTCTTTTCAACTCCTGAAAACAATCATCACATTCTTTTGTCCAGATAAACTTAACACCCTTCCGAGTTAGCTTAGTTATTGGACTAGATAACCATGAAACATTCTCAACAAACCTTCCGTAGTAACCTTCCAAACCAAGAAAACTACGGATCTCGGTTACATTTGTGGGTCTTGTCCATTCTTCAATAACTTTTGTTTTAGAAGGATCAACATTTATGCCATATTTTGAAACAATGTGACCAAGGAAATAAATTTGTTGCAACCAAAACTCACACTTGCTGAATTTTCCATACAGTTTCTTTTCTTTTAAGGTTTTTAAGATAACCCTTAAATTACTTCCATGCTCCTCTTTAGTTTTAGAAAACACCAAAATATCATCAATAAAAACAACAAACATTTTTCACCTGAGTCAACTGAGCCATCACTGCAACAAACTATTTAGTTCTGATTATGACCATCTCAGGATACTGATTTGAAAGGTCATTTCCCACTATATGCCTTCCCAGAAAATCTGTTCTGTTTCCTCCATGAAAAAACATTCTGAACAAACATGTCTTAGATGAAGCAACATGGTAATCTTCAAATGCTATATCATTTTCAATCATACCATAAATTAATTTATAATTTAACAATTTTCTAACTCCTAAAGTAGTCTAAACCGACCTCTGATACCAACTATAAGGCCCTGACCTTAAACCTTACTTAATATTGAATTAAATTAATAATTCACATTGAGGATCTTTTCAGGTTTAGAGTTTTAGATAATTAGAACATAACTATTACATCTCAGAAGATTTACAAAGTAGACACTTCTACTAAGTTTCCATAGAATAAAAAAACTCTTAAAAAGAAAGACGTCTAGTTCCTTATTTTATATAGCATGACTTTCCCTTGATCTCATCCTTGACCCTATTCCACATTAAGTCCTGTGATAAACATTTCAAAAAACATGGGGTGATCATAAAAAACTAAGTAAGGGATACACAAAGAATAAAAACTGTTAGTTTATCAAAACAAAAAGTAAACCATGTATACTTTATCAAAGTAATAATTTTCACCTTTATGAAGTAGTAAAAACTCTTCAATGAATAAAAGATCATTAATTACCCTTTTGTAACCAAAACATTACCATAAAATGCATATAAAGAACACATAACATATAAAGGTAACTTGGGACATAAACGTACTTAGGTGGAATAACCATACGGTCGACTTCCACACATATCACTTAATAGAATAGCCATACGGCCAACTTCCATACATACTTAATGGAATAGCCATATGGCCGACTTCCATACCCAATGCATTGGAGGTTATAACGTAACCACCCGTCCTGGTATTCACGGCACCACCCGTCATATGGTTTATCATGTAACCACCCGTCAAATGACCAAGTACCATTATAAAATCATAAGACATAAAACAAACATAATGGGAAGAAAACATTTCCACACTTTGATCACAATATATCACTCAAATATATTGACATAACAAATCCATTATAAAAATCATTTTCAATACCAAAATACATAAAAGATTATATGGTATTTATTTCATTTTAAAAACATCATGGCTTGTTGAGGAATCCAAAGACCAAATAATACTCACGGCGGTGGAAAAGGTCGTTGCCGCCACGTACGTTAAAAGAAACATTCCTTTTTGTCGTTTTTTAAGTAAAGGTCAATGGGGTTTATACACCGTATAAAATAAAGTTGTGTATAAAACGAAATATGCCTCAATGAAAGGAGATTGAGACGAAGTCCCTTACCTCGGGTCTGACTTGACTCGATCGTTCTTTAACGTCCTGAATAATAAACTTCAGTTAATTTCTACTTGATTAAGAACCTTTTTCAAGTTCATTATTCCTTTTATATCACTTATTACCATGTTATGAACATTATGTAGTCATTTAAGTTGATAACGGTCGTTTGTCGATATTTGGTACTTGAGTCAAAAGTGAACTTCTTACAATTACATATTGTTCGTGTAGTCAAAGGTTCATTATATCCAGAATGATATTCATGATTTGGATATCATATATATCATATATATCCATCATATACATGTATTTATAATATTACATAATCATTTAGAGGTAAGAAATGAAATGCACCGTTCATGGAGACGGTAAGCCGTACGTACGCATGAACGCTACTTTCATTTCTTTGTCATATTAATGGAATTAAGACTAAATGAGAGGTATGTATATTTTAATTCCAGAATTATATTAATCATTTATATGTAACATACATTATATATATCCATTATAAATATGTACTTATAATAGTACATTACATTTGGGGATAAGAAATGAAATGCACCGTTCATGGAGATGGTAAGCCGTACGTACAAATGAACGCTACTTTCATTTCTATCTCATAGATTAATGGAAAGAAATAATAATGATATAGAGGTATATTATAATTCCAGTATAACATCATATATAATAACTTTAAATCCATCCTTTATACGTCCCACATATGGCATTAACGAATCACATCACTTTGAGGGGGCGGTAGTCCGCACTTCCTAAAATGAAATTATCGTGTTTACCCATAATGGAAGCCATAAAGGTATGCTCAAAATAAAAAATACAGAAGCTTAAGGAAAACATAAACATAATATATATCATATATAAATAGAGTGACATCTTAATGTCCACCATTAACGGTGTTTAAAAGAAGATTGAACAATCATCGTTTCGTGAGGCAGAAATTCGCCAACCATAGAAACAATATGTTATTTAACCATTAGATGTAGATATGTGTAAGTTTAGCTCTAAATATTTTTATAAAAACATCCTATTATATTTAAGATACTATATTTGTTACAAAAGAAATGAATAAAAAGAGTTTAGGAGGTTGGAGAAGCAAAATAAAACAAAAGAACACAAGTGAAGACATCACCTTAAAATCGGGTAACTCTCTTAGATTTGAGCTCAAAGGCTTCCTTGGGAAGACTTCTTCCAAAATTGAGGCTTCAAGGAGTAAGAGAGGGATGTGGAGAGACAAAATGGTCAAAGGTTGGCCGAGCAAAAGGCTTTGGAAGTGTGGATAAAGAGGTATAAGTGGGGGCCTTTTATAAGAGGAGAGGAGGGGCACTCTTGGAAAGTAAGGAAATGTTACTTTATTTTATAATGAATTTCGGATTTTAATGGTCCCACATTGATGTGTTTCAAGGATAAGGTGATAAGGGTTTGAAATACACCCATACAATAGGTTTTGGACATGTTTAGGTCATATATTTTACATTATCAATTCATTTTATTTAAATCCTTTATTAATGAGGTAATCGTTGCATCATCATGATGTCATAAATAATTTAATTTATTTAATGTCTAAAAATTATAAAAAAATATCATAATGTAAGAAATCTTTTTATCTTTCTAATTAATATTTATAGTCAAAAATATGATTTGTATAACCCCATGTAAAAATTGTTTTAGTAAAACAACTCATGTTTGTGACATTTTTATTTTAACATTAAATAAAAAGGTATTAATGTTATTTTCCAACTAAAGTGTCTCCATGGGGTCCCCAAGTTGACCAATGGATTTTCTTGGTCTTCCATGACACATCCAATGAGGTTTGGACATGTTTCAAGTTCATTTCATATTATTAAATCATTATTTTTACCTTAAACTACACTAATTACCTCTAATCGCGATTAAATCTTAATAAGTTACTATTCACCAAAAAATTATTTTAATCCCATTGAAACACATTTTACTTCTTAATGACAACCATGTATGTTGGATTTTTGAAATTCAAAACCCAGAGGTGGTAAAATTCCATTTAAACGAAAAATCAGTTTTTTAAGTACCACTTAGTGGTTTCACTATTCATCAAAAATTGAAGTTTTTCAGAAAAATACCAAAACTTCACCCTAAGCTATATTTGATATTCCGAATTCAAAAATGAATTCCATTTTAAAAAATTTAAAACATATAATTTGAATTAATTAATTTAATAATTAATTCCCGCTGTCAGAGCAAATAGCGTGTTTTTTGAAACAATAAGTATCAAAAGATTGACACTAGTTTAAGTCCGATTTCAAAGTGAAATTAATTCCAATGACCACTATTGGATTCAATGGTATAAATATATTCTAATTTCAATTTAAAACCAATTCAAAAGATAATATAATCATATAAATAAATTATATTAAAAAGCGGTTTTGAATTAAAATACAACATCTTACACTATTAATTAAAAAATGAACTTTATCGGAAAAATACCAAAAATTTACACAAAGTAAATTTTGATGTCCCGATTCTAAAAAAGAGTTTTATTTGGTCCAATAGAATTTATAAGAGTGAAAAAAACAATATTTAATGACGGTTCGCCATCAAAAGGCGATAAGTGAACCTTTAGTGAAAACTAGGGCATATACGCCTAAAATTGAATTCTTTCCGTATTTTAAGCCTTTATCTTTTATTAGATAAAAGTAAAAACATTTAAAAAACATATATAATCATATTTTATTTATTTCTATCCATTCATGCCAATACAACGGCTATGTGTTAACTACCATTTAAAATGATATTATTTTATTTCTAGTGTGCAACGTAAGATTTCAATGAAACTCTTTGTTTCGTATCGGGTACGCTATCGAACATAGCAACCCCTTTAAAGTAAAATTAATATTTAATTCGTAAATATTAATAAATATGAAAATTATTTATTCTTTGTTTACCTGGGATGTTACAATGTAACACCCCAGGATTCTATTAAATATTTTTTTGGGATTAATTTAAACGTTTTGGTATTTTTCATTTCTCACAACACTAAATATAGCTGATGTTATATAAAATCACTAAGTTTGGTTTGTATTACATACAACACCAAGTTAATATTACATTACATGAAACAATTATATTATCTTTCGTTACACACAACTCTATATGTGTCTTTTATTACACACAATGATGAGATCATTCAATAGCTTGCATCACATGTGAGAAATAGTTTTACCAAACTATAATATACTATTAATATTATTATTAAAATATTATTATAGTTGTCACCTAGCCATTAAAATGGTAGTTATGAAAAATATTAATTAAAATTATGGAAATATGGTTTATGCATGTATATAAGAATAATTATTTGGTGACCAATTAACTATAATGGGAAATTAAACCCTTTGGAAAATATAGTGAATATTTTGTTGGAAAACTATATTTATGCAATCAAACTCGTTTTACATCAAGAAATTAATTAACCCAATTTTGATAAAGGATTATAATAATTTATATATATATATATAGATATTATTAATTAAAATATTTTACATTCAACTTATGTGTTTTTGAGATAAGATATAAGAATAAAATAAATTTTACACATAAATATATATATTTTTTAAAATGTAATTTTACCACCTTTTAACGATGAGCCTATTTTAATTATAATTTTTCAAACAATAATAAATTATATTTGAAAAAATAAACTTCTTTGTTGAAATAAGAACATAAAAATTATCTTAGGGTGAATTTTTGGTATTTTTCTGAGAAGTTTCATTTTTGGATGAATAGTGAGAAATTGTAATTTTTAATTCAAAATTGCATTTTTTTTATAATTTATTTATATAGTTAAATTATATTTTAAATTGGTATTAAAGTATATGTTTATCAATTATACATATATTAAAACAATTTAGGTCATTTTAATCAATTTTACATTTAAATTATATAAAAAATCAAACTATTGAACATTTTCACTTTAAAAACTCATTGTCTCGTCCCTTCTGCAGAATTAATTTTAAATTAATTCATAACACTTATATATTCAGTATTTTTTTTAAAATGATTCCATATTTATAATAGTAATAATTTATAAGTTCTATTATGGTCAACTTAATTTTTACCAAAAAATATTTGTGAAAGTAATTAAAATTAATTACAGTAATTAAGGTAAAAATGAGATTAATTAGTGTTTAAACATTAACTTAAGGGTCCAAATAACATATAAATATATCCAAAAGACATTTTATGGATATATTTATAACATATCCTCCCTTTTCTCAAACATGGAACTTTAATGTAGGCAAATGATGTAATATAGAACTCTCAATAGTGTTTACCTTTTTAAATTTTCAAGAATTTCACTCCTCCTCGACTATAAAAGGGAACTCACCCCCCCCCCCCCATCACTTATTCACACCTATAAAGACATTTGGATCATCCAAACCCATCACAAATAATATCAAAACTTCCCTCCACTCATTCTAGAAGCTTCACTTTGGGAAAAAAGAAAAGTAAGTTAGTCTTTTGGTGAAAACAAAAAGGAATTACCCAAAGAAGATGTAATATCTTTCAACAAGCACTTTTGTTATTTTTATCCACTAAATAAATTTTTCTTATTCTATAATAACATAATAACATAAGTATCCTAAATATACAGATATAATGTTATGTTATGGTTTTTACCTACACCAACACACACTTCCATTAATTGGGATATACAATCATCATTCATGTGTATGGAGGACTACCACCTCGTGAACTGATATCATTCATTATTCCATTAAAACCTTTCATGTTTGGAAATAATGATGGAATTACTATTTTTATATGATATATATGAAATCTAGGGTGTCTTTATGCTTCTAAAATTATGATACAACACACACCATCATACTTTCCATTTTGTGGGAGTATGATAACTTTGTTTGTGGATGTGTGGACTACAGCCTTCTCAAATTGATGTGATTACACTACTATAAAATAGGCCATTAACGATGTTGATTTTTATCATCGCAATTAATAAGTGATGATAAAAGGTAACATTTATTAGTTCTTTTTTTAGTGCTGGTAAATGGTAACGTTTATCAGCACTTTTCATTAGCACTGATAACTTTATTTTTAATGCTGATAAAGGGTACCCTTTATCAGCACTTTATTTTTAGCACTGATAAGAGTCCAAAATAAAAATAAATAATTATATAAATAATAAATAATAAATATTTTATAAAAAAATATCAAAAAATTTATTAATTAAATAATTATTGATAGAAATGAATAAATTGATTATAATATATATTATAAATACTAATAAATAATATATATTAAATATATAGATATATCTAAAATGATAGTTAAACAAATAAAAATTAAAAATAAGTAAATTAAGAAAAATATTAAACATTTTATTAATTAAATAATTATTGATAATATTTATAAATAGTATATATTAAATATATATATATATATATATATATATATATGATTTATATAATACAAAATATTTATTCTTTACATTAAATAATCCATACATTTAGTAAAGAATGGTTTATAATTAAAAATTAATATGAATTAAAAATACTGACTAATCGTATCGAGTAATAGAAATAACTAAATGTCATTTTATTTTTCAATTTAACATATATAAATCATGTATTATATTGATTTCACATACAAATATATGTAATTAATTATTTTTAGATACAACGCACGGACAAAAATATTTACGTAATGAAATCTTATATAGAAACACGTACACATAATATTTATGTAATTGATTCAAATTTTTTGTATTAATTTTAAATTTTCATTATAAATAAATTTAATATATCATATCTTTAATCTGTAAATTTTATTTATTTATTGTTAATTTAATTTACAGCTAGGTATTAATTCATTTTTATTATTTTTTATTTTTTATTTTCATTGGGAATTTAGTCAATATGTATTAATTATTTATATTTATTTATTTATTATTTTTTAATATTTTCATTATTATTAATTTGTATTTAAATATATTTCCATATTTTTTAATAATTTACATTTAATTAATAAAACATATCAATTTTTTCAATATTGTTAATGTTTACTCATTTTTAATTATTCAATTTCACACATTTTTAACAAGTACGCACTTAAGAATAAATATTCCATAATAATGTTAAAAATAAATTTATAAATATATATTTATAAGTAAATATATTTATAAATATATATTTATTATAATTATATATTTATATATTTATATATTTATAATTATAAATAAATAAATATTATTTTCAAAAATATTTATATAATTATAAATAAAAAATTATTTATATTTAAATAATGATAAAAAAATAATAAATTTATTTAAATAATGAATATATTTACTATATTTCATTTATATATATATAAAATTATATATATAATGATTTGAATATATAAATATATAAATATGATGTTTTTAAAAAGTATATATATAAATATAAATAAATAATTTTAGATATAAATATTTATAAAATTTTAATAAATATATTTTAATAATAAATATATTTATTATATCTATATTTATATATATTTATTAAATAGATAAAATTCTAAAAATATATTTACAAAAATAATTATTTAAAATTTATAAATCATTTATCAGCACTAAACTATTAGTGATGAAAAAGATTCATTTTATCAGTGCTAAAAAAGTGTTGATAAAGATGTTTTTTATTAGTGCCTATTAATTTAGCATTTATAAAAGTGATATTTAAAATATATCTTTTGGAAGTGATGATAAAAGTGTCCTGGTCTATTTAAATAACCCTAACCTGTTCCAATATCTGAATCTCTCTATGGAAGACCTCTGTTATCGGCACTCCTCCTTATTGAATCCAAGTATGAATCGGGGTTCGAATCAAGGATCGAACAATTCTAAGGCTTGAATCCAAGGATCGAATTATTCTTGGGTCAAACGAATCCAAGACTCAAACTAATTCTAGGATTGGTCATATCTCTAATTTCTCTCAGATGATTCGAATCTTCAATCCAAGGTATGTTATTTCTCCTCCTCCTCGCTTATTGATTATGTATATGGTTCTTAACTAATATTGAAGTATGATTAATATTTTACTATTTATTTTGGTTTACAACTATGTTTACAATTTTCATTCACTAATTTTTTTTGTTATTTTTTAATAGGGTTTGGGTGGTTAAAGTTATGGTATGTGAAGGTCGGTTTTGGATTGTTGTAATAATGTGGATACAGTGGTGGTGGTTTAGTTGATGGTGTGTTGTCATCATTATGGTGTCAGTATGGCTAGTTGATCCAAAAATGGTATGGTTGTGACTATTATAGAAGAGACATAATGGGTGTGGTGCCTTTTGGTATGGGATAGTGTGGTTGTTGATGTGATATTATGAGGGGTTGGTGGGATTGAGTCTCAGTTTCTAGGTATCATGGAACATGGTTGTATGAATAAAATTAATGATGGGTAATGGACTAGAAAGTGTTGAGAAATTGGTTAATTGACTAATAAATTTGAAATTTAGGTCCAAATAAAAAATGTGAAGACTTTAATGGATATGAATAAGGAAAAACAAATGAATTGAAAGTGAACAGTGGCTAAATGAATATAATGATGATAATAATGGTGAATCTATAATTTAATAATGATGTGATTAAATGGTAAGTTGATAAAGTTGTGTATGGCTAGTTTTTATTCAGGTATAGATGTCTAGTTGTTTGGTAGTTTATGTGGGATCAATGTTGCTGGGTGATGTGGCTTAAGAAATTCATGGTAATGATTGAAAAAATAATTGTGAGTTAACACCTAAGTTGGGATTGTGTGGATTACTATAAGGATTGATTTACACTTAATCAATGCACTGAAAACAATAATAAACCTCACTCGTAAGATCTACCATGATTTAAATGGAATCCATGTTTAAAAAATAAATAACACAATTATACCTTTTATGAAAGTGAATCTACTATTGGTTTCATCATAGTGGTTTGTTGAACATTTCATATAGGTAGTTGAAGGAATATATCCTTTGTGATAAATCCATAGGTTGAAATAATCACCCAAGGTTTGAGTGGGATTCTTTCTCTCCAATCCATGTTAATGCCTCACTATGTAAATGTGGAGGAAAACGATAGATTCCCAGGGAGAAAGAGTTGTAAAAAGATTAGGAAATATCAGATATCCATCCTCATGAGAACTATGAATTTTTATATCCCTCAAGGATACTCCCCTAGTGTTCATGCATTTAGAAGTAATTTAAAAGTATATTCATTTGGATAAAATTCTCTATAACATTTATCTATGTTTTTAGAAAATATTGACAATCCTTTATACAACTGTTTAATTTGTCACACATTCAATAGATTTCATTAAATGTTTGAAATTCATCATCAAATTTTACTTATCAATATTTTATCTCACTTAGAAACTATTTTTATAAGAGTGGTTCATCTCCCCTTTAACTTAAAACATCAATGCCTTCCATAATTGTTCTTATTTATCTCATTATGACTAAAATTTTGTACTACATTTCCAAAATCACCATATAAACCATTATGGCCAAGAGAGTGTAATTTTTTTAAAAGTAGGCTCTTCATCTACTTGAAAACAATTCTTATTTTCAACCTATCTAGACATAATTCTTGAATCAATTTATCAACTAAGAATTTTGATGTGTTTATAACCATTTTCATTATTAGGCATATCCTTTTCCTTAAAATATTTTTCCATTACTTATCGATTTATAATTGAAATTTAAATCATAATTTTTATATGCTTTCAAATATTTGATATACCATTAATATTAAATATACTAATTCTTTAGGTTGTTACATCAGTTCTTCTAAAAACAAAGAATGGTGGTTATAAAATTCTATATATGTTTTAATCATTATTAGAAATTATTTTAAGGTATTCTCCATTTTAGGTCTACATGTACAGGTTCCACCCCTAGGAATCTCGGATTACCATACATGTATATGAAATAACTGTTTATTTATCAAAACAATTTATCAATACATTTTTATATCTTCTTATTTATCGAATGAAAGTTTATTATTCTTTTTTATCACATTTGGGTTTCTTATTTGTCCTCAATTTCCAATATTACATTTTCATCTATTTGGGTGATTTATGAAATACATTATGGGTGATTTTAAAAGAGGTATAAATAAGAATAGTAAGAGGATATAAAGTATAAAAATTGGTTTTTCTCCTATAAATATATAATTCATAGAGGCCCCAAATATTCATATATCATAACATGACCTAGTTGAGATCCATTAAATAAAAAAAGAACGTTTATACCCCCAAAATATCACCTTCAATTGGTCGTGAGTTAATAACTAGTTCCAAGGATGTAATTCTCACAAATGGGTGGCATTTCCCCTTTTAGAGAACACAACCGAGTACAACATTCATCCTCATCAACTGTATATCTAGGATAGTTATTAATGAATTCTTTTTCTTGAGACTCATCCCCCATATCTTTTATGTTATTTTACTACTCCGAGAAGTAGTCATCCCATGGATGACTACTGCTTAGAGTATTTCAAGCAACATAGTTTCATGTCCACAAGAAATGGAGGATTGGTGTCAAACAAGAAAATTCAATGAAAAATATTTGGGAGATGAGTTGAAGAGGATGATAGTTGTCTATAACTTCCCCATTTTAATGAATTGAGAGGATAACACCTACCATAGTGGAATAATTATTTTCTTAAATTTAATTACTCATTTTCTTCAAATATTACTAAAACTATTTGAAATAATAAAATGTTGGATTTCCTTTATTAGAATTATCTTTAACTTCACCTTTCATAATGAATATATTAAGGGTATTAATTTATTTATTGTAAAAACTTAATATTTTATGAACCCAATGGGATGAATATGAATTCAAAATGAGTAAAAACTAATTGTTTGACAAAATAGTATGAATATGGAGTTAATGAGTTCATCAAGATTTAAATAAAGGATGCATACGACCCTTCTCAAATACTTTTATCATGTTTATGTTGTTTTTATTCATGAAAAATTATTCTGGAAGACTTGGAAGAACATTTTATTTGTCAAGTAATATATTAGAGATATAAATATTGGACTAAACATGGGGAAAAACTGAACTTGCACATATATTGGTATGATACTTCATTTTATAGATCATTTGATATTAATACCAGTGTAAATGATGATGGAGATCGCATGAAATAAATAAAAATGGAAATTAAATATGAACTTCATGACTGTAAAAATTTGTTTGAAAAGTTAAATAGTTGTGCTAAGAGACCATTATATACTGGTTATACTAAATAAAAAACATTATCGACTGTATAGAAGTTATATAATTTGAAATCTGGTAGCTGATGGAGTGAGACCGTATTTAAAGAACTACATTGTCTCACAAATGATATTCTACCAAAAGAAAATTAAAAACCATGTAGAACATATAATGATAAATGAATGTTACGTTCAATGGGAATGATCTCTAAAAAAATTCATGCTTTTCAAAATGATTGCCAATTGTTTCTTAAGGGCCATGAATCAATCATAAAATTACCTAAGTGTGGTGCATATCAATATAAGAAAAATAAATCAAGTCCTTTGAAATATGTATGGTACTTTGGTATTATTTGATGACTTAGAAGGCTATATGGATATTAGTAAACTATGAATAAATTGACATGGAATAAAAATACACGAATTAAATATGGGAACCTATGTCATCCAACAGATTCTACTCAGTGGGAGAAAATTGATTACGAGTATCCTATATTTATAAATGAGAAGAGAAAATTTCATCTTGCATTATCTACATAAAGAATAAATCCTTTTGGTGTATAGATTATTACTCCTAGTTCATGGCCCATCATGTTGGAAATTATAACTAGCCGCCATGGTTATTCATGAAGAGTAAATACTTTATGTATTCTCTACTTATATCAATACCAAATCAACCCAGTAATGATATTTATTTCAATATGTCTCTATTGACTTAAGATCTAAAATAATTGTGTAATCAAGGTGTTACAATGTATAATTCTCATATAATTGAAGAATTCACATTGAGGGCCAGGTTGTACAAGATGATAAATGAATTCCCTATTTATGGTAATTTATTAGTCTATAGAATTAAAGGAATGTTGGGGTGTCCCATTTTTGAAGAACGCACACACTCATTTTGGTTAAAACATTCCTCAATGACTATGTTTCTTGGACATCAAAAAATTTTACCTTAGAAACATAAATACCAATCCTAGATGATAAGATTTTATGTGAATATCAAATAAGGCACATCAACATCTCGAATAACATGTGATTAAATATTTGATAAAGTAAAATATATTTATCCAATTTTTAGTAACATTTTGGAAAAACCTTATGAAATATAATTGGAATAAGAGATCAATTTTCTCTAAATTACCATATTAGAATTGATAGTATGTCATAAATTTTCTTAATATCATGCATGTCAAAAATGTAATTTATAGTGTTATTGGAACATAACTAAACGATCCATGAAGAATGAAATATGGCATAAATGTTAGGTTTTTCATGATTGACATGGGGATAAGTAAATAATTGGTACCATTGAAGGGTAAATGGGGGACTTTTATTCCTCCAGCAACTTACACTCTATCCAGATTGGAAAAAAGGAAATTTTATTTTTTTCTTAATAGTGTAAAAGTTCAGAAGGGGTATTCATAAAATATAAAGAATTCCATTTCAATGGATAATTGGAAGTTACAAGTACTAAAATCACATGACTATAATTTTTTTATAAAATATTTGATGTATGTTTCTTTCCATTTCATTCTGTCTCAAAATGTACAGCATACATTAACCATACTCTACTTCTTTTTCAAATCCATATGCAGTAAATTTGTAGACTCGACGACATTGAAAATATTAAATACATAGGTTATAGTCATATTATGTGAATTAGATATGTTCTTCCTACCATAATTCTTTAATATAATGGCCCACATAATGGTTCAGTTGGTTAGAGAGGTTCAACTATGTAGTCCTATCCATTACAGATGGCTATACCCTATTAAATGGTTTATGAATATTTTGAAAGCGTGTGTTGAGAATCAAAGTTGTTTAGAAGTCTGTATTGAAAAAAAATATTATTGAAGAATCTATTGAATTCTGTACTAATTATCAGTCAGATATTGACCGCATCAGTCTCCCAAATTCTTGTCACAATGGACACCTTATGGGAGAAGGGATTTTCAAAAGAGATGATGTTAAAATTACCTTGGTAGAGCCGGAGAAAGATCACCTTTACATTTTACATAATAGTAAAGATATTGATCCATATAATGAATCCCATAAAGAAATTATTATAGATTTTAATCCATCAAGGGTTAAAGGATGGATATCAAATACACATAATCCAGAGTTTATATGATGATTTTGAGATCAAATTTATAAGGATTGATCTATAAATCTGAATTCAATTATCGAACGACTTCGATGGCTATCCAGGGGATCAATTGAAAATGATATATCTTATAATTTATTTGTAATAAATCAATGTACGTTCTATAGAAAACAACCTGATGAATTTCATATGATGAAAAATAGTGGTGTTACGATTGTGGAGGAAGTGATGCACATATTTAGTTCTAAGGATGGAAATCCAATTTATAAAAATGTATCATATTTTAGCATTATCAAGACGATACATTAGTATTATTATACAGTATTTAATGTGATGATTTTCCATTGAAAATTGTTTGAAAATATATTGGTAGTGAAATTTGATGAAATGGACTTCATGAAGGTGAATCTCAGTGTGTAAGGAAGAAAAGATGATTCATTCATAATGGAATCATAAGTAGTTCAAGTATTTTATATAACAGATCTTGAAAACAAGAATTGTTTAGTTATCCTCTTAATGACTAAAAAATGTCAGGTAAGGTTAAAATTCAATCGAGCATGACCCTTTCATTGTGAGATCATAATGAGTTCATGTCAGTCCCAATGTAGACAATATCTTGTATGTTAGAGGGTACTACAAAGATGGGATTTGGATTCCTGATATATGAACCAAATCCCTAAAACCTTTAAAAGAATAATGAGATTAAAATGAGAAGGTAAACATGTTTTTTAATATATTATGTTTTCGTCATAATATTGTCTTTTCTCTACTACATTAACAGAGTCTAAATTAAATGTTTGACTACTCATGTAGACAATGTCTTATACACATGATGATGTCACCAATCCCATAGAAGAATAAACTATAATGAAGGTAACTCTTTGGGAAGATGTAA
This sequence comes from Viscum album, assembly GCA_963277665.1. Lineage (NCBI taxonomy): Eukaryota > Viridiplantae > Streptophyta > Magnoliopsida > Santalales > Viscaceae > Viscum > Viscum album. Next base: position 76,107,826 of record OY728122.1, on the reverse strand, counting down.
AGGTAATGTTATGAGTTGCTTTATCTATTTTACCAAAAAATTATATAACGAAACGTTTATTTAATTTCAATTATTCCTTGTAGTGTTTTTTTATTTTTTGATATTTTGGTCTATCTTTCATTCCTTTCTACAACAAAACTTCCATAGGATTCCTCCTCCTAAAAACCTTTTCACCCCTACAATGTTATAATTTTTAACTTCCCTTCGTGTTCCCACCACTTCTCAATCACAGAGGTAGTCTTGATTTTTTCATACTAAAATCATTTTCCATATAATTAATGTATTTTTTAATATTTATGTTTAATTTGTTTATTTGTATTATTAATCACATAAGAATCGTTTTCTTATATAGGTGGATTATTTTGTTTGAGTTGGAGTGGTTTGTTTGAAGTTTCTCATACTCATGAGAGATTAGACTTTGAGACTATAAGTAAGATAATTACAATAAAGAAATGGGTTAAGAATATATATAACCATCATGAAAATGTGAGTTCCAACTAATTATTTAATTAATATTATCATCATTTTATCTACTATTTTTATGTTAATTTCATTATCGTTTTTATCTAAGACTTATTTAGTTTTTTCATAGATCTTTTGGGAAGTCATATTTTCACAGTTTTTTTATTTTAGAAAATTTATGTCAATATTTCATACCCTTTTTCACAAAAACACTCACTAAATTATTCTCCCTTAAAACCATTTCACCCCTATAGTGTTGGAATTTATCACTTTCCTTCAATTTCCCTCCACTACTCAATCAAAAATTTAATCTTGATGTTTTCATAATAAAATAATTTTCCATATAATTAATGTATTGTTTCATTTTTATGTTTAACTTATTTCCTTTTAGTATTACTCACATAAGAATAGTTTTCTTAAACAGGTGGATTCTTTTGTTCGAGTGGGTGTGGTTTGTTTGAAGTTTCTCATGCTTATAAGATAATTGAATTTTAGCCTAAAACTGAGATAATGAAAATAATAAAAAGAATCAAGAATGAATACAACCATCCTGAAAAGGTGAATTCCTTTTATATATTTATTTAATTATTTTCAAATTTTATTAACTATTTGTAAGTAAATTTCCTTATAATTTTTATCTAATACTTATTTAGTTTCTTTTTCAAAAAACTTTTGGAAAGTCATATTTTTCTTTCAAATATCTGAAACAATCCACAAAAGAGATAAAGTGTTCCTTTCTTTCAATTTTACCAAATTTTCCATTGCCTTTATTTTTTGAATTGCAACACTACATATTTATTTGATGTTATTAACCAAAATTAGTTTTTTAGCTAAGAACATAGATTTAATATGCTATCCTGGAAGTTCACCAAAGAAATAAAATGAAAATCATGGTATTATTTTCAATTAAGATTGTTTTGAGACTTTAAGATGTGTACGAGTCATCCATACCTAAATCTGAAACATGGTGTGACCGATATGACTCCAAGTGCTTATTTTTATTTAAAATTGACATTAATTTTAGTAAACAATACCCTGATATACTCAAAACCAAGAAAACATATTCATATTGTTCTTATACATTAATACAATGATCTATAGGTCATCTGAGACATGTAGTAATCATCTTCACCACAATTTGATACACTATATTCTCGATACGACTCAAAGTGTTTGTTATCAGTTTAAAATCTACATTTTAGTTCAAAAAGTGTCACTCAATGAAAAAAAATAAAACATGATTGGATTATCTCAATAATTTATTAAAATTATTCATAAATCATTCTTAATGTGTAATAATTGGTCTCACATCAAACTGATACACGATGTGATTGGTATGAATCAAAGTGTGTGTTTCCTGATTAAAATGAACTTTTAGTAAGAAAAGACAACTGAATTACTAAAAACTTATAAAATTAATTAATATTATCTTAGTACTTTATTTAAATGATCCATAAGTCATTTGGGATGTTTGTGAATTAGTATAACCTCAATCCAATGAATGGTGTGACTCTTATGACTCCAAGTGCATCTTTTCTTTTAAATTAACATCAATTTTAGTAAAAAGTAAAACTTCCCTACTCAAAAGTGAGAAAATGCATTATAATAGTTTTGATAATTTTGTAAAATGATCCATAAGTCATTTCTGACATGTAGGAATTAGCATCACCTCAATCTGATACATGATGTGCCCATTATGACTCAAAGTCACTGTTATCAATTTAAACTCATTATTTTAGTTCAAGAAGTGTCACTCACTAGAAATAGAGAAAACACACTTGTATTTTAATTATAATTTATGAAAAATATTAATAAATTATTTTTTATGTATATGAATTTTTCCCACATCAAACTGATACATGATGTGACCAGTTTGAGTCAAAGTGCAGTTTTCCAGTTTAAAATGACATTTTAGTAAAAAATACAAGTGACGTACTCAAAACTGAGAAAATGAATTCATATTGTTTTGATACATTATTAAAATGATCCAAAATTAATTGTTATGACCTGTCCCCTAGGGCCCATTCCATGACTACCCCAAGCCCACCTTCTATAGGCCAGGGGATGGTGACTAGCACCATAAAGGCATATCCCTAAAACCAGGAAGGCGTTGCCTTTAAACCTGTAAACTCACACAAATAAAGAACACAGTACGATACAAGCACAAAGTAAACTATATAGTAAACATGGTGTGTAAAGTAAGTAAAGGAGCCGTAATACAAGTTCAGCTGAAAAGTAAAAGTAAAACTGAAAATAGCTCCTATGAACACCCACTAAAGATCCTACCTGAAGGGTAGGTATAACACTCACATAGTCACCTCTGCGGATTGTCTCGTATAATGTCCACCTCCGAGCAGCCTCTAGTACTAGAACCCTCTACCTCGATCAATGTTATTTTCATCTACACAGGACATAGTAAGGTGCGGGCGTAGCCTATGCAGGGGTGAGTAAAACAATACCCAGTAGGGACCCCGAGACCCACAAAGGTCTCTCAAAATCCAAAAAGGATAAACCAAAAAGCACAAAAAACAACAGTCAACCCTACATAGGTATATTCCCAAACATATACCTAAGTTATCAAGTATACCCATCTCATTCAAGAGGAAACACGAGTCCTAACTCTTTATCCAAAAGCTCAACTGTTCCATGAAGGAATGAATACCAAGAAGGTGACACCACATAGGTATGTACCACAAAGGTAACACCCCACAAAAGAATACCACAAAGGTATCACCAAGAAGGTAAGTACCGCAAAGGTATGAAACACAGTAGAATACCACTTAGGTATCACCATGAATGTAAGTACCACAAAGGTACGCCACACAGTAGAATACCACTAAGGTATCACCACGAAGGTAGGGACTCAGCTCACACTAGGTATAACTTAAGTAAGGTAGTATAGATGATTAGTTGTATTTCTAGATCATCTTATGTCATCTAGAAGCTCTGTCGTTGAACCACATAGGATCGAAGATTACCCACACATGATCTGAAGATGACCCACACAATATCTGGAGATGTCCCACATAGAATTGATATGCATTTAACCACACAGGATCACTGAGTGCTGACCCACATAGGATCCGAAGATGACCCACACAGGATCTGAAGACTCCTCAAATACAGCCAGCCACAGGGTTCCAGCACAAAGCATACTTGATTCTGGGAGGTTTCGCTCCTCAAGAAATCTTTTGATACTTCAACTTCCATGAAGTCCTATGATGTTTTATCCCAGTGGTTCGTCACATAAAAAGGGACCCAACTTGACAGACAGTGCGTCAATCAGACACCCGGTCTATAAGTTATTAGTGTTTTCGTTCTGAGGGCCCAGTGGGATTTAGGTTCGATCTAACCTGACCATACTCTAACTTTATCCACAACTCAAGTTTGGTATACTAAAAATACTGTCTCAATCCAAGGATTCAGTTGTTTCAGACGGTTCATCAAACAGACGCTCGAATCTCAAGATATGGTGAAAAAGGCATATCTGGGTCCAGAAGGGCCCGGGTCCGGCCCGAACAGGCTGGGCCACAGTGGACCCGGTCCGCTGGTCCGTAGTCCAGCACGGCCCAGAAATGGGGTGGACCACTGCTGTGTGTCCCACTATGGTGTGGCCCGTTACGGTGTGGCCCGCTCAGCTAGGTGCGGTTCGTCATGGCGAGGCCCGCCCTAGCCGCAACCCAGGCGGCAGGCACCCATAGGTATTTCAAACAGAACAAGGCCATTTGTCACCCTGCTGGCATGCGGGACCACCAGAATGATCCCACTCAGCGTGACATGGCCGGCCGAAATGGTCAGCCCTCCTTCCATCGGCACGGACATGCACCGCTGCTCCACCGCGGCCGGTCGGATTTTGGGTACCCTCTGACCTTTGCCGCAGCTAAGCGGCCATGGTCTCTAGCTCCAGGAGCAGGGACGGGAATCGCTGCTCTACCAGGAAGCTGACCAGATGTCGGCCACCACCCTACTCCACCGCGACCGTCGGGCCGTAGCCTCCTGCTCAATAGGTGGTGCAGACGCATGTCTCCCTGCCTCCACACGGTCGTCTGGCATGCCAGACATTGTTCTCCTCCGCCACGACCCATGGGTCCTGGCCTCCGCTGGTGGCGTAGTTGTGTCGCTGCCTCTACCGTGACCGGCCAGAGTGTCGGCCGCAGCCTTGTTCCCTTCCGGCGTCTCTCACCATCCTCCTCCACCATGAAGAACGTGTCAACAATAAAGATGTGGATGGATCGGGTCGTGTTCGTTTGTCCCATACCCTCCATGTTATACCGGTATCATGCATCTTGAGGAGAAGGATGCAACGTAAAACCACGAAGAGCAGGCATAAACACACCCCTACCTTGTTTTTTCGTTGGAGATGGCGCGAGGAAGGAGATGATAACGTTGAATATTTCGACGTCTGTTGTTCCCGCAACATGCTCCTGATCCGAGCTCAAGCGTCGTCCTCGTTGGAGATTCATCCTTCATAGGAGAGGTTCTTCGTTTAGATGATATTTCTCCAAGGATTTCCCTTACCAACGATTTTCCCCTAACCTTAAGAAATGTGAGGATCCAACTTCATAAATTATGGTATTAATTAAACAATTAAAGTTGGCTCATTAAATTGGGGGATAACCAAGAGTTTCCTCCCATTAAAAGAGGGTTCAGGTGGTCCCCACCACCCTGAATTCAAATGCGAGGTTTCAAAATAAATAAATAAAAGTTACATTTTTTATTTTATTATTTGTTTAACCATCCCATGAAAATCTGAGAAACTAACTTCTACCCTCGACCTACTATGGTTGGCGTGAAGGTCTCCTTAAAAGAATATCAGCTCTGTGAGTTCAACGGTGTCCTCGGATTTCAATTCCAAGAACAGATTCAAAAGTTAAAAAAAGCCGCTCAGACATTTATTGAACGTGCCAAAAAAAGTTCAGAAATTCATTCTAGGCACTCCAAGACTCAGAATCACACACCGTCCATTTTTGCGGATTCATAATATTTCTATATAATTAAAAAACATTACATGGAAAATTCTGGGTCTTTAAGTTCTCCCCACCTCCGGGATTTGCGCCCCCAAAATCCACTATACAAACTAGGGAATCAAGTGGGGTACTAAGAACGAATCTGAGCCTCCCACTCCCATTTTCTCGCCTGGAGGTTCCTGTGCTACCACCGAACATGCACCAAAGGTATCGACCTCCCATGAAGGACTCTCTCCTATCGATCCTTAATCCCCACTAGAACCTCTGAAAACGTCGCCCCATCATCGATGTCCAGCTCTCCCCATTCAATGATGTGTGAAGGATAATGTATGTATCTAGGCGGTACGCCACCTCTTCACCCCTGCTAAGCACCTGAAAGGGTTCGATGAACCACTAAGATAACTTTCCACCCCAACCAAATCACCAGAAACCTCTTCAAGGTGAGACCCGTAGAAAGACATGGTCACCATCCACGAACTCTAGAGGTATACATCTCCTGTCATCATAAGACCTATGCCTACTTTGTGTAGTATTCATCCACTCCTAGATGATATTCACCTTTTCTATGGTTTCTCGTACCATCTCCGACCCTATGAGTCCAGACACCCCTGGGTCAGTCCAGCACAGAGGTGATCTGCAAGGTTGCACGTATAGTGCTTCAAATGGTTCCATACCGATGGTGGAGTGATAGAAGTTGTTGTATGAAAACTCCACCAAGGTAATTGATCCTCCCAGCTATGGATGAAATCAAGGATGCAAACACACAACAAATCCTCAAGATTTTGAATGATCTTCACTATCTGACCATCTGTCTAGGGATGGAAGGCAGTGCTCAACCGAAGTTGTGTCCCGAACGCCTCCTACAACCCCTTCCATAGTCGGGAAGAAAAACGTGCATCAAGATCAGATAAAATCGTAGATGTTACCCAATGAAGCTGCACAATATATTACACGTAGAGGTATCCCAAACCCTCTACTGTTCCCTGCTCTCTGATAGGTCAAAAGTGCGCTGACTTGGTGAGTCGGTCAATAATCACTCATACGAATCATCCCCCTTGGACATGCATGGAAGTCCTATCACGAAATCCATGGAAATTTCATCCCACTTCCACTTTGGCACCTCTAGTGGATGAACTATTCCTGCTAGAACCTGATTCTATGCCTTCACTTACTGACAAGTGAGGCACTATGAGACAAACTATGCCACTGTTTTATTTATTCCCGGCCACCAGTGCTAACGTCGAAGGTCCTAGTATATCTTTTCCACTCCTAGATGTACCTCAAGAGGGGACATATGGAACTCCCAACATTTCCTCCCTTAGCGCCACTGGTATCATAGTACATCCTCTAAAGAGGATGATGTACTACCCACCTTTAGAAAAACCATCAGTTGCATGTCCTGTGGATATCTAAGCACATCGAGCCTTGTAGTCAGTGTCCCTAAGCTGCACCTCCCTGAATCACAGAATTAGTGGGGTAGTTAATATTAGAGACTAAAGATAAGCTTCTCCATATTGATCCACATAGGATATCCACAAAGTATCTAGCAGCTCCATCACCCCACTCAGCAACTCTATACCAGATCTCCTGCTGAGTGCATCTTCTATTATATTCCCCTTCCTAGGAGTATAGACTATCTTGATGTCATAGTCCTGAAGGAACTCAAGACAATTCTGATGTCTCGGGTTCGGGTCCTTCTGTGAGAAGATATACCTAAGACTCTTTTGATTAGAGTATACTGTAAAATGTTCACCCATCAAGTAATGTCACAACATCTTCAAGGAAAAGACCACTGCTGAAAACTCCTGGTCATGGGTAGTGTAGTTCTGGTCATGTTGTCTCATCTTTTGAGAACCATACATGATCACTGGTCGCTCCATCATCCGAACACATCCAAGCCCGTTCCCTAATGCGTTGCAGTAGACTACGTACCCAACACCCTCCACTGGTAACCTCAAGATGGGGGCACTCGTTAATCTCTGCCTCAGATCCTAGAAACTCCGTTGGCATCTCTATAACCACACGAAGGCTTTCCCCTTCTTCATCAACGCTGATAAGGGTGTTGTAACTCTGGAAAAGTCAGGCACAAACCTCCGGTAGTAACCGGCCAAACTGAGGAAACTCCACACCTCCGTCACACTACTGGGTGGATCCCAAGAAAGCATGGCATCAATCCTCATTGGATCCACCACAACTCCAGACTCTGAGATAACATGTCCCAGAAAGTGAACCTTTGGGATCTAGAACTGGAACTTCGAGAGCTTACCATAAAGCTGGTGCTCTCGGAGTGTGTCTAGAACTATCTGCAGATGATAGGCATCCTCCTCCTCCATCGCTGATTATATCAGGATGTCGTCAATGAAGACCCCCACAAAGAGATCGAGGTATGGCTGGAAGATCCTATTCATGAGTCCCATTAACACTATTGGGGTGTTGGTTATGCCAAATGGCGTAACCAAGAACTCATCATGGTCATACCGAAAACTGAAAGTCATCTTCTGCACATCCTCATCTTGTACCCTAAGCTCGTGATAGCCTGATCTGAGGTCTATCTTCAAAAACCACCATGCTCCCTTCAGTTGATCAAAGAGATCATCAATCCTTGGGAGTGGGTACTTATTCTTCACGGTCACCTGGTTCAGGTGCTGATAGTCCACACAAATTCTCAAACTCCCATTCTCCTTCTTGGCGAACAAAATTGGGGCTGCCCAAGGAGAAACACTGGATCTAATGAACCCCTTTCTCTGTAAGTCCTCTAGCTGTACTCGCAGCTCTTGTAGCTTTGTGGGAGCCATCCGATATACTATTGTAGATATCGGTGTCGTCCCAAGGTACAATTCCATGTAAAATCCCACCTCTCTGCAAGGAGGTAGACTCAGAACATCATCTGGGAAAACATCAGCATATTGGTCCACCACTACAGGATAGCTCGGACTCTCAACATCAACTGCTCTGAGGGTAAGGCAAGCCAACTGATGTATGATTGGTTTCACCCTCCTCCGGGTAAGTCCGTCCAATAATGAAAAGGTTCCCTTCTCACATGTGAAGGAAAACATGGTCCCATCTTCATAGACACACCGCACTTTGTGCCTAATACAGTCGATCTGAGTATTGACTGTAGATAACCAATCCATACCCAAGATGACGTCATAAGGCCTCGACGGTAGTACTAGAAGATCCTAGCTAAATCTCTCACCTCCTAGAGTAAGATCACACTGCCGACACTAGTGTGTAATCGTCGAATCCTCTCCTTTAGGAGTCTCTATACATAAGGATCGAGCCAACGGCTCCATCAGAATCTCCGAGATCTAAACAAGAGTCATGCCAATAAAAGAGTGACTTACACCTATGTCTATAAGTACTATATATAAGGTGAAGTATACACATATCATACCTTGAATCATCTCCAGAGAGTTGTGGTCGTAGGCCTTAGTTTCCTAGAGTTGAGATCGTCCATGTCCACCTGCTCCCTGTGGTCAGGGTGGACCACCAGGATGTGGTGGCGGTAGAACCTAGAATCGCCGCCCACCGCCTGCTATAGGGCCAACTCCTCTGTCATGTCTACCTCCTGCATGCGGACCTCCTAAATCGAATCTTTGCCTCTGCCCAGGCGGTCCCTCAACCATCTTCTAGTCATCCGTATGGCAGGACGATCAGTCACGAGCCATGTGACCCTGCCCACCGCATGAGTAACACTGCCTACTCCTCACCTGTCCTGCTCTCTCTCAAGAGCCCCGCACGACTGACCTTGTATCCTGTATTCATCCACCTATAGGTCTGGTCCTCTTGGACCTCTGTGTCATATGTCTGCTGCCAGCTGCAGATGACTCTACTACGTGATGTCCGGTGGTGGGTCTCACTGCTGGTGACTGCTCAGTAAAGAAACTCTCTACTAAGAGTGCTCGCTCTAACACCCCCACCTACATCGGGATTCTAATGGAAATAATCTAAGCTCTAATCTTCTGTCTGAGCCCCTGATCGAAGGTCTAGACCCTGAAGAAAGGGTCTCACACCATGTTATTGGAGTAGTGAGAAAGGTTGATGAACCTCACTGAATATTGTGCCACGGTCTTGTTTCCCTGCTCCAAGTGGAGAAGCTCATGTATACGCACAGAGTGTAAGGTCATTTGGATTAACTCTGCCCAGAAAAGTCTCTCGAAGTCCGCCCAGATCAGAGTGACCTCATTGTGAACCTAGAGCATCAAGCTCCACCATCTACTCGCTACTACCTGAAGAAGACTGGTGGCAAGGATCACCATGAGATCAGTTGTTGTCCCTGCTAGTCAAAAAACTCTAATCACATCCTCCAGCCCGTACTCAGCCGCATGTGGATCAGTCTCTCCAAGGAAACTCGGAGGCCTCTAGCATTGAAACTCGTGCAGCACACTCAAACAGTGTGAACCCTCTGCTACTGGGGCTGGTGGCATTGGCTACCCAATGGGTAGTGGGGCTGCTGGTACACCACCCAGTGGTACAACTACCATAAGGGGGCCCTAAACTGAAGCCTCGCTGCTTGGTGGGCTATCATCGTGTACTATACCTGGAACCCTGGATGGTTGTCTATTTGGAGGCATCGTGAAAGAAATAGGTGTGTCGTGGTCAATAAGTTATACCTGGTGAGCTGACTCAAGAGTTCACAGAGAAAAATTTTCAAAAACACACACACAATCAGTGTTTTCGGGTAATGAGTCATAAATCCGAAGCCAGGGTCCTGGTGAAAGGATACGTTATCCACCGCACTAACACTGGGTTACCCAAACTGAAAACCATACTTATCACACTTAACACTATTTCTAAACCGAAAATATTAGAGAAATAGTTCTTTGGTAGAACCGAACTGCTCTAATACCAATTTTTCATGACCCATCCCCTGGGGCCCGTACCGTGACTACCCCAAGCCCGCCCTCCATTGGCCAGGGGTTGGACACTAGCACCAGAAAGGCATATCCCTAAAACCTGGAAGGAATTACCTTTAAACCTATAAACTCAAAAAAAATCAATCAAACAACAAGATACAAGAACAAAGTAAACTATAGAGTAAACGGCGTGTGTATAGTATGAAAAGGGGTCAGAATACAAGCCCAACTAGAAAGTAAAAGTAAAACTGAAAACAGCTCTTATGAACACCCTCCAAGGATCCTACCTGAAGGTTAGGTACAACTCTCACGTTGTATCCTCTTCGGATTATCTCGTCTAATGTCCACCTCTGAGCAGCCTCCAGTCCTAGCAGCCTCAGCCTCAATCAATGATGTATGTCATCTGCACATGACACAACAAGGTGTGGGTGAAGCTCGTGCAAGGGTGAGTATAACAATACTCAGTAGGGACACTGAGACCCACGAAGGTCTCTGAAAATCCACAAAGGATAAAACAAAAATCACGAAAACAATTGTCAACCCTACTTAGGTATATGCCCATACATATACCTAAGTTATAAAGTATACCCATCTCATTCAAGAGGAAACAAAAGGCCCAAATCATTAGCCAAAAGCTCAACTGTTCCATGAAGGAAAGAATACCACATAGGTAACACCAAATAGGTATGTACCACAAAGGTAACACCCCACAGAAGAATACCACAAAGGTATCACCATGAAGGTAAGTACCACAAAGGTATTCCACACAGTAGAATACAACTAAGGTATCACCACTAAGGTAAGTACCACGAAGGTACGCCATAGAGAAGAATACCACGAAGGTATCACCATGAAGTTAAGCACTCAGCTCACACCAGGTATAACTTAAGTATCAAAGTATATATGATTAGATGTATTTTTAGATCATCTTAATTCATCGAGAAGCTCTGTCGTTGACCCACACAGGATCAAAGATGACCCACACATGATTAGAGGATGCCCCACATAGGATCTGGAGATGACCCACACAAGATAGATATGTGCTGACCCACATAGGATCACTGAGTGCTGACTCACACAGGATCCGAATATGACCCACACAGGATCTGAAGACTCCTCAAACACATCCATCCACAGGGTTCACGCACAAAGCATGCTTAATTATGAGAGGTTCCACTCCTTAAGCCATCGGCTAATACTTCAAATTCCATGAAATCCCAAGAAGAAGTATCCCAAAGGTTTGTCATGTAAAAAGGGACCCAGCATGATAGACAGCGCGTCAATCAGATGCTCGGTCTGTAAGTTATTTTTGTTTCCGTTCTGAGGGCCCGGTAAGATTCGGGTTCGATCCAACCTAACCATCCCCCAAAATTATCCAAAACTCAAGTGGAGTATAACAAAACTACTATCTCAATCCAAGGATTTTGTTTCCACAGATTTTTCATCAAACAGATTCCAGGATCTCAAGATATTTCCAAAAAGGCATATCTGGGTCCCGATGGGCCCAGGTCCGATCCGAACCGGTCAGACCGACCCCGTCAGGGTCCAGCCTAGCCCGCAAAGGGGGCGGCCAGGCCCACTGCGCGTAGCCCTCTGCGGTGCGGCCCATTGCGCATGGCCCGCTACGGTGCGGACCACTCAGCTGGGTGTAGTCTGTCGTGGCGGGCCCCGCCTTAGCCGTAACTCGGGGGGGAGGTGCCCCCATGTATTCCGAATGGCACAAGGGTTGTTTGGTTGCCTTGATGTCACTCAGGACCACTGGAGAAGTCTAGCTCGGTGTGACGCGGCTAGCTGAAATGGTTAACCCTCCTTCTAGTGGCGCGAACGTGCACCGCTGCTCCATCGCGGCCGCCCGGATGTCGGCCATCCTCTGACCTCTTTCGCGGGCAAGCGGTCACGATCTCAAGCTCTAGTGGTGTGAATGTGTTCCGCAACTCCGCCGCACGGTCAACTGGATGTCGGCCGCCACCCTGCTCTGCCGCGGCCGATGGGCCGCAGCCTCCTGCTCAACCGGCGGCATGGACACGCGCCCCCCTGCCTCCACACAGCCAACCGGCCTACCAGCCACCATTCTCCTCTACCGCAGCTGATGGGCCATAGCCTCCTCTCGTGGCGCAGTTGTACTGCCTCCACTATCGCGACTGGCCGGAGTGTCGGCCGCCGCCCTGTGCCCTGCCGTTGTCTGTCGTCATCCTCTTCCACCGTGAAGAATGCGTCAACAATCAAGATGTCGAGAGATCAAGCCATTTTATTTTGGAATGTACCCTCTGTGTTAGACCGGTATCATGCGGCTTGAGGAGAAGTATTCAACATAAAAACCCAAAGAACAAACATAAACACACCCCTACCTTGTTTGTTCGTTGGAAACTGCGTGAGGAAGGAGATGAAAGTGTTGAAGATGTTGACATCTGTTGTTCTCGTGATGCACCCGATTTGTGTATACATTTTCATATATATTATTGAAAATAAATAAAAATTCACCAAATATATGTTGTTTCATGAACATATTATTTGATTTTGGTGATTTTGATTATTTTCAAGAGATTTCGGGCCAAAAAACACAAATCGAAAGAAGTTGGTGAAAATTTTCCAACTACACGGCCTGTACTTTTATACACGCCGTGTACATTCAAATGGGGACATGGATAAAAAGGGGGAGTACAAACCCAAGTCACCATCCAGAGACTACATGCCATATGGATTACTGATACACGTCGTGTACCAGCTTCTAGATGCGGTTGGTGTCACTAGCTAGGGACTACACGCCGTGTGTGGTGGCGCTACACGTCGTGTACTTGCCACCAACTGGCTGCCAATGCTGTGTGAGTCAAAGACGGCGTGGGTGGCCACCTACCAAAGAAAAACCGCGGAAAAAGTGAGTTCACAAGACTACATGTTGTGTACTTTTATACACGTCGTGTACTTAAGTTTTATATAAATAGAAGCCTTGGCCTTCGGACCAAGAAGATCCAGAACACTTAAAGAGAGGGGAACTTCTGCTTCCATATTCCCAAGCCATCGTTGTACCGCTATTCCACCATTCCACCATCTGATAGCTCTCCTCATAGCTTATTCGATGATCACATCAGGTTTGAAAGGTGTTATTTCCATTATGTCTTATATGTGAAACTAAACACCCCTTTTGTTGGGGATGTGGATGATGAAGAGTTTTTGTATGTTGGATTGATTTATATGGTTTTGATTTTTATTTTAAATCCTTCTAATTCTTCTTTAACCATTATTGAATACCACTAAGAATTATGATCCAGACCAAGGGTAGAATAATTAGGGGCTTCAAAGAAGAATAACGATTAATTCTTTCATGATCATTGAAGGGATTCATCGATTCAAAAATAGTCTAAACTAAAAGTGAGAATTGTGAAACACTGACTTCTGGACCAAGGAGTCAAATTTCTTCAATTCCAAGACAAAATCAATTGGACCAAGGGAATCTTGTCATTAATAAGATCCAGAATGTTGAATTATCATGAACAACACCACCATATAAGAAATTTGCATTAAATCTCCATAATCACCATAGCCCCAACACGCTCTTCTTCCTACTAAATACATCAAAAATTCACTTGTTATTTTCTCTTAAATTCTTAAATATTACTTAAAGTAAACAAAACAGCTTCAATAATCCCAGACAAGAAAATCCACTCTAAATTTAGCATAACTCCCGAATTTAATTCTAAACTCAATTGAATTCACACACTTACAAAGTTCCATGTGGATCGACCACGCACTTGCACTACACTAAGTTTAAGAATGGGTAATATCAATTTGGGACACCGATAACATACCTTCGGTAAAATGACTGACCAAATTTTGGCGCTATTGCCGGGGAACTGAAGGTTTAATTGCTAAAATTTAGTTGTGTTAGTAATTAATTAAGTGAAAATAAAAATTAAAAATTCCCAAAAATTTCTTTCCTAATCCCATTTCAATTTATCTTTTATTTTCCTCGTTTGCACTTGGAAGTTTGTTTTGTTTTGTGCAGGTCCGTAGGTGTTTGAGCGGCCACCTCACACGTTCCAAGAGCACTGAGTCATCAGGGTTTTTACCAACTGACCCGGAGATCGAACGAATGTTCTTGAGGTGCCAACGAGCACTAATGGTCGAACAAAACCAAACCACTCCACTTGCGCCGAACGAGTAAGGTCATCCATCTGTAGCCCAAGGAGATGGACATCAGTTAGGTCTAAATGACAACCAGAACCAACAAGCTCTACAGGCTCTAGAATACCATCCACAACAACTCCAACAATTCCAACTTGAGCGGCTGCCATACTTCAAATAAGGTCAAGGGCCATTCTACGCTCCTCAGGACCAACAATTCATGCCAGAGCCCCTTCCTCAGTAGCCACCTCCATGACGTACTCTTATGGAGTACGGTCTACCATCAATCCATGGAACTGATATGGGCATCGTTCGTCCTCCAGTATAGGCCTAGCACTTCAAGATCAAGCTTACTATCATACAGCTAATCCAGAACATTGTTTAATTCAGTGGTCTACCCAGTGAAGACATGAACGTCCATCTATCCAATTTTTTAGAGATATGTGATGCATTCTGTTACCATGGTTTGTCTGAGGATGAAATTTGTCTTCACCTATTCCCTTTATCTCTACGGGACAAGGTGAAATATTGGATCAAAGGGTTGCTGCAACGATCCATCCTCACCTGGGAGGAGTTGGCTTAGGCTTTCATGTCCAAATACTTCCCACCTTCGAAAACAGTAACCTTACAGAATGTGATCCACAACTTCAAGAAGCACGACTCCGAGTCGTTGTATGAATCCTGAGAATGTTTCGAAGAGATGTTATGTAAATTCCCACACCACGTACTTCCACTCTGGATGCAAGTCCAAACCTTCTACAGCAGACTAACAATGAATACAAATTTAGTGGTGGATGCAGCTGATGGAGGTACGGTAATGTGAAAATCCCCCGAAGAACTTTTCAAACTACTGGAAGATATGTCTTCCAACAACTTCCAGTAGAATTCCGAGCGGGGGACCCAAAAATGAGGTAAGAAAAGTATTGATGCTACTACCATGCTTGATTCCCAGTTTGATGCAGTATCCAAAAAGATCGACGCACTGAATCTCAAAGGCACATCTCAAGTCCATGGGGTGAACCATCCAGCATGCGGGGACTGTGCTAACAAACACATCCTGAAAGATTGTCTGGGACCTTTAGTCGATCCTTCGACAAGTGAGGTGGGCTATGATGCTCAAAACAGAGGGTCAAACTAGTATCAACAATACCATAACCCGGAATTGCGCGAAAATCAAAACACAGGCTCGGGCCAACAGCAGTAGAATCCCCTGCCCCTATGACTGTCTGGCTACAGTCAGCCACAATATCAGAACCCATACCCAAGGCAACAACAGAACTAGTAGGGATCTTACCATCAGCAAGGGTATCAAAACCCTCACCCGCAGCAGCCAAGGTAGCAACCACCTCCACCAGCTCAACAACCACCTCAGCAAGAGAATACCTCATGGTTAGAGGATCTTCTGATGAAATTCATATCAACTGTTGAGACCAGATTTCAAAACCAGGAGGCTTCTATTCGAGGCCTCAAGAACGAAATCAGCCAATTAGCAAACCAGCTCTCAGGGAGGCAGCCTGGTATACTACCAGACAACACCAAGAATAACCTGAGGGAGGAGGCCCATGCCATAGCACTACGAAGTGGAAATAATATTCACCATAAGGAACCAACATAGTCAACTGAATCTATACTCCCTATTGAACACAAAGGTACGGTTTCAGACCCCTATTCATCTGAAAATCCATCACTGGAGGCTCAACCAGGCAAAGCTAAGGAGGTAGTCAAACCATTCGAGCCTACATTACCTTTTCCAGAGAGAATGAAGCAAAGGAAGCTGGATCACCAGTTTGGAAAATTCATGGAGGTATTCAGAATGATACACATCAATATACCATTGGTAGAGGCTCTAACTCAAATGACCACTTATGAAAAATTCATTAAGGAAATTCTCTCTAATAAGAGGAAGATAGAGGATTTGGATGCCATAGCATTGAAAAAGGAGTGCTCCACATTCGTACAATATTCCATTCCTCCGAAACTCCAGGATCTCAGTAGCTTTACTATCCCATGTACAATTGGACCCTGTGAATTTAGAAAATCTATATGTGACTTAGGAGTCAGTGTCAACCTCATGCCATTCGGAGTTTTCCAAAATCTCGGACTCCATGATCTGAAGCCAACCCGAGTCACCCTTCAACGTACTTACAGATCCATTAAATATCCAAAAGGGATACTGGAGGATGTGCTGGTAAAGGTGGTAAGATTGATACTCCCTACAGATTTTATTATCCTAGACATGGAAGAGGATCAGGAGGCACCTATTATATTGGGAAGACCTTTCCTGGCCACAGGGAAAGTCTTGATCGATGTGCACCAGGGGGAGCTGATCTTCTGGGTAAGAGATGAGAAAGTCTCTTACAATGTCCTCAAGGATATCAAGCAGTTTTCATCGACCGATTATGAGGACTATATTGTGATAACTACCGTGGACGATCGCTTGGTGGATGAACTGGTATGTTCCTTTATTTCTAAAAACATTATCATTACAGATAGTCTCATTGAAGAAGAGCTAGAGAACTTGAAATTCCTAAAAGGCCAGGGCGGCTACTCTTAGGACAATCTCCACCACCCCTATCAGGTAAGAAAAGGTAACCTAAAACAAAGGCGCTTCTTGGGTGGAAACCCAGAGGTTACACATCGTGTCCCACTTATATACACGGCGTGTATTTATCTTTTTAGATTTTATCCTTAAAAAGTATAAATCTATAGAGTGCCTAATAAATAAACATGGATGATGTTGGTGATGATAGGTAAGGTCACTGGAATTTATTTGAGTCGTCCTCGGTTCGAATCCTCCTGACTAACCTTCGGCAAGGGGTTCCTCCTTTTTATATTTTCTTACATTACATGTGTAATAAACTCCATATATATATATATATATATTTGTTTATAAGAAAAAACATTATGGGGATGGGTCGATTGTCCATGATCGAAACTCAGTTTCCAAAAGACCCGGGTTCGAATCCTTACAACCGCCCCATTTCCATCATTTCCCCTTTTAATAAAAACCACATGGCGTGTCTTCCAAAATACAGCATGTGTTCCATATTTTCTTTCTTAAATTAAAAATATAAAACACTTTTTTATATAAAGTAATTCATGTGGATGAATTTGGAAGATTGGAAAAGTCTCGGCCCTAGGTCCAAAAGACCCGGGTTCAAACTACGCTAATCTCCTTGCTTCATCCCCTTATTTTATAATTAAAAACCACACACCATGCATTTTCTTCTTTCCGTGTGTATAGGCTGTATAGATTAAATAGTATATAAATAATAAATATAGATAGCAGTACAACCTTCGCTCCAGTGGATGAGGGCTTCCGTTCAAAACGGCCGATCGCTGGTTTGAACCTCACCCCAAGAACCAGACCAAAGCTTGTACTTCTCTTTTTCCAATTTTAAAACACACGGAGTGTATATCCTGATACACGTCGTGTAGAGTTTTATTTGTAATAAAATATGTATATATATATATATATCTATTCTTATTTTAGTTGTTAATAATAATCATTATAAAGTTTACTATAATTATATATATATATATTATTTAAAAAAACAAAAAACAAAAAACAAAAAACACCCATACACTGCGTGTCTGATAAAGTACACGATGTGTAGTCCAGCTATAAAAGTCGGACACCCTACATGGCCACTGTCCGTGTCGCACAGCCCCCCCCCCCCTCCCCCCTCTCCATTTTCTTCCTCTGGAAGCCGAACGACCCACCTTGACCAAATCCACCATTTTACCTCGTTTTAAGGCGTGATTTCTTCCTCATTTCACTCGTCGCATCGGGTACGCCGTTCTTCCCTCTTTATTTTTTAGTTTTTGTAGCGTTTAGGGGGTTTTTCGATTTCTTGACCGTTCGGCTTCTACCAGTACACGGGAACACATGAAGAACACATATCGTGTACTCTTGTACACGGCCACACACTAAAAACTTCAAAATTTGAAACTACATGGTGTGTATATTAGGTACACATCATGTACTATCCAAAGTCATGCCTGGGTATTCCTTTTAACACGGCCACACATCAAATGTTCCCCTACATGACATATATGTTCGGTACACACCATGTAATGTATTATCTGGCCCATCTCATTTGTAGTTCCCACAAGGCCAAGACCTCTTATTATTATACATGGTGTGTAATGTATATACACGTTGTGTACCCTTCCCTGGCCAAGTGACTCACCAACTCAGCATGTCTTTCCAGAATACACAGGTTTCTTCCCGCTACCAGTACACGCCGTGTACTCTAGAATTACACGCCGTGTACCTTTATTTTTCTTATTTTTCTCACATTTTTTCTCTTTTTCTTCTTTTTCTTTTCTTTTCCTTCTATTTTCTTTTTTTTTAATTTTTCTTTATTTTTCAGGTTATGGAAGATCACGATCCTTCCCAAGGGAAGCATCCTGCCACTGCCATTGAGGTCGAGAGGCCCATTTTTCGGCAGATTCGACTCCGACCTCCAACACAGGCAGACCCAGACGCTTCGGTCTATGAGCTCCCTCCATTGGCCATTCTTCCACCACCCACAGCCCTAGTAGAGTCCTAGCCTAGCACAGTTGTACCTCCACCTTCTAGCACAGAGCTTCCAAGCACCACCATTTCTGCTTTACCAGCTGCCACTCTCCCTGTGCCATCTTCATCAGCTGTTGGGCCCACCTCGACCGCTTCCTCCACTAAGCCCTCACCTGCTATAGCAGATCCACCCCCAGAGCCATCCCCTATTGTAGCACCACCTGGATTGGCTCTTGTGGGTATCCCCTATCCATGTATGGTGTTCCCAGCTACTGACTTGGCACACGATAGAGTCCGGAATTTCTCTCACCGCCCGATCCCCGTGAGCAGTCGCTATCTAGCCCTATCGTGCCTCAGCCGCTGGGCATCTGGGAGGAGTTGAGAGAGCTCCTCGGCCACACATCGTTGTTGGATGTCTTTTAGGTTATCACTCCTATCTATAGAGATTTATTTTTTGAGTTTGCTGCATCGTTCGAGTTCGATGGTCCTGATTACCGGGAGACACCAAGCGATACCGTCCCGGCAGTTAGATTTCGGTTAGGTGGCTGCCATTGTTTCCTTTCCCTCCCTGACTTTGGCCAAGGGTGTGGGTTCTACCCCCATACACTCACCCCACCCCGAGTCTCCACCATGCTCCACCCTGAGCGCCCGACCCTCATGGCTGTATGGCGAGATATTGTCGGGCCTGACCACCCCTACACCCACACCTCCCAAAAGAGCACCCTCATCCTCGACCCTCTCATCCGCTTCACTCGCTAGTGCTTTAGCGCCATTCTTTTTCCCATTCATAAGGATATGGGGGTCGTGACTTCCCGTGACATAGAGCTCCTTAATTATGTTATCACGCAGGCCTACCCGGACCTTCCTTACCTTACAGCCTCATATTTCCATGCCATGTTCTCCGGCCGTTAGGGCAACCTGAACAGCGGCTTTTATGCCACTCGCCTTGCCACCCACCTTGGCGTATTTGATCCTTCTCTTCCACATGATCTCCTGGGTACCCCTCAGCGGATGGAATTTCTCATGATTATTCGCATGGGATTAGTCCGGAAGCAGTGGCACCTACGTCATTGCCCATGCCCAGCCCCCTGCTTCCGGCCCTCTTTCCCCTGCTGAGGCCCCTACACCTCCTTCCCCACCCCTTCCTACCACCTCCCTTGTTCCTTCTTCCTCTACCATTCCCCCTCCTGGCCCTTCCCATACTCCTTCCACCTCCGAACCCTCGACTGAACCACCCCTCACCCTCCGCCTAGCCGAGATCTCCCTTCGACTAACTTTCATGGAGCATCAGTAGACTACTATCCTTCAGCGCCAGGTCTTCCTTGAGAAGATGATGGAGCTGATCCTACAACATCTTCAGCTTATCATTCCTGTGTCGGCTGCTTCCTCCTTCGAGCCTACATCTTCTCCCATCCCACCTGCTGATGCTGCCTTGGCCTCGGACTCTATTCTCATTTTCACTACAGGTGATGGTCCATCACCTCTTGTCGAGCTCACAGTTCCAGATGATCCTGCAGCAGTGCACCTCCCATAGGTTGAGGACCCTAGCTCTTCCACTACTACGGTTGCTGCTACCGTCCCACTTGTATCGGATGTGACATCCCCTGAGGTGAATCCACGATAGTGACCTTTCTATTTGTCTTATATATCTCTTTTGTCCTTTTTCTATGATGTTATATTGTGTATGCTTGTAGTTTTCTTTCTCATCGACTGTCATAGGTATCATGGAGAGACTTGGGAATCCTTTTTCATGAGGGGATTATTTTTCTATTTTCTGTTGTCTATCTCTTTGAGTTTACTTCTTCCACTGCTTTCCCTCATCTTTTCCCCATTTTTCCCCTTGCCAGCCCTTTCCCTTGGTATTGCACTTGGTGAACCATGTGCGGTATTAAGTGTGGGGGAGCCTCTCTCTATTTCACCTTAGTCTTTTCCCTTGAACTAATCTAGGAGACATCAATATTAGATTATATATTTTCAAATGTGAAGAAATTTTGGTTAATGATATTTATAAATGTTAAAAGTTATCAATAGGAACTTTTTGAGGTTTGCATGCTTATTTTTATTATTAAGTGTTTTTAAATGATTGTAGATATCATTTAAATTACAAACTTGTAATCCTTGGATAATTACATCGATTAGACTAATCAATTATTTTACAAGACATAACCTGATTGTCTCTTTAATTATTTTTCCCACTCCCGAGAGGTATTCTAAACCCCTTTTTCATATTCTTTCTAATACCCTCTTTCTTGAGAGATTCTTATAATATACATAACTACCAGAATTTGCAAGTTTTCTTTTCAAAACAGGAAGAATTTTTGAATTATATTAAAATGATTGAGGCATAAGATTGTTAACCCCTTTATCTTGAGCCTACCCTACATCTTATCTTCGAGAAACTTGTAGAGACCATGAATATGATGGAGTTGGTGGCCTAGAACCAACAAATTTTTAGTTTATTCGTTAATAAATGCCTTATCACATCTTGATTGTTCTTCTGCGTGACAGTGCATGTGATAATGTCCTAAGGACAGCTGTTGCATTAATGGGTCATAGCGGATCCCTACTATGATGAGAACCCGGAAGTGCCATAACACTGTTCTTGAATATATGTTCTATGGTCGGATGATGTTATTTGAGGGACACAAATAATACAGGCCATTAGGGGTGAGGACTCATAAAACATTGAGGAACATTCTCATGGCGTGCTCCCTTGGTAATATCCAGGAGGATGTTATGAGAACGAGACCCGCCAGTAGGAAATCCACATTTCATAGTATAATTGGATGTTCCTATCTGCGGACGTGTGTATTGGTCCTTATACTTTAAGATTATTATTAAGGGGTATTACAACTCACACACTTAGATGTATTGACGAAAACTGTAACGACACACTGTTCACAGCGAGGTAGGATATGTTGGGTGTGTCATGAGTAATACTGCATTAATAGATAATGCGAGAAAGGATTTGTCCCTTCTGTTCCATAACGCAAGTAGATATCTCAGGCCCTTTGATGGAATTGATATATCCTAAATAAATACATTTCCATGGTAAGGTATGGGCGAGTTCAATTCTGGGAAGTCAAAGAAAGAATAATCGAGCACGTGGGTTGATGGCACTAGCATGCAACCCGCTTGATTGGAGATATCGAGACAAAGGGATTATATTACACGGTAAGCGTTCGTAGGAGGTGACACGTCATTGCAGGGTTAACTTCTTTCTCTATGGGTGCCTTGGCGTATTGCTAGATGCTAACCTTGGACTTTAGGCAGGCTTCGCCTAATGCCACTGAGAAAGAGACCTAGAGGGTCACACACTAAGTGTGCCCATGTATCTCAGTTAAACATTAATTTAACAAGTTAAATAAATGTTATTCCCGACTGTGGTTTAATAATTATTTAAGGATTCCTGATCGCATTTACTTCGACACTAGTTTTTCGAGAGAATATATTGTGGGTGAAATAATATATATTTATTAGCGAGTAATACAGTTATATTTATTTGAGAAATAAATAGCCATTACTCAGGGTCTAATAAATATGGTGGAGGAAATAAATAAAATGGAAAAATAAAATTACACGCCGTGTATATTTATGTACACGTCGTGTAGTTTTTTTTTTCGAGATTCGTGAGAAAATATTGTTTATTTAATTAAATGATATTAAATGTAATATGTTGGGTGAATTTCAAGTAATAATGATGGTCAACTGTCATTATTAAGACATGAGGTATTACTAAGAATTAAATGAAATGATTAAATGCTTTCGGGAAATTAATTCATTTTATTATTCTAAGTATTATAATCCCAAATTACATGATTCTCATTAGATAGAGCCATTGTTGTGCACAAAGGATTTGGAAAATACTCTCAAGCCAAGAGAGAATTCATTTTCCTCCAAGAAAGATTTCAAGTTACGAGAGCGAGATCCTCCACCGGATCAAGGTGGTTGAAGGCGGACATCGCAAGCGAAGGTTCTTCCGTTCTAGCACCCAGAGATCCCTTCGGCCACATCCAAAGATACGTGGAGAACGTGTGGATCACCTCTATAGGAATCCTGTACTTGGATTCTACAATGCAACGATGGATCACAAGATCGTGACCGGATACTCCAACGAAGAAATAATTACATCGAGGTAATTCTTATGAATTAATTAAATTAATTATAACCAACATATGATGATCCTATCTCAAGGGTTCTGGGAATCTTGTTTTATTTTTCGTTCTTCGTTCTATTCTGAAGATTTGACATTTTAAATCATGTTGGATCTCGGATTGAACATTTTCTAACGTTAAAATTAAAGTTGGGAAAACCCACCAACGCGTTTCCGTTGCGCCCGGAACCTACAAGTGGTATCAGAGGGTTCATATCGTTGGTTATAATTATTTATTTTTTCATTGGTAATTTACGCATTTAATAATTTAGTTATTTCAATACAAGTTTAATCGTTTTGGAAATCTGAATATCGAGATCTGTTCCTCCTCCCTTGTTTCTCGTTCACCTCACAGAAACGAATTTTTCTTTTAATTTTGATTAAAATGAAATAGAGGAACTCATTCAGAGGAGCCAAATTTTTCTGGCCATACAACACCAGAGTACACGACGTGTATTCGGAAGTACACGTCATGTAGTCTAGGTTCAATGCATTGACTGATCCGCCAAATCAGGCCGTGTATTGGATTCTTTCTATGAATTTAAGACACCGTGTGTTGACCAGAAACAGGTGGCACATAGTTTCCAGATTACACGCAGTGTGGTCCAATAAACACGGTGTGTAGTCCCTTCAGGTTAGGGTTGGGCCGTGTACCCCGTACACGGCTTGCCCAGCTGGAAACCGTGTAACGCGGAAACTACACGGCGTGTGTCCCACAGAACACGTCGTGTACTCTGAAAAATTTCCAAAGTACATAAACACGCCATGTCCCCGGGCTTGTACTTTGGATGGACGGTGAAGAAAAGTACATGCCGTGTAGTCGGAACTACACACCGTGTACTCACCCAAATTACGCAGATTTATTAAAATTTATTATTATATTATACAAACCCTTGAGACGTGTACCGTGGTGTAGGCGTAAAGATAAGGCACAACACATGATAGGTGTTTTAAATATCTGTGTTTAATTTAACATCTGCGTAATAAATGGGAATTCACCGGGTTTCCTCTAAGGTACAATTTACATACAAGGATAATTTTAAATGAATTTATTTGTTTAAAATTATGATGGATGAGAATCTCAAGGAAATTCAGAAAAGGGATTTAAGATAAAAGGATTGATTAATTAAAGATAATTAATTGATTCGAGTGTGATTTATCTTAAACGAGAACGATTAAAGAATTGAATGATAGTTTTATTTATGCATAAATATCATTGCATGTATGGATGATCATGAGCTAGACCGAGACCTTTGTATGTGAATGGTTTCTTTTAATTTATTTTTTTAAATTAATTTTGTTGGCCTACGAGCCATCTACTCATTAATATGTAGGGCATGCGCACCCAAGGATTTTTTTATGTAAAAACCCCTTTTACCCCTCACCTGCGTGTGAGATAAATGCATATGTAATGGATGGAGCTCCCAAGCAAGTGGAGGCAGCTCAAGTCAGGAGCCAAGGTGAAACCAATCCAAGGAGATACAAAGTTGGACAGGTGGAAAGCTGTAAACACGAACCCAAAAGGTTCCAGGTGTTTCTCCCCTAGGTCTTGTGTTAGTTTATCAACCGCTATATAAACTAACCAATAGAAAAGCTCATGGTCATACCATTTATTTTATTTATATTAGTTTCATGGTTTATTTATTGTGGGTGTGTTGTCACGATCCCACAATTAATGAATTAAACGAGCATGCAAGATGGAACTAAAATAAAATCGGCTTATACGTAAATATTATCTTATACATGGTTAATCACTTAATTATATCCCACTTAATATTAACAAGAATGTAATCAAAGATAATAAAATGGAAATTTACATATAAGGATAAAATCCCTCAAAAGAAATATTAAGTTCGTATAGCCTTCCATAATCTTGGTTAGAATCGAACCATAGTTCAAAGTGCTTGACCAACCCTAGGTGGGGTGATTTCAATTATTGGGGAATTCTAATTCAAGGTTTTGGGTTGACATGACTTGGTTCGCATCAAGGGTTGACTACCACAGCAGGACTTGGTGTGACCAAGAGGCAAAGGTTGAGGAAATCCAAAATAAAAGGATTTCAGGATTGGGGAGTCCACTCAGCAGATCAAGGAGCTGCGAGTTAAAGCAGTTGGCATTTGAAATGCCTACCTAAAACCCTTAAAGTTGCTTGACCAACCCTAGTTGGGGTAATTCGAAGGGCAATATGGATCATTGCCAATAGAATATTCACGCAACAGAATATTCTGAAGTCAATGGTGAGGGCTATTGGATTTTGATAAAGTACTGGGAGACTAATAAGTATTAATTTATTTATTTGTCTCAATTTTGTAACAGAGTATGAAACCTTTTCTCATCTTAATTTGTAGAAATGACAAGAAAATTACTTCAAACATATCATTTCAAACCATACTCGAAAAAGAAAACCTTCTCACCGGTGCCAATTTCCAAGAGTGGCAGAGGCGTTTACGCGTCGTCCTTCACCACGAAAGGAAATTATATGTGCTGGAAGAGCCTATTCCAGTTGCACCTGGGAAAGAGTCAAGTGATGAGGAATAATCTCTCTATATGAAACACATGGATGATACCACATATGTCCAGTGTTTCATGCTATCGTCCATGTCTAATGAGCTCTTGAAGAAACATGAAAACATGGACGCGTATAGAATGATGTCTCACCTTAAAGATATATACCAAGAAAAGGTGAGACATGAGAGGTATGAGATCTCCAAGGCTTTGTTTACCATGAATCTTGGAGAGTCTGCGCCAGCTGGGCCTCATGTAGTCAAGATTATTGGCTACATTGAACGTCTGTACATCTTAGGGATTAAATTCCCGGATGAGTTTCGTGCAGATCTCATCCTATCATCACTGTCCAAGACCTTCTCTAGCTTCATTGTCAACTATAACATGAGCGGCAATGAGAAGAGTCTATCGGAGCTTCTGACCTTGATTCTCCAGGTAGATAAGGACATGGGGTGTGACAAACCCATGGTCCTTATGGTGAACAAGAAAAGGAAGGACAAGGCAAAGGGGCCAAAGACTTATAAATGGCCTGAAGCCCCCGAGCACCGTCCCTCCAATAAGGGGAAGATCCAGAGGCAGGGCAAGGAACGGGAGGCTGTGTGTTTTGCATGTGGAAAGCAGGGCCACTGGAAGAGGAATTGCACCCAGAAGCATGGGGATGCTAAAGGTGTGTTTTTTATCGAGTGAAATCTTTCTATTTATACACATTGGGTATTAGATACAATTTGTGGGGCTCACATCTGTATTCAAATGCAGGATCCAAGTAGATTTAGAAAGATCTCTAGAGGAGAGGTGGATCTTTGAGCTGCCAATGGCGCAAGGCTGGTTGCGTTGGCTATTGGCGACTACCACCTCTCATTGCCAACTGGGATGATTTTGGTTTTACATAACTGTTATTATGTGCCTAGTGTTACCAAGAACATAATTTATGTATCTTGTTTGGATATGGATGGATTTGTTTTCAAATTTGGAAATAAGGGTTGTCTCTTTTATAAGAACAATGTATGTTATGGTATGACACATTTAAATAATGGTTTGTATGTATTGAATTATGAAAACCAAGTGTTGGAAATCGATAACGAAACAAACTCACATGACTCATACATCACCCAGTTATGGCATCACCGCCTTGGTCATGTGAATGAGAAGCACTTGACAAAGCTCTGCCAAGATGGCTATTTAGACTCTACTGAGCTAAAACCACTTGATAGATGTCACGCTTGTTTACAAGGAAAAATGACCAAGACGCCTTTCAGTGGACAAGGTGAAAGGGCCACAGAGATTATAGGATTGGTACACACAGATGTGTGTGGACCATTTTCAGTAGAAGCTAGAGGTGGATATTCTTACTTCATTACTTTTACTGATGAGTTGAGTAGAGATGGCTATGTCTACTTAATGAGGTATAAGTCAGAGTCCTTAGAGAAATTTAAGGAATTCAAGAATGAAGTAGAGAATCAGCTTGGTAAGAAGATAAAGAAGCTTCAATTGGATCGAGGTGGAGAATATTTTAACCAATAGTTCATCGATCTTCTACGGGAGTCTGGGATTCTATCTTAGCTCACTCCTCCTTATACACCACAGTGGAATGGTGTTAGTGAAAGGAGGAACTGCACCTTGTTGGACATGGTGAGGTCGATGATGAGTCATGCGGATCTTCCATTATCCTTTTGGGGATATTCATTACAAACTACAGCATACACATTAAACCGAGTACCAACTAAGGCGGAAAATGGAATTCCATCCGAGTTATGTAATGGAAGGAAACCCACTTTTTCGCACACACGTGTATGGGGATGCGAGGCATTTGTTAAGTCCTTCTCAGGAAACAAACAAGAACCTCGGGTCACGAAGTGTATCTTTATAGGATATCCCAAGGAAACTAAAGGATATTACCTATATAACCCCCAAGACAAGAAAGTGACTGTCTCCAGTCAAGTCGTCTTTCTTGAGAGGGAGAAAATCCTCAAGAAGGATAGTGGGAGCAAGATTGACTTCGATGAAGTTTATGCTCAAGATACACAGGAGTTGGTACAGGAACAAGTTCCACAGGTCCTAGTGGAAGAGGTTCCAGAAACACAAGTACTGCGTAGGATCACAAGAGAGGTAAGGGAACCAAAGTGATTTGGTTTCCTAGTCACCGAGGATGGTGAATCATTATTGTTGGACAATGATGAACCGCTCTCCTATAAGGAAGCAGTAGAAATCTCAGAAGCTGCAAGATGGCTAGAAGCTATGAATTCTGAGATGGATTCCATGTATCAGAACCATGTTTGGGTTCTGGTCAATGAGCCAGTTGATGTAAAGCCCGTTGGATGCAAATGGGTATTCAAAAGAAAGCTGGACATGGAAGGTCAAGTTAGCACCTATAAAGCAAGGCTAGTGGCTAAAGGATTCAGATAGCGTCAAGGAATTGATTATGATGAAACCTTATCGCCAGTTTCCATGTTTAAATCCATAAAAATCATACTTGCCATAGTAGCTTACCATGACTATGAGATCTGGAAGATGGATGTCAAAACAGCATTCCTTAACAGGAACCTTCAGGAAGATGTCTATATGACACAACCATAAGGTTTTGTGACACCAGGTGAAGCCAAATAGGTTTGCAAGTTGCCGAAATCAATTTATGGATTGAAGCAAGCATCCAGGTCATGGAACATTCGATTTGATGAAGCCATAAAGAAATTTGGTTTCATTAAGAACGAATGTGAGCCATGTGTTTATAAGCGGTTTAAAGGGAATGCGGTCGTAATCTTAGTGGTATTTGTTGATGACATATTACTTATTGGAAATGACGTACCGGCCTTACAGTTAGTTAAGGACCGGTTGAACAAGTGTTTCTCCATGAAGGAATTAGGATAAGCAGCCTACATTCTAGGGATCTATATCATTCGTGATAGATCCAAGAGGCTGCTTGGACTAAGTCAGGGTACGTACATTGACCAGATACTAAAGAGATTCAGTATGGAAAAATCCAAGAGGGGATGGTTCCAGTGTCACATGGCTTACATATTTCTAAGAAAATGTGTCCCCAGACACAACAAGAGAGATATAGGATGAGTAAGATCCCATACGCTTCAGCTATAGGATCCATCATGTATGTCATGTTATGTACTAGTCTTGATGTTTCCTATGCACTGAGCATGGTAGGAATATATCAAGAAGATCCAGGAGAAAAACATTGGACTACTGTTAAGACTATCCTTAAGTATCTGAGAAGAACTAAGGATATGTTCCTGGTGTATGGAGGAGATGAGGAGCTTGTCATCAGAGGGTATGCTGATGCTGGTTTTCAAACAGATCAGATGATCTGAAGTCGCAATCTGGATATGTTTTCTGTCTCAATGGAGGATCTGTGAGCTGGAAGAGATCAAAGCAGCCGGTTGTCACCGATTCTACGGCGGAGTCCGAGTATATAGAGGCTTCTCATGCAGCCAAGGAAGCCGTCTGGATTCATAACTTTTTCTAGGAGCTTGATGTGGTGCCTAGCAGTAAAGATCCCATTACATTTTATTGTGATAATACTGCAGCGGTGGCTCTTGAAAAAGAACCAAGATCACATCAACGAACAAAGCACATACTCCAGAAGTATCACCTCTTGAGGGATTTCTATCAAAGGGGTGAAGTTGTAGTGAGCAAAGTGTCCAGGAAAGAGAACCTGGCAGACCCCATAACTAAAGGCCAATCTCAGCAGAAGCATGAATATCATGTGAGACCTAGCAGGTTAAAGGTTGTTAGCAGTTGGATCTAGTCCAAGTGGGAGTCTTTTGGAGTTGGTGGACTAGAACCAACTACTTTGTACTTTATTCATTAATAAATGCCTTACCACATCTTGGTTGTTCTTCTGCGTGATAATGCATGTGATAATGTCCTAAGGATAATTGTGGCATTAATGGGTCATAGAGGATCCCTACTATGATGAGAACTCAAAAGTGCCATAACACTGTTCTTGAATATATATTCTATGGTCGGATGATGTTTTTTGAGGGACACAAATAATACAGGCCATTAGGGGTGAGGACTCATAAAACTTTGAGGCACCTTCTCGTGGTGTGCGCCCGTGGTAATATCCAGGAGGATGTTATGAGAACAAGACCCGCCAGTAGGAAATCCACATTTCATAGTGTTATTGGATGTTCATATCTGCGGGCATGTGTATTAGTCTTTAGACTTTAAGATTGTTATTAATGGGTATTACAACTTGCGAACTTAGATGTATTAATGAAAACTATAACAACACACTGTTTATAGTGAGGTAGGATATGTTGGGTGCATCACGAGTAATAATTCATTAATAGATAATGCAAGAAAGGATTTGTCCATTCTGTTCCATAACGGAAGTAGATATCTCAGGCCCTTTGATGGAATTGATATAGCCTAAATAAATCCATGGCCATGGTAAGGTATGGGTGAGTTCAATTCCGTGAAGTCAAAGAAAGAATAATCGAGCACATGGGTTGATGGAACTAGCATTCAACATGCTTGATTTTAGATATCGAGACAAAGGGATATATTACACGGTAAGCGTTCGTAGGAGGTGACACGTAATTGCGGCGTTAACTTCTTTCTCTATGGGTTCCTGGGCGTGTTCCTAGACGCTAACCTTGGACTTTAGGCAGGCTCCGCCTAATGACACTGGGAAAGGGGCCTAGAGGGTCACACACGAAGTGTGTCCATGTATCTTAGTTAAATATTGATTTAACAAGTTAGATAAATTCTATTCCCGCCCGTGGTTTAATAATTATTTAAGGATGCCTGGTTTCATTTATTTCGACACTAGTTATTCGAGAGAAAATATTATGGGTGAAATAATATAAATTTATTAGCGAGTAATGCAATTACATTTATTTGAGAAATAAATAGCCATTACTCAAGGTCTAATAAATATGGTGGAGGAAATAAATAAAATGGAAAAATAAAAGTACACGCCGTGTAAATTTATGTACACGCCATGTAGTTTGTTTTTTCGGGATTCGTGAGAAAATATTGTTTATTTAATCAGATGATATTAAATTTAATATGTTGGGCGCATGTCAAGAAATAATGATGGTCAACTGTCATTATTAAGACATGGGGTATTACTAAGAATTAAATGAAATGATTAAATGCTTTTGGGCAATTAATTCATTTTATTATTCTAGGTATTATAATCCCAAATTAAATGATTCTCATTAGATAGATCCATTGTTGTGCACAACGGATTTGGAAAATACTCTCAAGCCAAGAGAGAATTCATTTTCCACCAAGAACGCTTTCATGTTATGAGAGCGAGATCCTCCACCGGATCAAGGTGGTTGAAGGCGGACATTGCAAGCGAAGGTTCTTTTGTGCTAGCACCTGGAGATCCCTCTGGCGACGTCTAGAGATACGTGGAGCACGTGTGGATCACCGCTAGAGGAATCTTGTACTTGGATTCTAAAACGCAATGATGGATCACAAGATCGTGACCGGAGACTCCAACGAAGAAATAATTACATCGAGGTAATTCTTATTAATTAATTAGATTAATTATAAGCAACATATGATGATCATATCTCAAGGTTTCTGGGACTCTTCTTTTCTTTTTCGTTCTTCCTTATATTCCGAAGATTCGGCATTTTAAATCGTGACGGATCTCAGATTGAACATTGTTTAACGTTAAAATTAAAGTTGGGAAAACCCACCAACGCGCTTCCACTGTGCCCGGAACCTACAGAATGGCCTTTATAGGAAACCATATTAAAAGCATATTTCCCTTCCTACCCTAATTCTTTTATGATTTTGCATGATTATTTATTTGAGATCAAAAGAGAGGATTGGCATCACATAGTATAAATTTTTAAATTGTCAAGAAATGAAGTATGGTGGATTTCCTCTTGATCATTTGGGATGAAAAAGAGTTCAAAACCTCTATTTGGGAAATTCAGAAAGGTTCCCTTTGTGTTCTTAAAAAAAGGTACAAACAAAGGGGCCTTACACACACTTGTTGGTTTGTGACTCCTACTCAACTAAAGGAGATAGTGGTGATGAGATCATCTAATTAATCTAGTTGAGGATGTTTTTACATTGAGTTTAACTTTTAATATCATGCATTGTTATTGAAGAATTTAGCCTCCTTTTTCAAGCCTCGGAGTTATTTTTCACATAATTACCTACCAACCTTTAGCCACAAAACCATCTGATCCTATTTGAAAAGTCCTCATGATTTTTGTAAAACAAATTTTCTAAAGTGGAGAACTAGAATTCTTGCAAACCTATAGATAGAGTGTATATATATTTGATTGAGAATAACCTTGTTTAAAAACATCTTGATTATTGAGAATATTTTTGGTGAGGTAAATCATCAAGTGGCTTGCTTATATTTGTAAGGTTGAAACATGTGTTAAAAGAGGATGTAAGTTGTTAATTGAATTATATATGAGGAATGATTCAAATATCTTATGAATTGAAATTTTTTGTGCCTTTTAGAATATTTTTCAACAATTGTATCATTTATAATTTTGATTAATTAAATGCCTTCCTTTTAAAAGTATAGACTCTTTTAATTAGATGTTGAGATTTTTCTTTAGGGAAAGCAAACGACTCTGTGTGGGGGAGTTTGATGCACCCGATTTGTGTATACATTTTCATATATATTATTGAAAATAAAAACAGGTTTTCATCAAATATATGTTGTTTCATGAACATATTTTTTGATTTTGGTGATTCTATTTATTTTCAGTAGATTTCTGGACAAAACACACAAATCGAAAGAAGTTTGTGAATATTTTCCAACTACACGGCGTGTACTTTTATACATGTTGTGTACATTCAGATGGGGACACAGATCAAAAGGGGGAGTACATGCCCAAGTCACCAGCCAGAGACTACATGCCATTTGGATTACTGATACACGTCGTGTACCGGCTTCTAGATGTAGTTGGTGGCACTTTCTAGGGACTACACGCCATGTGTGGCGGTGCTACACGTCATGTACTTGCCACCAACTGGCTGCCAATGCCGTGTGAGTCAAAGACAGTGTGTCTGGACACCTACTGCAGAAAAACCGCGACAAAAGTGAGTTGAAAAGACTACATGGCATGTACTTTTATACACACCATGTACTTAAGTTTTCTATAAATAGCAGCCTTGGCCTTCGGACCAAGAAGATCCAGAACACTTGAAGAGAGGGGAACTTTTTCTGCCATATTCCTGAGCCACTGTTGTACTGCTATTCCACCATTCCACATTCTGACACCTCTCCTCGTAGCTTATTCGATGATCACATCAGGTATCGAA
The DNA here is from genome assembly GCA_963277665.1 of Viscum album. NCBI lineage: Eukaryota > Viridiplantae > Streptophyta > Magnoliopsida > Santalales > Viscaceae > Viscum > Viscum album. The sequence continues at coordinate 76,074,979 of OY728122.1, read as the reverse complement.
GGTGTTATTTCCATTATGTCCTATATGTGTAACTAAAAACTCCTTGTGTTGGGGATGCGGATGATGAATAGTTTTTGTATGTTGGATTGATTTATATGGTTGTGATTGTTCTTTCAAATTATTCTCATTCTTCTTTAACCATTGTTGAATACCACTGAGAATTCTAATCCAGACCACGGGGAGAATTCTCAGGGACTTCAAATAAGAATAATGGTGAATTCTTTCATGATCATTGAAAGGATTCATCAATTCAAAGATGGGATAATCTAAAAGTGAGAACTGTGAAACACTGACTACCGGACCAAGGAGTCAAATTTCTTAAATTCCAAGACAAAATCAACTGGGCCAAGGGAATATTGTCATTAATAAGATCCAGAATGTTGAATTATCATGAACAACACAACCATATAAGAAATCTGCATTAAATATCCATAAACACCGTAGCCCCAACACGCTCTTCTTCCTGCTAAATACATCAAAAATTCACTTGTTGTTTCCTCATAAATTGTTAAATATTACTTCAAGTAAACAAAACAGCTTCAATAATCCCAAAACAAGAAAATACACAATAAATTCAGCATAACTCATTGAATTAATTCTAAACTCAATTGAATTCACGCACTTACCAAGTTCCCTATGGATCGACCCTGCACTTGCACTATAATAAATTTAAGAGTGGGTAATATCAATTTGGGACACCGATAACATACTTTCAGTAAAACGACCGACCATCCCGCAACACACTCCTGATCTGTGCTCGAGCATCTTCCTCATCATAGGTTCATCCTCCATTGGAGAGGTTCTTCATTTGGAGGATATTTCTCCAATGCTTTCCCTTGCCAACTATTTTCCCCCAACATCAAGAAAGGTGAGGAGCCAACTTAATAAATTATGTTATTAACTAAACAATTAAAGTTGTATAATTAAATTAGGGTATAACCAAGAGTTTCCTCCCATTAAAAGAGGGTTCGAGTGGTCCCCACCACCATGAATTCAAATGGGATGTTTCAAAATAAATAAATAAAAGTTAAATATTTTATTTTATTATTTTTTTAACCCTCCCATGGAAATCCAAAAAACTAACTTCTACCCTCGACCTACTGTAGTTGAGGTGAAGGTCTCATTAATCGAATATCGGTGCTGCGAGTTGAACTGTGTCCTACTATTTAAATTCGAATCACCAGTACAAAAGTTAAAAAATTTCTTTCACGCGTTTACAGAACGTACCCAAAAAAAAGTTAAAAAATTCATTTCGGGCACTCCGGGCCTCAGAATCACGCACCGTTAATTTTCACAGACTCGTAATATTTCCATATAATTAGAAAAATTACATGGAAAATTATTTGTATTTACATTAATTTTATACATGTAGTAATCATCCTCACATCAATATGAAGAATAGTGTTACTTGTATGAATCTAAGTGAACCTTTTTATTTAAAATTGACATCAAATTTATAAAAAGGATAAGTGACATACTCAAAATCTACAAAATTCCTTAGAATTTATTTAATAATTAATTAAAAAAACATGTCTTTTTTGACATATAGGAATCAGCCACACCCCAATCTGATACATGATGTGCCCAGTATGACTCAAAGTGTGTTATCAGTTTAAAATCAGCATTTTAGTTAAAAAAATTATTACTCAATGAAAACTATGAAAACATGATAATATTTTCTTGGTAATTTAGAAAAATGATTCATAAATAATTTTTGACATTTAGGAATCGGTCTCACATCAAACTGATACAAGATGTGCCTAGTATGATTCAAAGTGTATGTTTCCTATTTAAAATTACCTATTAATAAAAAAATACAATTGATGTACTCAAAACCAAAAAACATGTTCATTTTATTTTGATAATTTAGTAAAAATATCCATAATTAATTTTAGACATGTAGTAAATAGACACACCTCAATCTAAAGAATTATGTGACCAGTATACCTCCAAGTGCATATTTTTATTAAAAAAAATCACCAATTTTAGTAGAAAGGACAACTGACCTACTCAAAACTGAGAAAAAACTTTCATATTGTTTTCATTCTTTAGTAAAACAATCCACAATTCATTTTTAATATGTAAGAATTTGGAACACCTCAATCTAATACATGATTTTCCCGGTATGACTCAATGTTTCTGTTATTAGTTTGAAATCATCATTTTAGTCTAATAATTTTTACCCATTGAGAACTGAGAAAAATAAATCATATTGTCTTGATAATTTAGTAAAATTGTTCATAAATAATTTTTTATGTGTAGAAATTTTTCTCACATAAAACCAACACAAGATGTGACTGGTATGAATCAAAGTGTGTGTCTCTAGTTTAAAATGACATTTTAATAAAAAAGACAAGTGACATACTCAAAACTGAAAAAAAAAATCATTTTTATTGTTTTGATAATTTTTTAAAAAGATATATATGTCATTTGAGACATGTATGAATCATCTTCACCTCAATCTAATGCATTGTACGACTGGTATTCCTCTAAGTGGGTTTTTTACTAAAAATTGACATCATTTTTAGTAAAAAGGACAACTGGCCTACTCAGAGCTGATCAAATTATTTTTTATTGATATGATACTTTAAGAAAATGATCTATAAGTCATTTTTTACGTGTATGAATTATCATCACCTCAATATGATTCATGATGTTTCCAGTATGAATCAAATTGTCTCTTATCATCTTGAAATCAATGTTTTAGTTCAAAAAGTGTAACTCGCTAAAAACTAATAAAACGTTCTTATATTGTCTTGATAATTTTGGAAAAATTATTCTTAATTCATTTTTGATGTGTAGGAATCAGTCTCACATAAAAATAACACATGATGTGACTGGTATGATTCAAAGTGTGTGTTTCTAGTTTAAAATGACATTTTAGTAAAAAAAATAAGTGACATACTAAAAACCAAGAAGATGTGTTCATATTGTTTTAAAACATTAAGAAAATGCTACATAACTCATTTTGGATGTGTAAGAATCATCCAAACCTCAATCTTATTCAAAGTTTCACTGGTATGACTCCAAGTCCATCTTTTCAATATATATGTTTCATTTTAGTTTAAAACATGTGTCACGTCACCAAAACCAAGCAAACTATCATATATTGTTTTCTCATAATTCTACTTGTCATTAATTAATTTAATTCCTTAACATTTTTAACTTATACTAATTTAATTAATTTCCATAGAGATAATTCATGAATATGAAAAATAAATGGTGTGATGAGAAAGAATCAATAGAAACTCAATCTAATATATTGTTCCTCGTATGACTCAAAGTTTAGTTTAAAATTAAAACTTTCTATTCATTTAATTATTTACATTATTACTAACATAAGAATTGTTTTCTTATACAGGTTATTTATTTTTCTCAAGCAGGGGTGGCTTGTTCATAAATAGCATGAGTTGTGTTTGAGAACAAAAGACAAAGGAACGTTGATGTTTTTGAATGTATGTAATAATTATACTTATAAAATTGTATAAACTAATGTTCGAAATTTATATAATATAGTATTTTTTTCATGTATTTTTTTTTTAAATTTCATTTCATTTAAATTCTATATTGGTACATGATTTTATTGATATCTTGTATTGTTTCTAGTGTTGTGGTGTGTTGTTACATTACATTTCACTAGTGGTGTAGTGTATGGTTACAACACACTATAGTATGGCCCTTTATTAGTGTTTTTCTATGAACCAATGAATGCCCCTTTATCAGCACTAAATAAAATCGCCAATAAAGGACTGCTTTATCTGTGATTTTTAGCACTGATAAAGGGCCCCTTTATTGGAGATTTTTTTAGCAGGGATTAAATCCTAGGACTTTTAATCTCACTCTGGTAGTTAGTGCTTCTCTAGCACTGACAAAGGTAAATTTTAGCACTGTTAAAGTCCTATTTTTTAGTAGTGTTCATTCACACTTTTCATGGAATGTATTAAGTAAGATTTCAGTAAATGTATATAAAATATATGACATAATAATTCTATTGAAATGATAATATATATATTTATATTTATATCATTTACTTTATTCCTTTAAATATTTCAAGAAAACAGAAACAACATTCATGTGTACAAACATCCTACTATCTCCATGAATGGTGTATTTCATTTCATATCTATATATTTCATAGATTATTATAAATACATATATATTAAATATATGTGTGTTGTCTAAAATAGGTTAAATACCCTGAGAGGGGGGTGAATCAGGTTATGAAAGATTAAAACAACTTCCCCTTAAAATCTTGTTTTGTTGTTAAAAAAATACTCTTCTCTCTCTTTCCTATAGAAATGTTTGAATAGAAATAAATCATGAATTAGACACAAAAATTTTAATTAGTGCACCCTCACTGGGCTATGTCGAATGATTATACAATAGCAATTTTTTGATGAACCAAGTCCACCAAAAGTACACTATTGTTTACAATGTTTGGAGTGGGCTCACTGCACCTCCTAGTCTACAACCATTCACAATTTAAATGCTCACTACTCTCCCAAATAAAATGTTCTCACTGCTTCTTCAGAAGATCCTCATTTGATTTCTTGAATCAATATGATTTATACTTCATTTAGTGTATCATTGAGTTCCACTTTCATCTAATTGATGAAGACCCATTTTCCACATAATTGTTGGGAAACTTTAATCTTTCACCCAACCTTCAGTGTCTTGCATGAAACTTTATATACTTTCATGAAACATTTATGCTTTTTACCCAACTCTCTTTATACGCAACACATTTTTCATGAAACTCGCTTTTCATTAAACTTCTTTTGCGGGAAACTCTTACGTGATTCAGAACCCTGTATTTCTCTAAGGGTTGAGGTACTGAATGAATAGGGTAGATGCTTATTTATATCCATTTCCAACCCTATGAGTAAGATTATTTTCTATCTTCCTCTATAAGCAAAATATTTCCCCTGATCATGTAAAACAATATTTGGCATCGCATTGAGCACATAAGACACTTCCACACCGATCACTTATTCTTTATTTTACAGGCGCGTGCAAACCACCATTCCCTCAAAAAAAACTTTTTCAAGGTTCTTTCCTTTTCCATAATTTTATACAGTGATTGAAAAACATTACTTGTTTGAAACTTTACAACCACTATCAAAATTATGTGGAACTTCCTTTTCTAAAAACATTTTTTCTCCATTATCTAATTTTAGACACCAAAAATTTGGAAAACACAAGGAAATGACGCCGCCATATGATATTTTTGTAATAAAATTAGAGCATCTATTCCTTTTTCTTGGATATTTTTCAACATACCATATCAAAAATATCTCTATAACTCCACAACCTATCATGGAAACCCACTTTTTCAACAAACACAATCAACCTAGAAATGCTCAAATGTTACCTAGATGGATTTTTTCAAAAAATCCCCCCTTTGGGATTGTTGAAAACTCTTCAAATTTTGATACCTCTTTATATATTCTTCTATATCTTACTCCCATTATATTCTTGAAATTTAGATATAAATCGAAGACTTACTCAGCACACACTCTAAGCCCACACGAGTCATGCTCAGTGTGAGAAACAAGAGTAGCATGTAAACCACATCAATGAATCACTTCATTCTCAAACTAGTCAACTACTTTCATTAAAAACACCATATGTCATTATATATATATCCTTTGATTGATCACCTTTATCATTTTCAGATTTAAAACATCCCCTACATCACTGCTTGGGATATCGTGCCTTGTAATTCTGAATGATGTCCAAGCTAAGATTTGATATCCATGCTTATTTAATTCTTAAGAATGTAAAAGATAATATATGATAACTCCCCCTACTTCATATCTCCCCCTTTCAGTGTCTCCCCTTGTCTTGATTAAGGCATTTTTTACCCTTTAATATCCATAATTTCTATCCCTTTTTCAATGAACCTGAAGTTCACTTTGTTGTGGTCTATAACCAGGTAAATAACATAGATCAAAACATTAGGAAAAAACACACCATACCTTGGGGATATGGGGTACAACATCCACACTTTATCATGTTTGTGGAGTCGACTAAACTCCCAGATCTAGTTGATGTCTTTCAAACACTTTTTTGGTAATGCCTTTTTCCGAATACCTGTAACCTGTAGTTCTTTGAGAACATACTCCAACTTCAAAATCCCATACTCCACCTTCTCCTTGATAAACTGATATTTGATTTCAATGTTCATTTTTCCTTTAGTGATGGACAAGAATTTTTCTAATATTTATAGAACTTGAATTATCATAATACTTTCCGATTAGAGACTTTACTTCAACTCTCATATCATCAAGCTACTACTTCATCCATAATAACTTCATGCAAGCTTGAGTGGCCACAATATATTTAGATTCTATGGTGGTCCATGAAATATAGTCTTGTTACTTTCTTATATAGGAAATATACAATATTCCAAGATAGAATGCACCGTTGGATGTTTATTTTCCATCATCTACTGAACTAGTCCAATATTCATCTATATAGCCCAATGACTCTTACTATAATTTTTCATTATATAGAAAACAAAAATCCATTATGTCCTTTATGAAGGACCCCATAAAACCCTAATAGGGGAGGGGTGAATCAGGGGGTCAAATTTTTCTTTTAAATTTATGGATCTTGTTCCCACATTGGTAGGAACCTATTAAACCTGTTTGAAGAGGAAGTGTTGAAAATAAAAAATCACATGTACAAAAATGACATATGAATTTTACTTGGTTCACCTCTAATGGATAATTACAAGGATCATACACTGATAGTGTCTCGGTCATACCAAAAACCACTAATCTTCACAAGTTGAGGGTTACAAGAGTTTAGCACAGTCACCCTATTCTAGGTGCATAGCCTTTACATGTTGTTAGGGATAGCACACCGCATCCCTCAGACCACTTCCACTGACTCCTCCTTTCTCACTGCGTTAGAAGAATATTCACTCATTTTATCAACTTGAAGGTCACTTAAATGGTTTAGCATTGGATCATGCATCCTCAACTATAAATGGATTCTCTGTTGAAGTATCGTAATCACCCATAGATTTAATTTATTTTACTATACACTAATATGTTAGGGAAATTAATTTCGCAAACTGATTTGGTCAATTTTCAGGCTTCCTTGGGTGTTCTGTGTACTACTTCTATTTCCATGTACCACTGTTATTTCCTTGTACTACTACTATTTCCACATATCATCCAGTTGTTTCTGCATATCATCCAGCTGTTTTCGTGTACTGTCCAAGTACTCCGCGAACTGTCCTTCTCTGCGTACTACCCTACTCAGTGTACTTCTCCACTCTTATATGTATCATCCTATTATGCATACTGCCTTTCTCGGACACATACTATGATAGCTTCTTGTGTGAACCACTCTCTCTTCAACGTACTTTTTTCCTTCCACATATGATACTCTCCATGTACCGTCTTATCCTCCGTGAACCACTTCAGACTTCATTGGATTTATTCCTCAAATTCTAATCTCCGGTCTCTTTTTTTAACAAACAGTATTACTACTCCTTAAATAGGCACACAAATCCCCAAATTTAGATAATCTATTTTACCCAAATTTTCAATGTGGCACAATATTCATTGTAAACTAAACTCCATTTGCATACTTTTATCCACCACCACGTACTGAAATCCTTTGAAATGAAAACCTATATCGTGTATTGTTAACCTTTCGCATACCGTATGTCTGTCGGTCCGTGTACTACATCTCTTCACCACGTACTGTCAATTAGAACCATTTTTAGTGGAATTCTGCATACCTCACGCCTTTACCACATACTATGTGCCTTCACCACGTACCGCGCGCCTTCACCATGTTCCATGCGCATTGATCACAAATCGTTGCTGTGAACCATTACCAAACTCTTGATTTTTTAGGCCCAAAAATTTGGCAAACACTCGGAAAGAGTGCCACCTTTAATATTGCTTTCAGCCTCAAACATATGAACTTATTCTTTGCAAACTCTCTAGTCATCCACATGCATATTGAAGAAAAACACAAACCAACCTCCATTATTAGCAACGAGCAGCCTTTGTTCCAACACTTTATATATCCAATTATTATTTTCACTAAACTCAAGTGGATTTACATGGTATTTCTTTGATATCGTGCTACTTGGCATGTGGAAAAAACAATATCAAGTCTTGTTGATGTCAAGTACAATAGACTACCAATGATTTGCCTATATTCTATTAGATTAATTGTACTACCTTTATTATCCCATGATAGTTTCATCTGAGCCACCAGGGTATTCATATCCTTGGAATTATCCATTTAAAATATTCTCAAAACACCTTTAGCATATTTATAGTGAGATATAAATATTCCATTCTTTCTTTGTGTCACCTGTAAACCAAGGAAAAACGGTAGGTCACCAATCAAAGATATTTCGAACTCACTTTTCATGAATTCTATGAACTGATTTCGTTGCACTTCATTTAATCCACCACATATTATGTCATAGATATATACCATCACTATCATCCTTTAATTACTATCATTATTGAAATATATGTTGTAATCAACTCCACCATGCTGAAAATCAAGCTTTTTCAAAAACTGGTCTAGCCTTGAATACCATGTTCTTTGTGCTTTCTTCAACCCATATAGTGACTTCTTCAATCAACAAACTCTTTTCCCATCTTCATAAATGATAAAACCATAGGAATTATCATGTAAAATTCTTCTTCCAAAACCCCATTCTGAAATGCCGATTTAACATCCATCTGGAAAAATCTAAACTTCCTTTTGCACTACTATGGACTAGAATAATATGATGGTCTCTGGTCTTGAAATTGGATAAAATGTTTCATCAACATCGATACATTCAATTTGGTAATAAACTTTTCATACTATTCATACATTGTTTTAAATCATTATTCCATCTTTATTCATCTTGTTACAAAAGACCCATTTGGTCCCAATGATATTCGTATCTACTTGTCTCAAAAAAATCTCCCACATCTGATTCCTCTAAATTTGTTCTAGCTCTTCATTCGTAGCCTAAACTCAGTTTCCATCTCTAGTTGCTTCATCAAAAAATTTAAGCTATACCTATGATATGAAGGATGCATGTTGTAATGAATTCATTCTTCTTGTTTGAACTAAAGTTGTCTGGTCAAAAATAATATTTTTCTTACCAATTTCAGCTAGACTCTTGGGATTCTATACTGATACAGATTTATCTTCATCCTTCTCATTGTCAGTATCTTCTTCTGATTCTGTGTTTTCCTTTTCTACTACGCTATTTTTCTTACCTTTTCATCACATTCACTAGGGAACTATTCACTATGTTGTTGAATATTCTATTCATTTTCCACTATAGTGAAATCATTGATTTCAACTATTTTCCCATTCTCTTATTGAAGAATTTATAATCTTTTCTTCTTATTGAGTATCCAACGAATATCCCCTCATCTTTACATAAACCAAATTTCTCGTGCTTCTGTTTATTTAGAATAAATAACTTACTTCCAAAGATTCAAAATTATTTCAATGTTGGCTTCTTTTGGTACCACATCTCATATAGAGTATTTTCTTCCTTCAAAAACAATATATCCCTATTTGATATATAGACCGATGTCAATACTAATTCCTTCCTGAATTTATCTGGTAGTTCTTTTTTAATAAGCATCATTTTGGACATGTTATTGATAATTGATTTCTCCTCTAAACCACTCCATTTTTTTGAGGAGTTCTCACTGGATAAACTTGATTCCTTATCCCATGTTTCTCAGGAAAACCTTAAACGTGTCTATTTTTAAATTTCATACCATTATTAGTATGAAACTTAAGAATTCATTTTCCAAGCATAATTTCTGATTCCATCCGATGTTGTTTTATGAAAATGAACACATCACTCTTATGGGAAATGAGAAATACCCATTTCATCCTTCTAAAATCATAAATTAAAATAATATAATACCTCTTTCCGTCAATGGATCTAGGTGAGATAGGTCCACATATATCATCATACGCCAGTTCAAGAACTATGGTTGACTTTTATTCCATTGCCTTATATGTCTTTTTTATGATCCTCCCTTGTTGACATGAATCAAACATATGAGTTCAATAACATGATAGATTAGGGTGGTCTATAGCTACATCACATTTTACCAGGTCTTCTAGGAATGGTTGGCATAGATGACCAAGTTGTTTATAATACAACATTTTTCTTACTCTCTGGATAAAAAGCGCATATCTTATTTCCCGCATACAAGGTATAGATTCCCTTTATTGTTTTCCCCGGTAGAACAACTGTAACATCTCTTCCTTTGATGATACACATATTCGTGGCAAATCTTATAGAATTCCTTGAGTCACATACTTGGATAACACTAAGCAAGTTGTGACTGATACCATTAATGACTAATACATCAATGTGTTTCATTTCTTTTCCCCCAAACATGGATTTCCCCGAGACAATTATCATTAGGACTTCATCATTTAAAAATTTTACAAGACCTTACTTATCATATTTTATGCTTGTAATAAGATCCTTATTGTTTTTCAGGTGGGATGTGTATCCACTATCAAGGATCCATAAACCAGAATGATATGATTCTTTAAGGGAAATTTCCACAATCACTGACTTCTCATCTCTTTTATTTTTAATCCATGTTTCTGACATCATACTTACTATAGATTGATAATCTTGATCTCCTTTAGAGTATGATGGACCATCGTCATCTTGAAAAGATGAAAATCGATTTTTCATTTTCAACTCACCTTCTGATTCATTGATTTTATTCTTGCGACCACTTTGGTTATGCTTTGGCACATTTCTCTTCATGGTTAATGTACAATATATAGCCATGTGTCCAAATCCTATGAACCAAAAAAAATTTCCCTGAAAATATATTATAGAGTTTTGAGATATATTTGGATTTCAATTTTTTCTTATGCCATTCAGTATCTCTTGGCTATGGAAAACACATTTTGTGAATGTCCCATGTTTCCACAGAAAAAACAACTGATGTGCGGTGCATTCCTACGTGTCAGTTCAACGCCACTAGTTAACCATTGGGATCTCTGAATATTCTAATTATTATTTTTACCTAAATAAATCTTCGATCTCATAGTGGGTATTTGCAGTCTGATATTATTCATCACTGTTTTGGGTTTTTGGTCAAGCCCCATATCAGCCTTTTCATTTGAACTTCACAATTTATTATTTTTTGGTGGACCTATATGATCCACTTTTTTCTTTTTTGGAACCTGAATGATCATATTTAATGATATCATATTAGGAATCAGGATTTTTTCTTGATCCTTAACATTTAATCGTTGTCTAGTGACTTCCTCTTCTTCTTCTTCAATGCATTTGATTTGTTCTTTCATTATATTATTTAAACCATCTATCAGACTTTTATATTCTTAAACATTGATTTTATGCTCACTAACCATTTCTGATTCAACTGGTAATAATGACTTGATATTTTCAATTTCTTTCATTATGTTAGGCTTCCCTTCTTCCTACTGAGGCACATAGAGTTTGGCATCATGAACCACTTTGTTGGGTTTCTTCATTTTGGCACTCCAAATATCTATTTCTTCAAGAGCATCATCCAATTCAGCCTTCATATCAAATATTACTTCAAAATATTATTCATCAATGTTTCTTTCTTCATTTTTCTGGGAATTACAGAAAACAGCCAACATAGTATTATCGCCAAAATCTTTGAAGTTATTCACCTATTCAACCTCAAATTCATCTGAAAAATCATTTTCTTATCAAAGAATATTCTTATTTTTGAAGAACTTTATCTTAAAATTTTTCTTACCTTTCACAGAGGCTTACATATTCTTTATAGGAATTTCAACTTCATCCTCATCATATTATTTGAAATTATTAGGTAACCTTTTTGTAAGATGTACAGCCTTTCCACTTCAAAAGAAATTAAGTGGAAGTTTCTATTTTAACATTCCTTTTCCTCTTTGAATATTTTATGAAAGGAATGGCATCACCTCATCTATCTCTTCTTCTTCCGAAAAATATTCAATGGTTATCTTATTCATGTCCTTGAATTCCACCTCATTAGAATTCCCTTCTTCTATAGACTTAATGTCCTCATTTATCATCTCATATGCAACAAGAGTATTGTGAAAACTATCCAATTTCAACTCCTTTGGATCTTTATCCTATAACACATAAAATTTTAGATTGAACTATGGTGGAATTATTCTCAATATGTACTTGATGATATATACGTCTTCAAAAATTTCTCAAAGACCATTCATTTCTTCCACAAAAACATTAACCTTATCAAAGAATCCTCATATTTGTTCGAGATACCTTCCAAATTTTCTTCTCTAACTTTTGAATCACCTTCATATATATTCATCGTCTTTTCCCACATGGCATGAGTAAACTTACATGACATCTCCTTTGTATATATTGAGTTGTATAAGTTTCCCCATAATGAATTTATTCCTTTTGAGTCAGCATATAATTATTTCCAATTAGCTTATGATAAAGCACCACTGTTGATATTGGCCAAAATTCCATTCATCGCTACTATAAAAAAATTCATTCCTAATGATTGGAAGTAGTGTTGAATCATATTATTCTATAATTGAAAATTTTTCCCATAAAATAACGGAATCCCTTTTTGATTTAAAAACTCTATTACTTCCACTAAGAGAGAACCAATAACTTTTAACATTTCCCTCTGATACCAATTTTTAGCCCAACTAGGTTAAATATCCTAAGAGGGGGGTGAATCAGGGTATGAAATATTAAAGAAATTTCCCCTTTAGGTCTTGTATTGTTTTTAAACAAAATTCTATTCTCTCTCCTTATCATAGAAATGTACGAAAATAAATTAAATAATGGAGGGGACATGACAATTTTACTTGGTTTACCCTCCCTGGGATACATCCAAGGATCATACCACAACAATGTTTCGATGTACCAAATCCACTAAAATCACACTAATGTTTACATAATTTCATGTGGAATCACTATCCTTGATAATTTAAAACCATTCACAATTTTAAGTCTCACTGTTCTCTCAATTGAATCTTGATCACTACTTATTAAAAAGATACTCCTTTGAATTCTTGAATCAATACGTTTTACACCTCATTTAGTGTATGATTGAGTTTAAATTTCATCCACTTGATTAATACCCCTTTACCGTAGAATTATTGGGAATACTCAATCATTCTCGCAACCTTTGGGTGTCTTGCATGCAACATTATAGACTTTCATGAAACATTTGTGCATTACACCTGACTCTTTTTTATGTGCAATACTTTTTTTATGCAACTCTCTTTATGAGAAACTCCTTTTATGTGCAACTATTATGTGATTCATATCCCTGGATTCCCCTAAGGGTCGAGATATGGATTGAAGGGGGTAGCCGCTTATTTATAGCCATTTTTATCCCCATGTGTAAGACCCATGAGTTTCTTACTCTATATGTGTAATATTTCCTATGATCACACACAATCATATTTGATGTTTCATTGGGTGTGTAAATCACTCACACGCCAACCACTTATTATTTATTTCACAAGCTCGTGCAAACCAACTTTAATTCAAAAAACAACCTTTCGAATGATTCTTGATTTTTCTATATTTTGATGAATGATTCCAAAACATGCTTAGAATTAAACTTTACAACCCTCCTCCAAACGTTCATGCAACTCCCTTTTCAAAAAACAAATTTTATCTATTCTCTAATGTTAGGACCCAACCCCAGTTGCCCAGATTTAGTGCCTTATTTTATTACATTGGAATATAAATAAGGAATATGCATCCCGAAGTATGGAGTATTTTAGTAGCTTTTGGAAACGAGATACATACATAAGTTCAATATTACAACATGAAAATGAAAACAATTTATAATATCCTTTGACAATATCAATAACTCTTTGTTTATTTCAGCATGTCATTCATAATAAAATTCTTCACGCCCTGAGAAAATGAAACATAATAAAGGGGTGATCTCAAACACTCAATAAGGGTAAGTAATACAATGTAATATAACCTAACATAAAAATTTGGCATGGTGAATAATTGAAAACACATGCCTTTACAAATAATAAACTTGAACACATTATGACAAGAATATGAGCTAAGTAAATAATTCATTTATAAAACATAATCATGGGAATTATACTAGTAGAATAACCAAATGAACATTCAATTACTAGCTTAAAAATGAGGGAAGTGAAAATGCCAGACATTTCGAAACATTTTTTCAAGGCCTCATCCAAGATGTCTAAAAATGATTAAGGCCTTAGCCAAAACCATATATCTAATTGGGAAAGGCCTTGTCCAATTCCACGTCTATTTGTCTCGTGAGACCAACTGATGTATCTAGGGGCTATAGAGGGCCCCACCCATCACATAATAAGTCTAATTCATTCATAGTATGAATGGGAAAAACATAAATAACATATATATTCATATCAAAACTATTATATGAAATATAAATACCTTTCCCCGAACAATAATCATAAACACTAACCATTCATAGTAAATTGGTGAATGGTTTTAGGATAGCACATCCACAGTCAATCTAGTCGTAGAACATTCAATATGGTAGATGATATCATTAATCATTATTACCATAATACATAATAATCATGAACAGTGTTGAAACAAATTAAAATACTCTTATAGAACCATTAAGTAATTCTTGAGAAGAATACACTTTTATTTTGAAAAGAATAGTTCTTTTGGAAAAGTATTTATATAAAACAATAACAAAAGTAAGTTAGTATTTTAATAATAAAATGAGTTATTTCAGAAATATAATGGTTTCTAATAAAAGATTATATATTTCCCTTGAAATTATGTAAAAATTTGAGAAATTCCCTTGAATCGGTCTTGTATTTCAGAAATAATTTTGAAAGTTACTTTTAAAACGTGTAACTACCCATAAAATAAGGAAGGATTATAGTTGGTAAAAATATGTTGAAAACTCACACAAAATTTATGTGGAGTATATAATTATGAAAAATAATTTCATTGGGGTAGTTAGACAATAAAACTAACCCAAATGAAAATGAAAGTTCAGGTGAAAAAAACTCATACCTTAAGTCTGAATGTGTTCCTCTCTTTAACTTAAGGTCCTGCAATATGAAATTGGAATTATTAATAACATATTTCAGAACCTATTATACATTTATTTAGTTTATCATAATTATATTTAGTTCATATATATTTTTATTGATAAGTTATTATATTGAATTTGTGGTTCCGAAGTGTTGGTCTTCTTTATTTTCATAATCTGTTCACTTGTTCTTAAGTAATGGAGTTCATGTGGATTGGATTTAAATCTATAGAATTGAAATTAAATATTATTTATGAACATCCAAAAGTCTTAATGGTCATTTCTATCATTCGTTTACATGGAAATAGGATGAATCATTATATGAAATATTTATGACATTCACTTAGATTATTTTAGCGGTATTTTGATTATTAGAAACTAGTTTGGTCATAAGATTTAATAATTTGTATGTATGTTGGTTAATTAATGTTAATTAGGTTATAATAAATGTATTATAGTCTGGTTAAAACCTAAAAATGGTTTCATGACCAGTAATGAATGATATATTGAAGAATAAAACTTCGTCGTCCATGATGATTATAAATTGGAACCTCATGGATGTTGATTTAGTTTATAAAATAAAAGAGACAGAGTAAGGATATTGATGATGGTTCTTACATTCACATAATATAATTCCAATATATATATGATACTGGATCTATCATGTTCATTTTTATAGATAAGGTGAGGGGAGGATAACAGAAGAAGATAAATTGAAATGAAACTAAATGAAAAAGAAGGGTGCTTTACCTCTTGAAATAACCTCTATGAGAACCTCCTTAAGGGGAGGGATTTTGGTATTTTTGAAAGACCAAGAGCTTCTTGGATGTGGGGAGTGACCAAGGAAGTTTATTTTGGTATAACTTTGAGTAGTTTCAGAGCTTAGAGGAGTGAAGAGAAGAGGGAGTGATGGGGGGTTCATAATTTTTTAATCCTTAGTTTATTAATTTCCATCAAGACTAGAAATAGTGATGATTCCATGACCAATAATAGTAATAAATTCATGTGAATTAGAACCAAGTGATCTTACATAACTTATGATTTCATAAATAGTGTATTTAACTGATAATTTTATATACGGTATTTTACCGTATTTCGCTATTCATAAAAAATTTTTATTATTTTAGAAAAACACCTAAAAATCACCCTTACTATTTTTCGACATGTAGAATCCAAAAGTTAAGTCCATTTATCAAAAATAATTTTATAAATATGATTAATTTAATATTTAATTAATTTATTCCAAAAAATAGTTTTAAAACATTTATTTACTTATTCAGAAACATATGTATATCATACTTCCACATGAATATTATTTATATACTATCATAGGTAAGGTTAAAATTCATTATGGTATATCACTACTCATAAGGGTATGTTACTATTCGTAAGGGTAGGTTACTATTCAGCAAAAATTAAGTTTTCCTTATTGGACTCCAAATAACAAACTGATTGCAACTGTGTATGTCAGATTTTCAAAATTCATATCACAAAAGTGGAAACATTATGTTTACATGGCTAGGTTATAAAAAATTGGTGTTTTTAGAGACTTGGTGATCCATGCAGTATATAATAAATCTATTTCTATATTCTTGGGGTGTTACATTATCCCTCCCTTACAAAAATTTCATCCTCGAAATTTGAAATTGAACATCGAATGTTAATGGTTGATACCTAAAAATTCCCTTATGGAAACCCACATCTAAAATAGGGTTAATAAAATATCCTCCTAGAAAAGGGTTAAGGGAGATGAGGTGGTCACCCCAAAAAGTATTCTTTCTAATGAGGTGACATTAGTTGGAAGTAAAAACTTGGACATGGAAGAAAAATCTAACTATGATGTTCTGATGGAACATGATAGAGGACATGTTGAGATGAATGTTGATTAATACAAAACTATAAAAAAAATCATCTATTTTATCAAAGATTATGATAATAGGAAAACATTTTATTTAAGACTATTTTCCTTGAGTCAAGGAATTATTCTACTCTATAAGAGTATAAATATAAATTTATACTTATAAACTCAACCTTTTATTGAACTTGAACTATCTATACCTCATCAATTAGCTTGGGTTACACCATTTGGTGGAGCAATACATTAACCTCTAAAATCTCATACAATGATCAACATAACCATTTCATAAATGGTTAAAAATTCCAAAATAAAATGATTCAACACATTATAATGAAGTATTATAAATTTCCAAGATTAACTTATCATTAAACCTTAATCAATATGAACCAACTCTAAATTTCACATTCCAAACATGTGAATAACTTCATCATGTATCCTCTTGAAATATGGTAATAACTTAAATTATTGTAAAAACCATATTGGAAGCATGCATTCTTTTTTATTCTTTAATTAAGATACATGTTATTGGATATATTCCTTAAATCCAAGAGTATTGTTAACTCCATTGATGGTAGCATAGGCCACTTCATGACAAGTCAATAATCAGTTCCAAGGTAGTTCATACTTGACCAAATCACTCATTTATTCCTCAATATCTCAATATTAGATATATATTAAGGGTTGCCTTTCCCTCAATCATGTTTTTTCCTAAAAAAATTTCTTTATACTGAATCACTTTTCCTTTGTACCAGTCATCATACAACCTCAAATCCTTAATGAAATAGTATTGTAGTACAATCATTATATATCTCATAATTCTTACAAGAAGTACATTACTAAAAAAAATATTCAAATGACATGGTTCTTGACTAGGCATATTAATCATCCTACTTCATCTATGGTAGCTTCATAACATGATCATTATCCAAAATCATTATTTAGGGTATATTCCTTTGGATCTTGGGACATTGATTCACATAGTGTCCTATCTCTATGCAGTTGAAGCATTGAATATAGGAAAATTATTTCCTTGTCTTGAAATTATGAGCATAGTGGCCTTTTTCTCCACACTTGAAGCAAACTCATTTTCCCCTAAATCATATACCAAGGTGTTTCCTTCTACAATTATCACATGTGGGAAAATACAAGTTTCTCTTCTTTACTTTATCCATGTTTTTTCATGCCATCCTATTCTTCTTTTTCTTCCCTTCAACGCCATAGGACTCAAAGAAGTCCTTACATACCTTGTCAACACATGATACTATTTCCTCATATGATGAGGATACATGGGAGACAATGATGGCTTAAGACCATCAGAGATATAATCCTTTTTACTCTTCGCATCACGTGTATTGGTGAAGTTATCATTCCTTCTACTAGGCTTCATTTCTAATCAAATTCATATTATATATTATCTCATAAAATTATAAACTCTAGATATCTCTAAACATGGTATAACACATAACATAAATTTATGCATCACAAATCTTGAAACCATATACTTTGGTTACTTTGGGGAAAATCCTTCATAATTATTTGTAAATAAAATGTGAATTATCCTAAGCATGTCCCCTAGGAGTGTCAATACCAAGAGTGCAGCAAGGCCCATTGTCGTGTACCCAGATACCATGGGTCAAGCCCGAAACTCCTTATCGGAGCTTTCACTCTTAGGTACATTTGTGCCAGAGCCACCTCTACTTGTCTGTATCTTGATAGGGATGTATTTTCTAAAATGATCCACATAATCTATTACTTACCAAAATACCAGGATATTCTTGTATTGTTATCCTCAAAGATTATCTTAGTCATTTTTTCCCTAATCTACTTTTCCTAAATCTACTTTCCAATTTTTCTACTAAACTTCCTTTGATACCAACTGCAAGGAACTGACCCTAGTTTCCTAAAGCCAGTGTCTTGTTTTATTACATTGGAGTATAAATAAGGAATATGCATCCTAAAGGACCGAGTAGTTTAGTATCTTTTGGAAACAAGATACATACATAAGTTCAACATTAAAACTTGAAAAGGAAAACAACATAGAATCTCCTTTGACAACATCCATAACTCCAAGGTCATTTTAGCATGTCATTAATAATAAAATTCTTCATGCCCTGAGAAAATGAAATATAAGAAAGGGGTGAGATCAAACACTCAGTAAGGGTAAGAAATACAGTGTAAGATATTATAACATAAACATCAAGCATGGTGAATAATTGAAAACACATGCCTTTACAAATAATAAACTTGAACACATTATGGAACGAATATGAGCTGAGTAAATAATGCCATAATAAAACATAATCATGGGTATTCTACTCATTGAATAACCACTTAAAATTTAAATTACTAGCATCATAATGATGTAATTGCTTATTCCAGACATTTTGAATCATTTTTTCAAGTCCTCGAACAAGATTTCTAAAAATGATTAAGGAATCAGCCAAAACCATATATCGAATTGGGAAAGGCCTCGGCCAATTCCATGTCTATTTTTCTCATTAGACCTACTGATTCATTGATGGGCTACAGAGGGGCCCACCAATAAAATAATAATTTCAATGCATTCCTCATATGAATGGAGATAAATATAAATAACATTTACATTCATATTGAAACTATCAAATGAAATGTAAATATCTATCCCCAAACATTAAGCATAAACACTAACAATTCATTTTAAATTGGTGAATGGTTTTAGGATAGGACATCCACATTCAAACTAGTCATAGAACTTTTAATAAATATGGTATATGAAATTATAAATTATTAATCCCAATAATACATAATAATTAACAGGAGTGTTAAAACAGACGAAAATATTCTTATAAAACCATTAAGTAATTCTTAAGAAAATTACTTTTTTATTTTGAAAAGAATAGTTATTTTGGAAAAGTCTTTGTATAAAACCAGAACTGATGTAAGTTAGTATTTTCATAATAAAATTATTGTTTTTAGAAATATAATGGTTGCTAAAAATAGATTATAGAGTTACCTATTAATTATGCAATAATCTCATAAATTTCCTTGAATCAGGCTTGTATTTCGAAAATAATTTCGAAAGTTCCTTTTAAAATGTGTAACTCCCATAAAATAAGGAAGGTTTATGGTTGGTAAACATATGTATAACACTCACATAGAAATTATGGGGATTACATAATAAAACATAAGAATTTCATTGAGGTAATTAGACAATAAAAGTAACTCAAATGAAAATGGAAGTTTGGGTGGAAAAACCCTTTCCTTAAGTCCGAATGTGTTCCTCTATCTAACTTAAATTCCTGGAATATGAAATTAGAATTACTAATAACGTATTTCAGAACCTATTATACATGTATTTAGTTTATCATAATTATTTTCATTTCATCTATGACCTTTTTGATAATTTATTATA
This sequence comes from Viscum album, assembly GCA_963277665.1. Taxonomy (NCBI): domain Eukaryota; kingdom Viridiplantae; phylum Streptophyta; class Magnoliopsida; order Santalales; family Viscaceae; genus Viscum; species Viscum album. The sequence continues at coordinate 76,054,668 of OY728122.1, read as the reverse complement.
ATTAATTCATCATTCCAGAGTATTCAATTTCTTTATTTTCATAATCGGTTCACTTGTTCTTAAGTTATGGAGTTCATGTGGAAAGGATGTAAATCTCTAGAATTAAAATTACATATTATTTATGAACATAAAAAAGTGTTAATGGTCATTTATATAATTTGGTTATATGGAAATAGTATAAATCATTAGATGAAATATTTATTACATTCACTTAGATTATTTTAGCGGTATTTTGATTATTATAAACTTGTTTGGTCATACGATTTAATAATATGTACGTATACTAGTTAATGAATATTTATTAGGTTATAATACATATATTATAGTTTGTTTCAACCAAAAAAATTGTTTCTTGACCAGTAATTATGGAGAAATTGATGAAATAAGCTTCGTCATCCATGAAGGTTATAAATCAGAACCACAGGGATGTTTATTTCGATTATAAAATAAAAGAGAGAGAGAGAGAGAGAGAGAGAGTAAATATATGGATGATGGTTCGTCCATTCACATGATATATTTCTAGTATATATATGAAACTGGATCTATCTTGTTCATTTGGATAGAGGAGGCTAGAATAGGATAACAATATAAGATAAACTAAAATGAAACTAAATGAAAAAGAAGGGTGTTTACCTCTTTAAATAACCTCTTTCAAAACCTCCTTAAGGGAAGCTATTTTGGTCTTTTGGAAAGACCAAGAGCTTCCTGAATGTGGGGAGTGATGAAGGAAGGGTATTTTGGCAGAACATTGATGAGATTTAAGGCTTATAGGAGTGAAGAGAAGAGGGAGTGAGAGGGGTTTTATAGTGGAGGAGAGGAGGGTTTTCATAATTTTTTAATCATTAGTTTATTAATTTCCGTCAAGACCAGAAATAGTGATGACTACAAGACCATGAATAGTAAAAAATTCATTTTATTTCGAACCAAGTGGTCTTACATCACTTATGACGTCATAAATAGTGTGTTTAAGTGATAATGTGTATATACGGTATTTTACCGTATTTCACTATTCATAAAAAATTTGAGTATTTCTATAAAAATAACAAAAATTAACCCTAACTATTTTTCGACATGTAGAATCCAAATATGATGTCCATTTTTCAAAAATAAATTTATAAATATGATTAATTTAATATTTAATTATAATTATAATTTATTCTAAAAAACAGTTTTCAAACATTTATTTACTTATTCAGAATCATAGGTATATCGTACTTCGACTAGAATATTATTTATATACTATCATAGGTAAAGTTACTATTAATTTGGTTATATCACTATTCATAAGGGTATGTTACTATTCATAAGGGTAGGTTACTATTCACCAAAAATTATATTTTTCTTATCGAACTCCAAATAACTTATTGATCTTAGCCGTGTATGTCAGATTTTCGAAGTTCCCATCACAGAAGTGGAAAAATAATGTTTACATGGATAGGTTATAACAAAGTGGTGTTTTTAGACACTAAGTGATCCATTCATTCTATAATAAATCAATTTGTAAATTCTTGGGGTGTTACATCTAATTTTGGACCCCAAAATTTTAGAAAACCCTAGGAGACGACACCACCTTGTATATGATCTTTTTGTACCACCTCCAAAGCAGCCATTCCATTGTCTTGATTCTTTGTCAACATATTATGTCAACAATATCTCTATAAATCCACAAATTATCATGGAAAATTTCTTTTTCAAGAAACACAATCAACCCAAAAATGCTCCAATGTTACCTTGAGGTATTTTTTTCCTAATAATACCCCATTTGGGATTGTTGACAACTCTTCACATTTTGATACCAAGCTAATTAATCTTACATATTTTACCCCCATTAGATTATTTTGATTTAGATAGTGATAATATACATACTCATCATACACTCTAATCCCACATGATCTATTCATGACATAAGAAAAAAGAGTAGCAAGAAAAGTTATTCAATGAATAACTTCATTTTAAAACTAGTCAACTACTTCAATCACAAACTACATATATCATGATATATTTCCTTTGGTAAATCACCTTTAGTATCATCATATTTAAAACTCCCCTTACTTCAATTCTTAGGTTCTCATGCCCTGGAATTCTTAACGATGTCCAAGCTAATTTCTGATATCCATGCTTTGGAATTCTTAAAGATTTCTAACCTAGGCTCTGATAAATCCCATGTGTCACAGATCCCCCTGTCAGCTTCTCCCCTATCTTGATTAAGAAATTTTATCCCCTTTAATATCAAACAATTTCTCCCCCTTTTTCAACAAACTCTACGGTCACTTTATTGCAGTCTGTAATAGGGTAAACAACATAGATCAACACATTAGGGGAAAATAGACCATATCTCAGAGAGAGGGGGTCCCACATCCACACTTTTTCAAGTGTGGGGAGTCAACTGAATTCCTATAGACAATAGATGCCTATAAATTGCTTCATTGGCTAATTTCTTTGTTAGAATGTCTGCAATCCATAGTTCTGTAGGAACATGCTCCAACTTCACAAGCCCATGGTCCACCTTCTCCTTGATAAAGTGATATTTGATTTCTATGTGATTTTTCCTTGAGTGATGGACTTGATTTTTCTAAGATTTATGATACTTGAATTATCATAATGTATTACTATTGAAGAATTCAATTCCTCTCCCATATCATCAAGTTTCTTCTTGATCCACAATAACTACATGCAATCTGGAGTAGCAACAAAATATTTAGTTTCTTCGATGCTCAATGAAATGAAATAATATTTTAGGATTATCCAAGAAATAAACAATCCTAAAATATATAATGCACCATTGTATTTTGACTTTCTATCATTTTCAAAACTGGCCCAATCTGCATATGTATTGCCCAATAACTCTTTCTGAGATTTTTCATTATATAGAAAATAAAAATCCATTGTGTCGTTGATATATCAGAGTATTATTTTCACTACAATCAAGTGGATTTCCTTGGGATTTCATTGATACCATGATTCTTGGAATTTGTAAAAAAATATCATGTTTTTTCACTACTAAGAACAATAAACTGCAAATGATTTTCCTATATTTTGATACATTAATTATACTTCTTTCACAATCCCATGACTGTTTCATCTGACTATCGATTGAAGACTTCATATCCTTGTAAGTATCCACTCTGAAAATTATCAAAACATCCTTGGAATATTTATATTCAGAAATAAATTCTCCATCCTTTCCATGTGTCACCTGTAAACCAAGAGAAAATGTTAGTTCACCAATCATAGAGATTTTGAACTCACATTTCATGAATTCTATGAACTAATTGCACCATGCTTCATCTGATCCACAAAATATTATGTCATCAATATATACCGGCACCATCATCCTTGTATTACTTTCATTATTGACATATAGATTTTATTAAACTCCACTAAAATGAAAACCATTCCTAAAAAAATAGATCTAGTCTTGAATATCATACTCTTGGTGATTGCTTCAACCCATATAGCACCTTCTTTAGACAAAAAATTTGGTTCTCATATTCATGAATGAGAAAACCATATGGATGCTCAATGTAAACTTCTTCTTCTAGAACACCATTCATTAATGTCGACTTGAAATCCACTTGGAAAACATTGAACTTCCATTGCACTACTATGGAAAAATATAATCTGATTTTATCTAGCCTTACAACTGGAGAAAATTTTTCATCAATATCGATAACTTCTATCTGGGAGTACCCTTTTCACACTAGTCATGATTTGTCTCAAATAACTATGCCATCTTCCCTCATCTTATTACGAAATACCCATTTGGTCCTAATGACATTCTTATCTTTTGGTCTTGAAACAATCTCCAACATCTGATTTATCTCAATTTATTATAACTCTTCATTTATAGCCCGAAACCGGTTTTCATCTCCAAAAGCTTCATAAAAAAAATTAGGCTCTACCTATGATAGGAAGGTTTCAAATTGAAATTAATTCATTCTTCTTTTTTGAACTGGAGTTATCTGATCACCAATGATATTTTTCTTGTTAATTTCAACTCAACTTTTGGCATCTGTGGAGATATAGACTTAACTTCCTCCTCATCGTCGTTATCTTTTTCTAAGTCAAAATTTTCAACTTATGCTCCCCCTATGTTTCTTACCTCTTCATTACATTCATCTGGAAACTATTCATTATGATGTTGAATATTTTATTCATTTTCAACTTAAGTGACACCATTTCTTTTAACTACTTTTCCCAGTCTCTTATTAAAGCATTTATATGCTTTTCTTTTTCCTGAGTATCCAATGAATATCCCCTCATATCCATGTGACTCAAATTTCTCGTGTTCTATTTATTGAGAATAAATCACATACTCAAGATTTTAATGTATTTTAATGTTGGCTACTTTATGTATCACATCTCATGTGGAGTATTTTCTTCCTTCGGACACAATCACTACAAGAAAATAGTGTTTTAGCGGTGGTTTTTTTAAATGGTTTTGAAAACCGACGCTAATTTTTTGATCAAAAAAAATTTAGTGGCATTTTTGAAAACTGCCACTAAAAGTTTTAAAATTTCTTTAAAAAAAATTTACATTTTTTTAACAGAGGTTTTTTCAAAACCGCTGTGAAATTGGGGAAAAAATTAAAAAATTATTTATTTTATTAATTATTATTAATTATTTATTTTTACAATAAAATATAGTTTATTATTTATAATTTTAATTATTTATAATATGTCAATTAATAAATATTTATAATTATTAGTTAATAATATTTTTAAACTAAAAACAAATCTTCAATAAGTTGAAGAACAGACTTCTACATCAAATGACCATAACGTCTCATTCGGGAGTCCATTTCACCTCCGCAACTAGTGAAATCGAAGGTTATCAAATAAGCTAAAACCTAGTGAGATTAAATTCATTTGATAATGAAAGGAAAAAAATTATATTCGAATTTCAAAAGTCGAAAACTGAACTCGAACATTAAACGGTTATAACTTTTAATTTGGGTGTTCGTTTGGGCTCTACCACATATCAAATCGAAGCTTGTGACGATCTCTACCATGTTTAGTCATGTTATCAACTGTTTGAGTATTTTACAGATTTTTATTCTACCAAAAAGGCTCAAAAGGACTCCAAAACAAAGGTTTTAGTTGCAGACCTCGATTTCACAAAATTTAAATGGTTATGACTTTCGATCTAGGTGTCTGTTCAGCCTGTACCACATATCATATCAAAGATCATTTAATGATCTTTGATTTCACTATTTATAGTGCTAAAAAATGAATCTCGGATTAGATTTTTTGGTCATTTTAGTGTTTTTAGGGGTTTTAGAGGTTCTTAATGTTTTATGATTTATTTATTTATTTATTTATTTATTTATTTGTTATTTATTTGTTATTTATTTATTTTCTATTTATTTTTTATTTGTTAATAAATTTATTTATTTAGTTTATTATTTAGTTATTATTTATTTATTTATTATTTATTTATTTATTATTTATTTAATATCCAATATTTAATATTTAATATTTAATATTAAATATTAAATTTTACATTTTAATTATTAATTAGAAATTTTTAATTTTTAATTATCAATTATTGATTATTAGTTTTTATTAATTATTAATTATTAATTTATTTATTTATCTATTTTTTTATTTATGTATTTATGTATTTATTCTTTATTCTTTATTCGTTATTCTTTATTAATTATTATTTATTAATTTATTTTTAATTTACTAAATATTAATTTATTATTAGCTTATTATTCATTTAATATTTATTCATTATTTATTTATTTATTTATTGAATATTCATTATTTATTAATAATTATTTAGCTATTCATTAAATATTTCTTAATAAATTATTAATTATTTATAAATTTTTAAATATGAAATATTAACTAGTAAATGATTAATTATTAGTTATTATTAATTATTAACTATTTATTATTTATTATTTATTATTTATTATTTATTATTTATTATTTATTATTTATTATTTATTATTTATTATTTATTATTCATTATTCATTATTTATTATTTATTTATTTATTTATTATTTAGTAATTTATTATTAAATTTTTATTTATTAATCATATATTAAATTATTTTTTAATTGATTTATTGTTTATACATTACTTATATATTATATGTCATATATTTTATATTATCTATTATCTATTATATATTATCTATTATCTATTATCTATTATCTATTATATATTATCTATTATCTATTATCTATTATATATTATCTATTATCTATTATGTATTATATATTACATATTATCTATTATGTATTATATATTATATATTATATATTATAAATTACATAATATCTATTATATATTATCTATTACATATTATCTATTATGTATTATCTATTAGATATTATCTATTATGTATTGTATATTGTATATTCTATATTATATATTATGTATTATGTATTATGTATTATGTATTATGTATTATGTATTATGTATTATGTATTATGTATTATGTATTATGTATTATGTATTATGTATTATGTATTATGTATTATGTATTATGTATTATGTATTATATATTATGTATTATATATTATGTATTATGTATTATGTATTATATATTATATATTATATATTATATGTTGTATGTTGTATGTTGTATATTGTATATTATATATTATTTAGTATATATTATTTATTATTTATTATTTACAAGTTACTATTTACTATTTACAATTTACTATTTATTATTTAGTATTTATTATTTACTATTTACTATTTTTTATTTACTATTTTTTATTTACTATTTTTTATTTACCATTTATTTCCATATTATATATTTCTTTATTTATTATTCATTTAAATTCTATTTATTAATTAGTAATGTGTAATTAGTAATTATTAAATGTTAATAATTACTTATTGATTATTAATTATTAATTATTAATTTTTGATTACTGATTACTCATTGTTGATTAATAATTATTTATTAATAATTATTTAGTGTGTATCTATTTGTTATGTATTATTTGTTTTTCCAATATATATATATATATAAGTATATTAAATTTGATTTATTGAACACATGAAGAGCATGTTGGAGTGGTGAAGTCTTTGGAGAATAAGTAAGAGGTAAAGGGTTCAAATCTCACCCAATACAGTATTTCTCTATATAGCATGGGAATGTGTATGGATATGGACTTGGGCAAAGAGATGGTCATGAGCATGGTAATAATAAAAAATTAATAATTAATAAATTACGAAAATAAATAAATAAATTTCAAAAATTAAAAAAAAAATTAAAAAAATTAAAAAATTAAAAAATATAAAAAAAATTAAAAAAAATGATTTAGAAATGGTTAAAACTGCCGTTAAAACCCCGCCTCTAAATCATTATACGATGGTTTTAAAAAATCACCGCTAATTATTTCCCGACACATGATTTAGCGAGGATTTTCCAAAACCACCGTAGAATGATTTAGCAGCAGTTTAAACCACCACTAAATACAAATTTTGGCATAGTGAATGGATCCCTGTTAGATTTGTAACTCAATGTCAAGATCGCTTCCTTCCAAAAGTTCTCTATTTGGTCTTTTTAATAAGCATCATTCTGAACATGTTATTGATAATATGATTTCTCCATTCAAACACTCCATTTTGCTGAGGAGTTCTTATTGAAGAAACTTGATGTCTTATCCCATATTTCTTGAGATAGCCTTTCACTTGTCTATTTGTAAATTATGTACAATTATCAGTAAAAAACATATGAATTTTTTGTCCAAGCATCCTTTCTAATTCCCTCTAATATTGTTTTATGAAATTAAACACATCACTATTATGGGCTAAAAATAGCCATGCCATCATATTGAAATCATCAATGAAAAGAACATAATTCCTTTTCCCTTCAATAGATCTTGGTTGTATAGGTCCACATAAATATTCATGCACCAATTCAAGAACTTTGGTTGAATTCTATTCCTTTTCCTTGTATGTCTTTCTGATGATCTTCCCTTATTGACAAGAATCGAACGTATGAGTATGATCACATGATAGGTTAGGGAGGTCTCCAAATTCATCGCATTTTAATAGATCTTCCAGGGATTGTTGACATAGATGACCAACTCATTCATGCCAAAACTTTTTTTCTTACTCTCTAGATAAAAACCACATATCTTCTTCCTCACTTACAAGGTATAGATTCCCCGTAGTTATTTTTTCATCAAGAAAAACTATACCATCTCTTCCTTTGATGATAAACATATTCTTGGTAAATCTTGTGGCATTCCCTGAGTCACATATTTGACTAACACTAAGCAAGTTGTGATTGAGACCTTTTTAGAACTAATACATCAGCAAATATCATTTCTTTTCCCCCAAACATGGAATTCCCCCAATCCAATTATCTTCAAGACTTCATCTTTTAAAAAATTTATAACACATTCCTTATTGTATTTTATGCATGTAATAAGATCTGTATTGCCTTTCATATGGTATGTGCACCCACTGTCAAGGATCCATACACCAAGATGATCTTATGATTTAAGGGAAATTTTTGTAACCACTGCCTTCTTAGATCTTTTCTTTTTGATCCATGCCTTTCATCAGTCTCTTCTTCTTCATAACAATCTTCAATGGTGAGCTTCTTTATGGCCTTGAATTTCACCTATTTGAAATTAACTTTTTTCATAGATTTAATGTCCTTGTTTCTCATATCATTTGTGATAAGATTATTGTGCAAGATATCAAATTTCATTACCTTTTGATCATTATCTATAGTATAGAAACATTCATATTGAATCGAGGTGGAAGTCTTCTCAAAATGCGGTTGATGATCTTTACATATTCAATAATTTCTCTAAGACCACATATGTCTTCCAAAAAACATTCACATTATCACATAATTCATCAATATATTCATTGGGGTTCATTCTCAAATCCTCATATTTTTTCTAGAGAACTTGAAATTTTTCTTCTCTGACTTTTGAATCACCTTCATAGATATTCAACAACATTCCCCATATGGCATGAGTAGACTTACATGGAATCACCTTTGCATAGATTATATTGGATAAGGCTCTACCTAATTCATTTATTCCTCTAGTATCAGCATCTAATTCCCTTTGGCCAGCTCCTGATAAAGAACCACTGGCGATATTGGCCAAAATTCCATGCATCGCTTCTGTAAAGGCATTCATTCCTAATGATCGGAAGTAGTATTGCATCTGATTCTTCCATACTTGAAAATTTTTCCATCAAAAATTGGAATCCCTTTTTATTGACAACCCCCATTTATTCTATTGATAGAGGACCACTAACTTTCAACATTTCCCTTTGATACCAATTGTTAGCCCAATTGGGTTAAATACCCTTATAGGGGGTGAATCAAGGTATGAAAGATTAAAATAACTACCCCTTCAGATCATATTATTTTTGTTAGAAAAAAATAATCTTCTCTCTATTTCCCATAGAAATTTAGAAAAAAATTAAAGTATACCTGAGAAATATAAATTTTACATGGTTCACCCTCACTGGGCTATGTCCAAGGAGAATACAATCGCAATGTGCCAATATAACAAATCCACTAAAAGTGAACTTCTGTTTAAAAAGGATCAAAGTGGACTCACTATCCCTCATGGTTTACAACCATTTACAATTTGAAAGACCATTTATCTATGAACTAAAGTGTTCTCACTACTTCTTCTGAAGATCCACCTTTTATTTCTTGAATCAATATGTTTCACACCTCATTTAATGAATTATTGAGTTCCACTTCCATCCACTTGATGAATACCCCTTTACCACATGATTACTTGGAAACTTCTATCCTTTGAAAAACCTTTGGGTGTCTTATATGCAACACTAGTGACTTTCATGCATCATTTATTCTTTTCACCCAACTCCCTTTATGCACAATACCTTTTGTGTATATCTCTATTAACGTGCAAATCCTTTTGCATGAAAATATTACAAGATTCAGAACCCTGGATTTCTCTAAAGTTCAAGATTCTAAATTAAGGGGGGTAGCTACTTATTTATATCCATTTTCATCCCTGATTATATGATCCTTACATGTCTTCCTCTATGCACATAATATTTCCCCTGAGCACACAAAACCACATTTGAAATCGCATTAGGCATGTAAGCCACTTCTATGTCGATCACTTCTTCTTTATTTTGTAGGCATGCACAAACGACCTTTCGTGCAAAAACCAACCTTTCATGTGATTATTGCCTTTTCTATATTTTCAAGTGGTGATTCTAGAACATACCTTGTGTGCAACTTTACAACCTGCCTTCAAACTTTCATAGAACTTCATTTTCCGAAAACCCATTTTCTCTATTCTCCAATTTTTGACCACAAATATTTAGAAAACACTGGGAAATGGTGCCACATAGTATAAGATATTTTTGTACCACCTATAGAGCATCCATTACTTTTTATTAGATATTTTTCAATATACCATGTCAACAATATCTCTATAGCTCCAGAACTTATCATGTAAACCTTCTTTATCAACAAACACAATCAACCCAAAAAAATGTTCCAATGTTACCTTGGGGTATTTTTTCCCAAAAATATGATATTTATGTCATGTTTTAAATTATTTTAATAATTAAATAATGATATCAGTAAGAGGATCAAAAATAAAAAAGTCAAAACCTATTTGAAAAAAAAAAGTGGTTATTACCCGAAACATAACATTAACATGTAATTGTTAATAAAAAGGGTAATTTAAAGTCATAATAAAATATTATATCGTATGATATATAAAAATATTGTTCAATGGTATATGTATAATAATGTTTTATTTATCATATAGTATTTTTTAACATGTGAAAACAATTTTAAGACTTAAGGTATGGTTTTTCTCATCATACTTTTATTTCTTTGAGATATATGCAATATTCACCACTTATTCTTGTTTTGTGGTGTATATACATCCCTATGAAATGTTATATCATGAATTTACATTATTTAGTAATATTAAATGTTTCAATTTATGTTATTTTTTCAAGTGTCTCACGATTATAAAGTTACTCAAGTAGTAAGGGGATTTTTAGTTTCACTTTTATTTATGCGAGACTTATGCCTTATTCACCACTCTTTTATTTTGTGTGGTGTATATACCTCCCATGAATGTATTATATGATTATTATAATCAAATTTATGGGTATTTAAATTCCCATTTTCTGATCTATATTTCATTTGGTTTTATGATTCAAAATTTACCAAAACAGTTAGGTAATTTTGTCTCAATTTCCCTTCTTTGAGGAACATATTTTTTTATGCACATGTATTCTTTTATAAGGTGTATATACTTCTATTTGACATGTTATATCATGGATATAATTATTTTGATTATATTTTAAGCTTCATGAAATTTTATTCTTATATGGGGAGTTTCATTTAATGTTACTAAAGTGGTAAGATTTTATTGTTATAATATCATCATTTATTGGGATTGTTTAGGATTAGCATCCATTGATGAAATCTTATAATACAACTCTTAAGAATTATCATTATTTTATTCCCCTATGGTATTTCATGATAACTTCATGTATTGGTACCATTTTCCCACTACTTGGTAATTAATATCATTAAGAAAGTGTATTAATAAAATCTCACTTTATTTTTATCTTCAGTCAAAAATATGTTTTATTTAAAAAAATGTCTTCAAAAATGTTTTAAAAAATGTTTTTAAAAAGATATATTAAGCTCATTATCAAGTAAATGGCTTTGAATTTTTTTTTATGTTTTTCAATGATTACTTTTTTGGTTTTCAAATCTATTTAAAGGAAAAATTACTTCAAAAATGATTTATGTTTTAAAAATATTTTTTCAAAGAAGAAATAATATTTTCCTCAAGAAATGTTTTTAAAATATCTATCAAAAAATATTTTCCATCTAAGATTACATTTTTTTGTGTCTCATTTATTTATGGTTGTATGATCCAAGGGTACCATTCATATTCTTCCTCTGAATGGTTTATGTTTTGATGGCATAATGTTTATAAAACCCATTTCTATTCCATGGGTTGTATGCTTTATGGATCTCGTTTCTATTTTATGGGTTATATGTTTATAGAATCCATTTCTCATTTATGGGTTATATAATTATGGAACCCATTTCTATTTTACGAGTTAAATTCTTATAAAACCCAGTTCTTTTCACAGGTTATGCTTTGATTAATTGATTATGAAACCTATATATTTTCTACATGCCATGATATGTTGACATGTTTATGATACCCATTTCATTTCTTAGGTTATGATATGATTATTTGTGATTTTTTGGAGCAAATATGTATGATTTCATTGTGATATTGTTTGAACCTATATCTCCCTCAAATTAATTTGGAAAAGATTTATATCTCATGAGATAGAAATGGCTAGAATAAGGAGTGAACTGAGTTCAGTGATACATGGCCAGAATGAGAAGTGAAATTGGTTTAGTAATACAGGGATGGAAAGGTAAGTGAAATATGTTTAGTAATACAAGTTTATAATGGGAAGTGATTTTAGTTAAGTAATACAGGGTTGGAATAGGTATTGAACTTGGTTTAGTAATGCGTGGTTGGAACGAGAAGTGAACCCAATTCAGTAATACAGGGATGGAATGGGAAGTGAACCTAGTTCAGTAATATAGGGCTAGAATAGGGAGTGAACCCAGTTTAGTAAAGGAATTTTCCCACTAAGATGGTCTTGGGAGTGAACCCATTCCACTAATATGGATTTGGAAGCAATCATTTACTGCAATGGAAATCATTTTAAATGTTTATGTGTCTTCTATAATTCCATGTTTAATTCCTATATTATTCTTTCACGGCTTATGCTCTTGATTCCCTCATGAATAATGTCTTATAAAATACCAATATTTATGGCATGACTCTTGATTATGATCTTTTATATTCATGGTATGATCTTTTAATGGTATTATAATGTTCTCATACCCTTATTCTCATGATTATTTTTACACATATCCTTTTTTTACCCTTACTAAGCATCTAAGATCTCCCTTTTTTTGTTTCATTTCCCCAGGTTATGAAGAAAACATTTAAGTAGGAGTAATAAAGGGGAAGATATTTATGGGAGGCTTTGGATAAATTTCACCAAGTTAGAAGATATTGTGTTCAATGTTTCCAAAGACACTAATCTATTATGGTTCTCGGTCATGTATTTATGTAATGTGATGAGTATTCATCTAAAATGATGTAATATACATTTATGTAAATCCAACGTTCTTATAAACATGTTCTTTTAGGTGATGAGTTATCAAAATCTAGAATATTTGAGGATGGTATCTTGTATGAAATATGATCATAGGTGAATTTTTTCTATCTCACTATTGTAGGACCCTAGGACACCCTAAGAGGGGAGGGGTGAATCAGGGTGTCAACTTTTACTTTTAAACTAATGGTTCTTGTTCCCATGTTGGTAGGAATTAGTTTAACCTGTATGATGGATATGAGAAGAAATCAAACTTTCACATGCAAAGAGATGACACAAAACTTTTTATTTGGTTCACCACTAAGGGCTACGTCCAAGGAGAATATGCCGACAGGTTTTTGGTCATTCCAAATTCCACTATTCTTCACTAGTTGTGGATTACAAAGGTTTGGGAATAGTCACTTTGTCCCAGGCACATGGCCTTTACAACTGTTCAAGGATATCCCACTGCGTCCCTCAGGTCACTCCCATTGACTCCCCATGGCTCACTACCTTTGATGAAGTCTCAGTCAGTTTATAGATGTGAAGGTCTCTTCAATAGATTCTCATTGAAGTCTTTTCCTCTTCTTAGCATGATACTCTGCTTTCATCGAAGTCCTAAAACGATGCTCTTGAACACACTGAACCACTGATCTGGATAATCAGAAATTGTAAGAAGGATACATAGATGATTTCATGCAGCACCTACCCTTTGTGTGAAAGTTCACATATTTGCACACAATACATGATTTTTGCGTGAAAAACTATTTCATGAAACTTTATCTTTTTACGTGCCACCCTGAATTTTTCGCACAACTCATAATTTTTTGCGCAGCTCGGACTTTTTCGCGCATCTCATAATTTTTCGCGCACCTTCCTTTACACGAACCTTTTATATACATCAACAATCGAAGCTTCTATAAGTCTTCAGCTGTGCGGAATGAGGGGGTCACCTCTTATTTCTAGGCGTCTCCAACCCCCATGCGCAAAACCCCCTGTGGCGTGAAAAACCTCTCATTTGGCACATAATATTACATGTAGGTTCCATTTTTCATGCACATATCCATGTTTTTCATGCAGCCCATTCCTTTTCCATTTTTCAACATTCTGATTCCGAAACACAACTTGTGCCAAAAACCTCACTCCACTATTTTGCGCACCATGCTGTTTTTCGTTCACAGCCCACATTTTTCATGCACCACTTCCTCTTTTCATGTACCTCCTTTTACCAACAATCCATGTCTTCATATTCCGATTTTTAGGCCCAAGAAATTGGCAAACACTGGGAAATGACGCCACCTTCAATATTGTAGTCTGCTTGAACTATATGATCACTTTACTATCACACATTCTAAACTTTTACTGAGGATTGACAACAAACACAAACCATAATCCAATTCATGCAAAGAACAGCCACGGTTCCAAAAACTACTATTTTAGAAATATAAATTAGGATTTTATTACTAAGAGAACCCTAAGGGGGATAGGGGTGTAGAGAAAGGAAGAACAGATTCTCGGCCCAATGGTTTTTTATCAAGTAGTAGGAAGATATGATTTTAGGTCTCTCACGAGGGGATTTCTATCCAGATCATTGGTGATGGTATTTCAATTATCCTTCATTAGTGTGGGATGAAGGAATATATGAGGAACCATTGTGTAGATGCCTAGTCGAGTGTTGATCTTACAATAAGATACACTATCTATAGTAGTTTTGTAGGGTCGTTCCTCCAGAAAACTGTAAGAGAGGGTCTGCACTGACTACATGTTCATGTGTAGGGTTTGGATCCCTTCATCAAGTAAGGAGTTAGAGTGTGATCATTCGATCAGTACGAGGTGGTGTTCATGCATGGGGTAACCAAACACCAGATTCTCAATGATAGTAGAGCAGACTTACTCAGGGTAGGTAAGCTATATCTCAGGGCCACAATAGAGGACATATATATTAATTAAATATGATACCTAAGGAGTAGAGTGTTAGACCTTCTACCATTATAGGTACTATTCAAGCATCCTATACTTTAGTATCTTATCTTCTTGATATAGGTGATTTTCATAGATTTATATATGTGCCTGTTATGGAGATCATTAGGCTCAAGTTTCAGTTTTCTAGTGGTGTGAGGAAACATGATACTCTATTGGGGATTCGATTAGAGAGTACATGCCAGTTCCGGGAGATCCCCCTTGAGGTAGATGGGTTTCGCTTCATATGGGGCTGCTTTTTCCTTGAGATGACAGGGTCTGACATTATTCTCAGGATGGACTATTCGATTATCTTTCATGATTTTGTCAATTGTTATAGCTAAAGGGTGACCTTCACATCACTAAAGGGTGGAGTTTTTATTCATAAGGGTGAATGGGATGTCTAGGTGATTTGAGATGGCCCAAGCATTGTGGGATGGGTAGGATGAAAACCCAAATTTCTAGCATAAATTTATAAGATCAAGGATCATGTTAGGAATATTTCCCCCATAGTGGTTGATAATTTTAGTGATATTTTCTTATATTAATTTTAGTACTACATCCTGAGAGAGAGGGTATATTTTTTCATCAATATTGTTTTATGAGCTGCACCGGTATTCATTCCTCTTTATGGGATGGCTACTACTAAGTTACAGGAGCTCAAGAGGCAGCTAGAATACATGGAATCAAAGGGGTTTATATGACCCAATACTTATCCATGGGTTTCACTAGTCCTTTTTTCCAAGGATGTGGATGGTACAATTAGGTTTTGCGTGGATTACCAGAATTTAAACCAGCTGATTGTTAAAAATTTGTATCCCTTACTGTGGACAGATGATCTCTTTGACTAGATCTATGGATCTTTGATGTTCTATAAGATTAATATGAGATAGGGTTATCATTGGGTGTGTTTTTGACCTACAAACATACCTTGTATAGATTTTAATATAAATTATGGTCTATAGGATTATTTATTTTTATCATTCCATCTCACGAATGTGCTATAAGTTTTCATGGAACTGATTGACCGATTTTTCCACCCTTATCTATATTTTATTATGGATGTATTTGTGTATGATATCTCAGTGTATTCTTACACTCAACATAGCCATTATCAACATCTTAATTTCACATTTTATACATTTAGAGTGCATTAGTTATAAGATAATATCACGAAGTTCCACTTCTAGATGAATAAGATTCACTTTCTGGGTTATATTATCCTAGAGAAAGGAGTATCATTTGACTTTGAGAAGGTGGGCGCTATAGTTTCCTAGGAGCATCCCAAGAACATCTTTGACATATGGATTTTCTTAGGGCTATATGGATATTATAATAGTTTAATACAGAACTTTTCATTCTTAGAATCACCTCTTATGGGATTTTCTAAGAAGGGTGTGAAGTTTATATGGTAAGACATGTATGAGACATCCTTTCAGGAACTAAAAGGGAGACTAACCTTGGCATCATTATTGATTCTTCCAAAGTCGATCAATAACTATACAATATATTTTGATACATCAGGTATTGGACTAGGAGTAGTTTTGATGTGGGGTGAGTCATGGAATATAGGTCTCGTCAGTTGAGCCCACACAAGAGGAACAACTCGATGCCTGATCTGGAGTTAAACAATGTTGTCATGCCTTACAATGTTGGAGGCATTACTTACTTGGACAACATTTTGTGGTATTCACGGTCTATAAAAGCCTCAAGTACATATATACACATCATGAATTGAATCTGATCCAACAAAGGTGGATTGAATACCTAAATTCTATCGACTAAAATCATGCCTGTATGCCCATAAATGAAAGTGAAATTTCTAATGCACCGAGTAGGAGGACTCAGATACAGGTAGTTCATAAGGCCAGTAGCAACCGAAAGCTTACAACCTTGCTTTTAGAGATGCACTTGGAGGTGCAGAATATCCATGGGAGAAATTATCTCTCATATTTAGTGGTTACTTCCACTCTTTTGTATAGGTTAAAGATTGGATAGTTATCATATTTTGAGGGCTTGATCCTATGGGGTAACATTCTAGGTGATGACCGACCACCTAGTTGGAAAGTTTGTGAGGATCAGATCTTGCATATACACAGACGTGTTTGGGTTCCATAACAAATCTTCAAGTATTTGGAGCAAGAGTCACATACCTCTATATGGGCTTTGAATCCTAGACTTACCAAGATGTATCATGACTTAGGCTGTCAATATTGGTGTCCAGGGATAAAATGAGAGACAACTGGGTTCATGAAATGGAATGCTTGTAAAAGCCTTGGTACTATTATAATAATTTTCTTTCATATTAGTATTATTGAGTAAAATTGGTAAATTAATTATTTTATGTAATTCTTAAAACAAATAATTTATTTTAAAGTCAACAATTTTATTAAACAAAATTCTTATATGATTATATTTAAAGGATTAATTTTAAAATTATAAAAATTTAATTTTTTAAAACTAATTCCATTTTTGAATTTTTTGTAATGTTGAAATTATCTTAGAATGAACTTTTTAAATTTTTCTGAAAATTTTTTATTTTTGGTGAATTGTAAAAAACAGGTTTTTTAAAATACATTATTTCTATGACATCATCAAGACATATATTATGATATAAAATTTATGAAATTTATGGAATGACTAAATTATGATATTATAATGGTAATATTATACTAAAATAATTCATAACATGTATATTATAATTTTTTCATGATATGTATAAAAATCATTGATAGTGTCGACGTAGTGTTTGCACAACATTGAAAAAGTAAAAATTGGCTTCTTATAGTTAATAATTGAGTGATAAAAAGTATTTTATCGACTCTTTTATTAATTATTAAGAAAAATTTATTTTTTTGGCTGATATAATCTAATTTTAGAGTTATATAATATGAATTTTATCAAAACGTGTATGCAACGCTTGCAAAATACACAAAAAGACAAATTAACAAATTAAAGAAGTTATCTTGACATGGATATGACTAAATATACATAATTAATTAATACAAATTATTATCTTGGACCTAATTTATTTATTTTTATGATAGTAATTTATTTTTTTATACGAAATAATTAACTTTAATTCTTATGCAACGCTGATGTAGTTCTTGTGCAAGTAGAAGAAAAATCAATAAAATGATTTTAATTAAAATTATAAGAACCATTAAATGACCCAAAAACTTGGATAAATCATATTGGTTTATTATATCTCTACCATGTTTGTACAAGGTTTGAATTAATGACCATTTGCAACAACATAGATATGATTAATATCATTTATAATATTTTATTTAAAATAAAGTCAAGTTGTTCACATTATAGTATCTAATAAGTATAATATTTAAATATATGGTTTTACAGAAGATTTGTTTGACCTTAAATTATATTTTTAAATATAATAATTTTATCATCTTTATGGAAAATTGTTTTTAATTTTTAGGCAACAACTAAATACCTTAATGGCTTGCACAATGATGATGTAGTAATTATTTAATTAATGGAAAAATAAAATAAATTTTATTAAAAATATTATAATAAAGATAATTTGATATTCTTAAGGAATTCCATGAATTATAAAAATAACTATGAAATTTCTAGGATATAATAAAAAATCGAATTTTAATATGTGTTGATTTTTTAGATTCATAGTTATAAATAGTGTCTAATTTGAAAATTATTTTTTTTTCATTAGTATAATATTGTATTAAATCATTGAAAAATAAAAAAACTTGAATAAGTCCAAATATGATAATATGATGTTGAAAATTGTTTCCCCTTTATCTTTTTAGGCCTTTTATAAGTCTTTACCCCTATATTAGACTTATTATATTTTAATATTTTATGCAATTCCTAAATTTACGCTCACCTTGATTATAAAAGGGGTTATTTTCATCACTTAATTGAATCACCAAAAGAGATATTTATAGACCATCCTATATAAAATTTTCTTATTCTCTTCGATCCCCTCATTCTAGAGGTCATATTTTTTGTAGAACGCCATCTTTTATTGTCTGGAGCTGTTAAGAAAAATGATTTCCCAAAGAAGAGGAAGATAAAGAAACCTATGTGATGAGTCAGACTCAAGATAAGGGGACTATTTTGAATGAATTGTTTTTATAATAGAATCATATATTTTCAATGGAATATTTTATTTTTGTAAAATCCCAGACTCAGTAGCCACTCAAAAGTGCCCCGAGCCTGGTTGGTCCCAAGGCCTCAAGCACATCTCCCCAAACGCCAGAGGCTACTAACTAGTAGTGAGGGATTAAGTGTTTTAGTGTGGAGACTATTCCCTCATTACTAGAGTATATCATAGTAGAAGTCAATAACATTCAGATAGTGGAATCATATATAATAAGAAGATAACTGAAGGGTAAAAAGACATGAATTAATAAACAAGCCATAAGTGTCTCATATAAAATGATTTAGGTGACACATGTATCTAGAAAACAGCCAAAACTTTTACATTTAATTAAAATACAATACAAGTATCCAAAAAAGAAAAAGTCCAAAAAGTGTGCCCATAGAATTTCAAGCCTTAGATTGGTCCCATGCTCCCCTACCCTAAAGAAAAAATCAACAACCTATGTTAGGGTACTTTCCCCTATCAACACCCCCAACCATATAATCTTTTTGGGTCCCCAAGATGGACCAAATAGGGTGTGATATAACATCCCATTTGTAATTCACCGAAATCTCTATACATTTTAGTCATTCAATATAAACTATGAAGTGTAATTAAAGCAGGTAAACAAGTAAGCATGAATGAAAGTAATGTGCCCATTGAATGTAAACTACTATAAGCAAGTGATATTGAATAGACTCTCAAGGATCCCTACATAAAATTTCATGTTCCTAACATGCTATCTACAAGAAAAATAATAAACAACATGAACTTCTCGTACTCCGAGCCATATCCTATCCACAAAGTCTTGTGATATAATGAAATAATACTAAAAACCCACAGCCTTTCCATATAACCAAGAATGTAATATATCCCATGGACATGTCTTATAATGAATTGTAGACCAAAAACAGTCAGATTCAAGGTTTAGAAGACTGAGACATCCTCATCGAGTCCCAGGATCATCAAGATGGAAACTCAGTATAGGCACAGGTTAGAGTCCAAGGAATACACCATATCAAACATCTCCTTTGTGATTCCATGAAATCTAGATCCAGGGGGTAGAAAAGCCCAAGGCATCCCATGGAATCCATACCCAATAAGTATTACCACTCAAGGCATAGACTTCCATGTTTAATATTCATGGAGAGTCTTCTATGGAATCTAACCAAACAGTAATCAATTTCAAAAAATTTAACAATTCAATTCCATTTGATTCTACCCACTCATATAATCAAATTCACATTCAAAAATGTCAGATAGGTATACCCACCCATTCATCACAATTTACATTCAACCATATCATACGGGTATACCCCCCCCCCCATTCATCATAAATCATAATCAAACCAGTCACATGGGTATTCCCACCCATTCACCACCATTTACAAATAATAATTTATGAAATTTAAAACCACTCATGAGTTTTCATACTCATTCAAACATTTCCTCTTAATTCATTTAATCAAACAAACACGACATATCAACATGGCATAAAGCAAGGAGGAAAAACCTCTCCAAAATAAGATATTGAAACTCCATTTTATCCAATTAGTCAAAGCATCAACATGAGATGGAGGCATACCATCCCCTATTCCTTTAATTCATTTCAATTCATTTGTTTAAGATCTTTCTCTAAGAAGGTAAGATTTAACTCACCCCATGGGGGGTTAAATATGGAATGAATGAGGTAAAATACCCTTAGTTACACCCCATGGGTGACCATGGTTCCTCCAATAGCTAAAACATCGTCATAAAATAACCTAAGGGAATCCCTAATAGGTCCAATTACATCTATTTTAATTAACCAATTAAAATTTGGGATCTTTCTGGAAATTCTGGTGGGAGGCATAATAACTGATATCTCTATAAATCACCAAAACTCAAAATAAAATTATAGACCACCTACCTTAGCTCGGTAGTGGAGTTCCCATCTAGTATCGAGTCCTGATTCATTTCATATTGTGATAAATATGAATAAATAATGAAAAAACTATTAATAGGGCATATGATCCTAAAATCAAATAGCATGACCAATATCTAGGAAAATAGAGAATGACTAAAAAGGAATTGATTCCTTACTTTTTTGGATCCAACGTGACAAATGGAATTTTATTTGGAGATCAAACGGAAGATTTATCTCATTTACTACCTTAAACATCGAGGAGCTCATGTTGATAGAGAGGAGAGGTGATGGATCATATACAAGAAAAATATAAGGCCATGCCTCATTTTTTTTAAAACTGCTCAGGAATTTACAGGATGTTTAAATGTATTACACGTCATTTAATTAGTATGAAACCAATTATAGCCATATTTTCCTTCTTTTCCAAAAATAGCACAGCCGGCCAATGGCTCGGCTTAGGGTATTGGAGAAAAGGGAATAAACAAGGTATTTAAGAAAAAATTAAAAGGATCCATACTTGAAGGAAGAACCGGGTTCTTACAAACTTCCACCATTAAAGAAATTAGTCCCCGAATATCCTTTATAAATGTGGTGAAGCAAGATATGTGAATAACATTGGTAATTGTGATAAAACATTGGCCTCCCATTCCTAGGTCTTGTCCTATACTCGGGTATGCGACCATAGAACCCATAATAAATTAATTGACTAACCTCAAAGAACCTTCGTTCAATGATCCAAAATTTATATAGAATGCTCCTCAATGAAAACATATACCAATAACTAAACATACATAGGATAAAATGCATGATA
Organism: Viscum album; assembly: GCA_963277665.1. Classification (NCBI taxonomy): domain Eukaryota; kingdom Viridiplantae; phylum Streptophyta; class Magnoliopsida; order Santalales; family Viscaceae; genus Viscum; species Viscum album. The sequence continues at coordinate 76,032,722 of OY728122.1, read as the reverse complement.
CAAGTCTAAATAGTAACATTTCTGCTGAGAAATATGGAAGACATTGTGCAAATCCTAGTGCCTCTAAGGTAATTTTAATCAATAGGCTACCATCCTAACTCTCTCTAGAATCTATAATGGTATGAAATACCATATTAAAATCTTACCTTGTCTCCTAATTCTCATTTTTTCCAGCCTCGGTGAAACAAGAAAGAAAACCTGATACCCTACCTCAAACTCTAGAGGCCATCTGCAGTGATCGGTATATGATTTTTTTGTCAAGGCTGACCAGTAGCCATCTACTTCTGAATCAACTGGACCTTCTCAGAAGTCACCCACATGAGATGTGTTCCTAGTAAAGATATCCTATATGCCTCTAACCAGCATATGTGTGATAATCATGGACTATCATACTAACCCTTATCAGGTTCCATCTATATACTCTCTTCATAAATGTTATTGTAGTATAATTCAACTAGGGGAATATGATTCTCCCAGGAGCCCCCAAAATCTAGAATGCATGATCACAACATGTCCTCTAGCACATGTATCATATTCTCTAACCATACATCAGTATGAGGTTGGTGTGTTATTCTCAAAAGCACATATTTACCTAGCTCCCTTTAATAACTCTTCCCCAAATGAGACTTAAATAAGGGAGCCCTATTGGAAATGATAGCACACAGGACCTCATGAAGTCATAGTATATCACATAATTACAACCTTCCCATATCCTCAACACTGAAGGTATCTTTGATCTCCAAGAAATTGAGAAACCATTGTGAGTGTGTCAAAAAAACCCCACACAGCGTTATTACCTCATTGCAACCTCAGTAAAATAGTCACAAAATCCATCGTGACATCATCCGATTTCCACTCTGGAGTTGGTACCTATTGTAAAATCCTGACAGGTCTCTGATGTTATGTCTTTACCTACTGATAGGTGGAACACCTCATAATGAAACCATCTACCACACTTTTCATACCTGGCCACCAGTAATAACGGTACAAGTCATGGTGCATCTTTGTTACTTTGGGATGCACTTCCCTTGATGAGGAATGACATTCCTGCATAAACTCCTCGTATATGTCCATTGGAACCCAAATGCGATAATGGATATGTAGGATCTCATCCTCTCCTACGGTCCAACTAGGAGGTGTATTCTCATCTTCCACACTCTCACATTGGATTAGGCCCTTATAATATGGTAGCTACCTCATCCTCAATCTATTCATTAGGGAAGAGGTCACATCTAAGGATTATAGATAAGTATACCCCTTACTATCATGAACCTCCAAGAGCACCTTATAGAATAATTCATAAGATACCACTCTCTACTAGCCCGCTGCACTGCCTATATTTGAGTCCTCCTACTCATTGCAATGGCCACTACATTGCCTTTACCAAACATGTAGGCAAGCCCGAAGTCAAAATAATGTAGGTACTCTACCCACCTTCACTACATTAGATTTAGATCACACTGTGTAAAAATTCACTTGATGATTTTTTGGTTTGTGTACACCAAAAAATCCTCACCTGATAAATAATGCCTCTAATAGCACAATACGTGATCAACTGCAACTAACTCAAGATCATACATTGAGTAATTCCTCTCGTGTTTCCTCATCTATTGAGACTTGTATTCCAGGAATCTATTCTACTAAATTAACACTCATCCCAGATTGATACCTGATGCATCACAAAATATAGTGTAGTTCTTGCCCTGTTCTAGTAGTATTAGGATTGGTGCTGATGTCAACCTCCCTTTCAACTCCTGAAAGTCTATCTTATAAGAATATGACCAAAAAAACTTCACACAATTCTTAGTCAAACCCATAAATGTAATTTCTATGTGTGATAAGTCCTATAAGAAATTATAGTAGTAACTAGATAGACCCAAGAAATTCTGTACATCAAAAATGTTCTTGGACTATTCACAGGAAACTACAGCTCTCACCTTCTCTAGGTCTATTGATACTCTTATCTCTGGGATAATGTGACTCAATAAGTGAATATGGTCCATCCAAAACTGGAAATTTGTGTGCTTAGAATATAATTTATTCTCTCTCAATGTATTCAAAATGATCTCAAGATGGTTCGTACAGCCGTATCAAATTAGATAATACACCAAGATATCATCCACAAAAAACACCATAAAAGATTCCAAATAAGGATGGAACAATTAGTTCATCAGCGCCAAGAAAACTTCTGGTGCGTTTGTGACACAAAACAACATAACTAGATACTCATATAGACCATACCGGGTAGGAAAAAGTTGTACGAGGTATGTCTTTAGGTCGAACATGTACCTGGTGATATTCCTACCCCAAATAAATTTTTGAGAACACTCGAGATCCATGAAGATAATAAAACATATTGTTTATCTATGGTAAGAGATACCATTTCATAACCATCAACTAGTTAAACTACCAATAATCCATTCATAGACTAAGGGAACCATCCACATTTTTCACAAAAAGGAATGGCAAGCCCCATGGTGAATTATTGGGTCTAATAAAACCCTTTTCCTAAAAATACTCTAGCTACCTCTTGATCTCCTTTAACTCCATCATAGTCATACTATAAGGTGTAATAGATACGGTGCATCTCCTAGCACTATCTCGATAGAGAACTCAACCCCTCTCTCAAGAGGTAAACTGGAAAAGTCATTAGGAAAGCCATCCCTAGAGCGCCAACCCACTATGGGAAATTATTCATAACTCTCTCCCTAGTCATCCAGATACAAACTAGTGATCTAGGATGTAATTCCACATATCCAAAGATGTTGTGGTCTATCTCAGCTTTCATGGACATCCCATTCACCCTTGTATGTATACACTACACCCTCTGGTGATGTGAAACTCACCATCTCATGATAGCAATCAATGTAACCTCAATAAGCTACTAAAATTTCCATCTTGAGTATGACATCAAACCCTATCATCTTGAGGACATATAGATTCCAGATGAAGTGAAGCCCACCAACCTCAAGGGGGAACTCCCTGCACTGGTGTACATCTTCCATTCTGATTCCCAACTGTGTTTCTAGCATCATAACACTCTTAAAAGATAAAACAACAAGCCCAAGTATTTTTACCAATGGTATAGATATAAAAATATGTGATACACCTATATCAAAAAGAGTATATGAAATAGTAGATGCTACTAGAATCGTACCTCTAATTGTATGTTTTGACCCGATTTGTGTCGTGGCCCTTTTTGGTGGGCGATATGGTCACATCAGGACTGGGCAATATATCCTTCTTGTATTATGAAGGAGGTTCCATAGTTGAGTGGTATCGGTGGGTGATTTCATGGGGTTTAGTATTTTTATTATCAGCCCACGTCAGGTACGATGTCCTTGGATGGTCTCTAGTGGGTTTATTTATGGAGCCAAAAACACACAACGACCCTTTTATTCATGATTCATAGACCTTATTTCCAAAGGTAGGAACTCATTGGATGATTCGGCCAATGAAACTTAAGGACTCTATTGGTCGATAGGATGTGAGGTTGAGATCATCACACCCTTTTGGGGGTAATTATTTCCTATTCTAGGGCTCTCTTATAGAATTAAACAATGTCCATATGTTTTTAAATCCTTAGTTCATTCCCAAGCATGTGTGTGGGGATTACCCCTAGGTCATAAGATCAATCAGAAATGTGAATGGGTTCGGAATCATCTGTATGTATATGAGGTTCTCTACTAATGAATACATCTATGTGTATCTGATATTCTTTATAAATGTTACCCTTTTAAGCACACATTAATGATTCTCTGGTCTTTTACCAAGACATTGATGATTTAATCCATGTCATGAGGTTATATAGATTTTATCATCATCTAGGGTTGGATATTGTTTTGATATCAGGATCGAACCCATAAGATGGGTTTCCTACGTATCCTCGTGAGAGGAATCAGATTCCACATAGTTCATTGTCTCTTTACTGGACACATCACCTTCTAAGTTCATGTGACAAGGACCCATTCATTCAGTTTAATGTCATGCGGTGAGGATATCCTAGTGGAATATGCCTAGAAAATATTTTGTGTGAGAATTATGCCAAAGCGTCCCAAGATGACCATAAGAGATATAGTCTACTAGGTGGATATGAACCAAATGGGGATATGTCATGGATAACATTATGCTGATTTGGATGTTGGGTTTGGACCTCAGAGAGGCTTCCTATGTATCCTAAATAGTTTGGAATCAAATCCCACATAGTTCGGTTTATGTTGGGGCTTATACAATAGAGGATTACCTGTTTGAATGAATTAAATCGGGGCTTATTCCTAAAGACGATTCCCTAGTGAGTTGGGGGAAATTTTTACTAGGACTAACTTTTAAAGAGATTGTCCCTCAAGATCAGGCCTCAGGTAGGCATCCTACATATCCTGATTGGAGTAGCAATCAAAGTTCTCACATTTCATTTCATTTGAGGCTTACGCCTATGAGGATGCCCATTGAGGAGAAAGATGAGTTGATTTGGTCTTATACCTTCTAGGAGGCCCATTTTTGGGTTGCATAATTTCTTATTTCACGGATGAGATGGCATGGACCTCGGGCCTTAGGAAGGCTTCCAATGTATCCCAGTTATGGTGGTAATGAGAGCTCTCATAGTTCAAGGATGGAAGTGGATTTTTCTTATGTTGTGATAATTTCTAACCACTAAGCCTATGTGATTCATGCTCGGTGTGAGAAACAAGAGGATGTGAAATATCCAACAAGTTAGGAATGTTCTCTTATCCACTAATGAAAAATTATGGGAATGATGGTGGAAGAGTTTGGGGTGAGAGCACTGCTTCCTATGACCAAAGGGGCTCACTCTAGGAGGGATGCCCAAAAACTGGTTTGGGAAAGGGGAGTGATGTTGATTCTCATCAAAAGAAAAGATAGCGTGATTTTCCTCTGATATCACTGACCCTCATTGAATGGAAAGGATAGTGATTACCCTTGATCACTATAATAGGGAGGCTCATGTTAATATCCTAAGGTTGGACCCTGCGTCACTATGAGAATGTAAACTTATGGACATTTCAGGGGTCTATACCATTGCAGGGATTACCTATGCGACTCTACTTACCATGGGTACGTAAACTCAAGAGGGTGAATAGATGCACTTGATAGTTTTATCAGACAGGTTGGGTGGATTTGGAAGAGTCTTTGGCCTAATACCATTGGACTAGTTCCCATAGGGATTGCGAATGTGGCGAAGGAAATGGAAGGAGATGATTGAAGCCGGAGAGTGGAACATCTGAGGGTACCCCATTCTACATACCGTCTCTTTATACAGGATGGGGGACTCCCTGCATAGCATGTTGGTACTCAAGAGGAGGGACCGTTCACATACCATGATGGTATGTAGACCAATATGTGTTCCACATAGTGTTTATCTACATGGGACCATGTTCCGTCCGCGTAACATGATGCTACATGGCGCTGAGTTTCATCCGCATAGTGTGGTGATACATGGTTCAGGGTTCCACCTACATAGCCTTGTGTTATGTGGGGATCATGATTGAAATAGGGGCATTGGTTCATCACCTTGTAGGAATTTTATCCATGAAGGATATATGGTTCATGGTCTTCCAATTATTATGTTTTATTATGTGTTTTTTCTCTATCCAGCATATTTATACCTGTGGGAATTCATTAGAAGAGGTTTGTGCCTCATCGATCAATCTCTTCATAAATCCATCTCAAAATTCCATCAAATACTCTAAAATCTGGTCCTATTTTCAGCTCCCCTTAGGGTCCCTTTATAGACTATCTGGGAAGATCGATCTATAGATTGTAATTCACTTTTTTTGGAATCCCATTGTAAATCAGCCAGCTCGTAGACGACTCGGTCAACAAAGGCTTGTGGTTCATAGTAGAAAAAATCACCACCTCAATCCCGTGAAAGACCTCATCTCTCTCACAGGACACCACTAGCTTTGTCTCTCCCATGAACAATTTAGTTCATGGGGACATTATGTGAGGGCACAATTCTTCGCCTCTATTTCTCCAATGATGCGATTTGCGGGGACGATAAACGGGGGTGGAATTCTCCACCTCTATTTCTCCAATGACATGATTATTAGGGATTGTATGTGGGGGAGGAATTCTCCACCTCAATTTCCCCAATGACATGGTTCGAAGGGATGGTTTCATTTCTTCTATCATATGAACTATTTGGTTCATGGTTTTTTTGTGAAGCTATAGACCGCCATGTGATGCGGAAGTCCATGAAGAGATTTATGGTTTGTGGTGCCTAGATTTCCATTTCTATAATTAACTCCATCGACATAATTCTTCAAATACTCAGTCGAATCCTTTCTTTCCCCTTGCACACTTTTTAGGACCCAACAAATTCCAACATCGAAATTAGTTTTGGTCGGGATGAAGAGGAGGTCATTCAGATGTTGAAAGTGTTCTTCACTTGTACTGGTTTTCAGTAGAAAAGTGGACCCGTATGGGGTACCATGCCTATATATAGGGGGCATAATTCATTTTTCTTTTACAACTTTTCCTAAAAAACTTAGAACCCTAGATTTTCTATTGCTCTCTTGCTTCCTCCAATTGTCTTATTCGCGGTCATATTCTCCCACAAACTTCCATTTTCATTCCACAAACCGAGCTTTTGAACCATTGGATGGTGAGTTTGAGCTTCCTCATAGTGAGATCTATATGTGGGTCACCTCTATCCATGAACATAAATTTTAATTTTTGAACTTAAATTCAAATTTCCAAACTGTGAGTTCGGATTTCAAGGAAGTGAGGGTCGGTGTGTGGATCGCTTGTTCTGCAAATTGTTTGGTTCACTGGAAAACGCTTCTTAGGGCAGTGCCTCATAGGTTTCCTTGAACTATCAGTTCATGGAAAATTCCATTTTCATACTATTTATGGTATTCAATGCATGGTCCACTTTGACTCCTTTTCCAAATTTTGTTGGACTGAACTTTTTGTATAGTCTTTTCATGTAGGAATGAAAATAAATCCTCCATATGTTGCTACCAATGTTGTGGTTGTTTCTGGTGTTGTTGTCTCCCCATTCAGTCATTGATGAAAGGAGGAAGAATATGACAGACTCTGTTGATGAAAAGGTCATTGTCCTCCTATTGCATCAATCCTTAGTGAACTTTCTGGTTAGAGGGAGTATCCAATTTCAGAGAGACTACCCATTTATGGATTTGGTTTAATCTCTGATACAATGATTTCAAAAATGTCATGCTGGCCAATGAACTTCATGGGTGTTCCATAGCACCATTCCTAAGGACCATATTTTGTTGAAAGGGTGATTCATATAGAAGGGTACTAATGTTGGGTCCTCATTAAACTATGACCCTCGATCTCTGAAGGGTGCATGAAGAAAGATATATGAGAAGGCCCATTGCTACCATATCATTCCACAGAGGGCCACAGAAAATGAGTAGCATGGTTGGTCATCAAAAAGGTACCTTCTTTCTGTAGGTTTTTTTAGTTTATATTGGGTGTTGCCTTTCAAATTTCATCAGATTTTTTAGGAATTATGGGCTGAATTATAGGTCGTGGGGTTATATGAGGCTGACTGGGTATCTCAAACCTATACTCATTAAACTATTTCCCTCATTTCATAGCTTCTAAGTAGATGGATTCTAGATACCAACACCTTTCATCTATTCCATGGGGAGGTTAGTATTATCCTTTGTGATATCAAACTGATTTCTAGGGTTCCTATCATCGGAGATATGTTTGATGAATTTTTACCCCTTTCTCTACTTAGGATGATGAGGAGAGGACTCCTCCTTTGGCCAAGAGACTTATCACTCAAGAAAATACCCTTTCAAAGGATACCAATCATTTTATGAATCAAGAAATCTATTTATCTAATTGTATTAACACATTTTCTAAGAAAATTAGTCTAGAGCCCAGTGTGTGCATACCCAAGTCATGTCCAACCAAGGAAACGTAAAGGCAAGTAGATTCCTATTGGCTTATCTTAGAGGAAGGCAAATTCTGTGAATGGGGATGGGAAAAAGTCCCTAATGTTGAATGTTTGTTTTGACTAGTTTCCTTCATGGATATGTTTTTAAGTGGTTGGTTCCTACCAATTCATGATTCAGGTTGTGTGAGAGTCACAACCTTTATCATGATGGCTTAGCTGGCCACTGGAAAATGCATTAACCTGGCCATTCTGGTATTGGCCAAAATCTACCGCTTATAAGGCAGGGTTAGCAAGGGGGACACCTCATCTAATTATTGGACCTTTACAAATCCTATGGGGCTGGATTGAATCCCAAATAGGGGCTTATAATTTTATCAATACCCTACTGATTCCACATGTTGTTCTTTCATCTGTATCTTCAGAGTACCAGTGGGGTCATGCCGGTGAACTAGGCTATGCAAGAAAAGTAGGGAGAGTGTAATGAAAGTAATGGATTATAGTTGATGACATGAATCAACTATCATGACCACTTTACCTATAACCCTTATTCTTCCCCTACTGGTACCACAATAAATGTTATATCAGAGGAATTTATTAACTGAGGCTACCTCTTTTATTTAAGAGAGGGCATCTGGGTTACCCGTATTTATGGGGAATTTATCTATGAAGGATATTCACCTTGCAGATTTGGCTATCATTTTAACTGTGTTCAGATACTGTTTCCCCCTAACCTCAATGGTGCATTCCAGGAAAAACATCTCACTATATCCTGATAGTTGTTGATAATGTTTACCGAAGATGATACACAATGAAATATTACACTTCATGATCCTGAGGGTTTTGTATCCTTCATCACAAAAGGTTATGTTGATGCCTAGATTCAATCATATCCTAATTTCCTACCAGTGGATCCAGTTCCCATTGTTATGACCCCAAGGCATATGAGGCTAAGGGGAAACAAAAATAAAGTGATGTGAATTCCCAACCAGGGAAATCTCTTTAGAAGTATCTCAGTTATGAACCCTCAAGGAAGGTTTTGAAAACATGGGATATGAACTCTCAAGCTGTCAAGGTTGTCGTTGATGCCATAGATAATTAGACTTTCATCACTCCTGATGTTGTCTTTCAAGTGTCCTAGAGGAAATGGGATAATTTAAAAAGACACCAATCATTTTAGACTAAATCCTCTAATTCTTTTTGGTTCTTTCTCCAGGGGACTAATGTTTCCCTTACTGGAATTAGCTATGTGTCAGTTCCTACTGACATCTCTTATGATGATGATCCTGGAAATGTGGATCTTTACCTATGGGTTCTTGAGACCCTGATCCATGGTCGATAGGGTCGGTGTAAATCTTCTTGCTGAGTGATAGACATGAAAGACCTGAAATCAATTAGGATGATAATAATGATGCCTATAGTGGTAGACTTATTTCCGATTTTCTATCTGCGATTAGATTCGCGGGATTCCTCATCCATGCCCAAAGTCTCGAAAACATTCATCCCCTAGGGTTTTTAGGGGTTTGGAGGCACCTAGGAAGCAGTTATAGTTGGTGGAACTTACATCACCCCTTCAAACTGACCCTCCAGCATTATAAATTCCCATTATGGATTCCTTTATAAGGTCTTAGAAGGACTATTATGACTTGAGGGTGAATGTTTCTAATGAAGACATTTGGGAGATGCTTCAAGAAGAGTGATTCGATATTTCAGGTTTTGGAACTGCCCTTTATCCCGCATGGATTTAAATTTTGGAATATCCAGATGAAGTACACAAATATCTAGAAAAGATGGATATTTGTCTTCATTCTTCCAAATACAGGATTCATTGGTCTAATCGAGTAGTAGAGATCGTGATCTACTAAAACTCAGATGACACAGAAGAAGATGTAGTTTTATTCATTGACCCAAACTTCTCAGTTTCCTTTTTGTAAGGATCCTCACTTCATTCCTTAGACTAGTAGGGGTTGTAGGAGGCCTATAAGGCTATAACTTCCCCAATGTGCACCCCCATGGGTACTTCAGCTAGGGAACATGCCCATTAGGACATGTGGGTCATTGCGGAAGGTTATCCCGGTTCCACTGAGCCTGTGGAGGATGTTATTGAGAATCCTACTAGGGCATTCCCTACTATAGTTCCATTTGATGCTCTTGTTATGGAGCTATCCCCATAGCATACCATCAAATGTTTATAGGCATCTCACCTATCAATATGCACCAAATTGGGGATTACAAGTAATCACCATATCTATTTATCTATTTTCCATAAAAAAAAATTTCAGCTTGATGACCAGTTATCATGTCCATACATTAATGCAGAACCAACAAGTAATTATGTGATAATTGCCCAGGCATCTGTAGCTCCTGTTCCTTCTATAGTAGAGGAATTTCCACTAGTAGTTTTGGTTTACTGGGGAATATATGTTGGGCCAAATGAAGAGGTTTACAACATTCTTATCACTCAGAGAGTGCCTATTTTGGATGAGATTCCCTCTGTCCCTGTGTTAGGGGAATTATTGGAAATCAAGGCCCCAAATGATTGTTTCGATCCATTCATCATAGAGAAGGATGGGACAACATTTATAGTGACTACTATATTGGGCAAGGATCCCCAATTATTTGAGGATATTGGGGGAACTTCTAGTCTTGTGGAGTCGACCACCCAAAACCTGGTGAACCACCCTTGTAGAGGGGTGCCTTTAGAAACCAATACCCTAATTGAATACTATGATCCTACTCTTATGGAGGAAAAAACTACAAGGGAGGAATCTATTCCAGCTCAAGGAAATTTAAAATTGGCCATCATGCCTTTTTTCAAACAGATTATCCCTAGGGGAATGATTTTGTAGGCGATCTACTAGAGGCTTCTGAGTCAATTGATCATGGCCCGAATTCTTGGGTTTTTTTGGAAAACCCTAAAGCTCAATTGAATATTGGATATGTAGTACCATCTATACCGAGTGGATACACCATAATAGAAGTAGAATGCATTGATGCTTTGTAAAATGGAGGTTATTTTCCCATCCTTTTAACCATTTATTTTTTTTCATTGAAAATGTTCACTTATCTGACTCCTGGCTTCTGGACCACCACCACAAGTGCTTGTAGTTACAATTGAAAACTTGGTCCTTCCTCCTGTCAAAACTTCCAAGTAGGCAGCTACTGAAGGGTCAAGTCACACTGAAGCCATTGATTCAAGGTCTCCCTTGGAAACACTTGTTCTAGAATATGTTCTATCATCTGGGATTGATTTTAAAACTGACTGATTGGGCCTAGACAGCCTTTTTCCCGCCCACCAAAGACCATGGAAAAAAACTGGAGTTTTATTTCCCAAAAATCACTAGGAGATAGGCTATATAAACATCCAAGATTATATCACATTTTACGATCCTAAGGTTTAGAGGTTTTGATTATCATAGAATTTATGACATAGTGAAGTGGGTGGTTGCGACCAGGGTGGAAACTCATGTGCTCGACTCCTGTCTTTCTATTAAAGTGTTTATGGCTCGTCTTTTCACAACCAGGTATATCCTTATGAATGATGTTTCCAAGAATGCCTGGGCAGTCACGAGTTTGAAAAGAAAACTCATGAAGCAAAGATACTTGGTGAAGCAACTAGGGAAAGATGTGGAGTGATGGGGTAATGATCTAGATCAAATCAAATAAAAATGGATGAGTCCCATGTTTTCAGCTGATGAGGGATAGAGATTAGTAGAAGAATGGGAATAGGCTGGTCTTGTTGTAGTAAAGGAGGCATAGGAATTACAGATAAGTGTGGAGGCTGAGACTGCAACTTTGTTCAAGCTCCACCAATCCATTGAAAATTAGACCCAGGCACTGATAAAATTATGTGAATATTCAAAATGACTCCTATAATTATCATTCCCTTTCCTTATAGAGAGGATCCCAATTTTGGATGCCCTTTTTATTTTCATTTAATAGAATGAAAAAAAATTTCTCTCCAGTACTTCTCCTTCATCTTTTCCTGAAATGTCAATCAGTCATAATTGACTACATTCAAACAGTAATTTCAACCAGATGTCAATCTGAGTCACAATCTAAGATAAATGAAATATTAAAATCATGCTCTATTTTTTCCTAAACCAAGGGGCTCAGTGGGCATAGTTTGACTGTTTCTAGGGTTTCATGTAAAACACCAAAAACATTATGTATTTTTCATTATAACCCTATTTTTTTCCTAACCCCTATATGGTGTGGGATTAGTCGGTATAACATGAATTTTTCTTAGACTTACGTTTGCGGGGTTTCAACTTAATAATCATTGTATCTCTTGATTTTTGAAAAAAAAATTGTTCCTCAAAATTCTTCCTAAACCATATGGTGCATAGGTTTAGTGAGTTGGTACTCGACTTTTGTACAGGATTCCCTTGGAGGATTTTCATCCTGAAAAGTGTTCTATTTTTTTCAAAGAAGATTTATAGTCTTTCCCGTTGAACTATCATTACTGATTTTTTAGTTTTTACATCTTTGAACATGGCTGATTTTTTAGGTCGAACATCTTTGACCATGATTTGTAGGGCGAGGGCCCTAATTTAGGACTCGTTAATCGCGAATGTCCTGGAAACTTTTAAACATAGATAAGGTTTTTTTATTAAATCTGACTAATGTATTATAGATAATGGGATATGACATGAGGCAAGGAATCCATGGGGAATACGGAAATAGGAAAACCCTCTTCATAAGATGAATTTGCCTTTGGCTGACAGAGATTTTTTTTTGTGTACTTTTACAGAGTCAGGGAATTGTGCGCATAGTTAGGAAAAGGTGTCTAGAGGACACTAGCCTTCAATATTCTATGGACATTATATTTTGTGTGAATTTATACTTTTATATATTTTTAAGACCGTAGTGGTAGGCCTACTGAAAGAAATATGTCTGAAAGTAATAGGGGTATTTATATTGGTTCTGGTCTACAAACTGCTCCCGCACAAATTTGACTTGTGTAATAGAGGGATGGAGAATGATGTATTTTCATGTCATACAAATGGGACATTTGAGACTTATGATTTGGATTATTTTTACTCTAACCAAGGGATAAATGATTTATATTTCTCATGGTGGTCTGGAAAAAAATGTTCTATAACCTTCAGACATGAGAGGGGAGAGAGGATGTAAACTGTAATCTAAGAGGGTTATGAAACTGGGGAATGAGGTAAGATGTAAAATTCATAGGAGAGTATAAAGGTAGGAAAATAATCTCTTGAGGACTAATTTTCCTTAGGTTAATAGACCATTTTGTGGGAAACATATGCAGATCTGTTGGGGCATTGTGTTTATATTCAAACAATGGGGCCTGCATGAAGCTAGCCGTCCATTTTTGATGGCCATGGAGGGTTATTGGGATTCATACATTTCTAGACATAGAGTAAGGTGTGTGAAGAATGGTGTATGGACAAGAAAAGGGGGCATTTCAGGCTAAATTCTTCCAAGAATAGGTGAAGATGTGCTTCCTATACAGGTGTGAGTAGGTTTCCCATGCAGGTCTGACCATTGTATGGTAAAGAACTGGACAATGTCATGTCCTAGATAGACCTAAAATATGAGACTTAGGTGTCACCATGTATCCTATGGTGATAGGAATAAATCCAGATATAGTACTTTTATGTTTTATCCATATGTGTATTTGGTTCACGTATATGAATGGGTCACTTTTTTTTATTTGTGCATGGTGTTACCAATGAAGTGGGACCTGTGTTTAATGTTCCTATATGGATTGTTTTCATGCGTAGGAACATGGTGGAGGAAATTCATTCATGTGTTGGTGGCCCAAGAATAAAAATTTATTATAGAGAATTATGCAATTTTAATTTCATGTGATTAGAACATTGATGTAGAATCCTGAAAAAACCGGAGGATGGATAGGCCAAGGTGTCAAACATGTTCAAAACATGGATAGGGAGGAATGTGTAAGCCATGGTTTCAAGTGATCTTGAATCAGTAGAGATGGTGTGGGGCTTGGAATCCATTGAGAATACAGAATTAGGAAAATATTTTTCTGAGGATGAAATTTACTTTGGTTAACAGGCCTTTTTTATGGGAAACATATGTAGATCCATTGAGGCATTGTGTTCATAGTCAAACAAAGCTGTCCATAGGACACTGGCCTCCCATATTCGTTGGCCATGGAGGTATATGAGGATCTAAAATCACTCGAAGTGTGGAGTTTGATAGATGGGAAAGACATGTCTGGATATGTTAGAAACATTCAGATTGTGATCACCCATAGAGTTGGGAACTATCCTACAATGATATATCTCATACGTAGGGTGAGGAATTTGGGTTCCCTTACTAAAGAAGGGCTCGATTTTGATGATTTGGGTGTCCTGAAATTATGCTCCCTAAAATAGGTTTGTCCTATGCATAGGGATTATATAATATTAGCTATATTTTGGGTATCTTGTAGTTTAATTTCATACAGTTAGGAATTTAGGTTTTTAAACATGGAGGGGGAAACTCCAATGTGCCTTTTAAAGTCGTACCAGAAGGATTATTCATTGGGGATTGATTTCCCTAACTCTTTTGAGAATCCCCTACCAAAATTCATAATACCACGTGAGTTATGTTTAATGTGAGAAACAGGGGGTGTTAATGGTTTCAATCCATCACCTAGGGATGATAGGACCAAAGAAGGGAGCATTTTTGGGTCATATAGTTTAACATCATGTGGTGAGGACATGGGTAACTTGGCATGAAAAAGATAGAATTTGTGGGTCCATTCAGTTTTAAGTCTTGTGGAAAGGACGTTGATAGCACAGTTTAGCATCATGTGGTAGGGATGAAATATAAAATAATGCATAAATTTGGGCTAATTAGGTCGGGATATCCCTGGTACACCTTGGATGTGAGCAGGGGAAGAAAGTATAAACCATGATTTTAGGAGCCCTTGAATCAAGAGGGATGATATGAGGCTTAGGATCTAATGGGTGTACAAAATTAGGAAAATCCTCTCCTAAGGAAGAATTTTAATTTGGTTGACAGACCATTTTTGTGGGAAACGTATGCAGAGCCGCTGGGGCATTGTGTGCATAGTTAAACAAAGGTGTCTACAAGACACTGACCTTCCATTTTTGATAGCTATGAGTGATTATGGAGATTCAATCACTAGTGCAGAAAACATTTTTTACGTCGGTTATTTTTTATTATTTACGTCGGTTTTTAGGCGACGTTAATACGGACGACGTTATAAATAACGTTTTTTACGTCGGTTATTTAAAACCCGACGTAATATCCCTAACATCACGGTGGTTATCACGTCGGTTCATATAATAACCGACGTGATAAATATGCGCGGGGGGGCTTTATCACGTCGGTTATTCCCTAAACCGATGTGATAAAACGCCTGGGATATCGTTTATCACGTCGGTTATGTCATAACCGACGTGATAAACCCTTCCCCTGGCCTATTATCACGTCGGTTTCTTAAATAACCGACGTGATAAAAAGGCCTGGGAAACGTTTTAGCACGTCGGTTATCCAATAACCGACGTGGTAAATCGATTCCCATGCCTTTTAGCACGTCGGTTATATTAAGAACCGACGTGATAAAAGCCCCGGGAACGGTTTATCACGTCGGTTCTAGAAAAAACCGACGTGATAACCCCCTACCGATTATTTACCACGTCGGTTATAAAATAACCGACGTGAAAGAATTTTTTTTTTTAAATAATTGCACTGCTCTCACCAAAAAGCAACCAGAGACCAAACAAAAATAACCATGCCAGCCCTCCCCCAAGCCCCAACTGAACCCCACCCTCATCTATACCCACCTAACAACCTGGCCAGCCCTCCCCCACCACATTGGAGCCCCACCACAACCCTTGGACACCCCCCCACCCCTTGGACAGCCCCCCCACCCTCATTTACACCCCCACGACCCCTAGTACAGCCTCAAACACCCATTGGACACCCCTCCCATATCCCTTGGACACCCTCCACCCCTTGGACACCCCCCACCCCTTGGACAGCCCCCCCACCCTCATTTACTCCCCCAAGACCCCTAGTACAGCCTCAAACACCCATTGGACACCCCCCCCCACACCTTGACAGCCCTCCCAGACCCCTTGGACACCCCCCCCCCCCGACCCCTGGACACCCCCCCCCCCCGAGCCCTTGGACAGCCCCAAACACCCCTTGGACACCCCTCCCATATCCCTTGGACACCCCCCACCCCTTGGACACCCCCCACCCCTTGGACAGCCCCCCCACCCTCATTTACACCCAACCGGCCCCTTGGACAGAACTCCCAGACACCTTGGACACCACTCTCATATCCCTTGGACACCCCCCCACCCCTTGGACACCCCCCCACCCCTTGGACAGCCCCCCCACCCTCATTTACACCCAAACGGCCCCTTGGACAGAACTCCCACCTCATTTACACCCCCCCCCGACCCCTAGGACAGCCCCAAACACACCTTGGACACCCCTCCCATATCCCTTGGACACCCCCCAAACACCCACCCACCCCCTTGGAACCTCTCCCCCCCATACCAAAATCCAGACCAGAAAAACCATCAACAGTAGACCAAAACAAGAAGTAGAGAAAAATTAAACATTCACTTATATAACATTCAAAACTTACACTGTCAACTTCAAAAAAAACTAAATCCAACCTAAACGACTACGAAATACACAATTACATTGACAATATTCAAAATTACATTTTACATTACAAACAACTAAAAGTCAATCAAACCTGTAAAATAATTTGACCACTCCACTTGTAAGTGTTTGATATCTTCAGCAGTATAGGGTTGAGGGTCATCAAAAAGCTACAAAGGAAAAGGATAGTAGTCAACCTGTATAATGAATAAATCAAATTGAAATATTATGAGAAAGAGAAAATCTTACCAGGTCAAAACTCAGAACTGTCCCAGTTGTTATTATTTCATACATAAATCTTAACATGTAATATCCGCATTCGATGATTCCTTGTTGCTCATGACATTTCTGTTTGAATGAGTGTAAATTCAATATATTATTTTTATGTAATAAATCAAAATGTACAAATTATAAATGGATATTTACCTTCGCATGTACATATTTGATCTTGAAATTCCTTTTCTTTGCGCTTTTTCGAAAGTGGACCCATGCCCTGTTAGAAAATAATATGAATGGGGTAAATTTAAAATTAATTATAATATATAAAACTATTGTGAAATTGAAACTTACGTTTCCAATATATTCTTAAAACTTTCTCGCACATCAGCATGGAGAGAGCATATCCAATAAAGTGTTTTCTCCCTAGGGCAAAAAACCCCTAACATCCAATGATCCCTGATAAAAAGAAAATTTAACGTTAGTGGTTTTTTATGTTAAAAGATAATTAACTCTTTGAGAGGGATGTGTTTCATACCTCTCACAAAAAGGCATCATCCAACACTGTGTGATTACATTCTTTTCAAATCTATCAGCAATATAAAGCATTCTTTGTTCCTCATCCAATGCACATGCTTCAGGGGAAATCAATTGTGGGTCCACGAATCCATATACATCTGTCAGCTCATTCCTCTCACAAATTTTATACAGATACCTAATACAAAGCAGACATTAGTATACATGTTTAATAAATATAACGCAAGGAAAAGGTGTTAAGACTTACATGATAAAAATTTCCACCACGTTGATGCCCAACTTATCTCCAGTGACAAACTCCATGATATCAGTTTTCATAATCCCCACACATAGTTCACGTCCACATATATGAGCTTCCATTGTAAAGTCATAATGATCCGCCAACAAATTTGAATATCTTGACAATTTTTCAAGACTGCTAGTATCTGCATCTGATGTCATAGCTATCTGTCTTTGTTGTTGTCTATACATTATTTCTTTACCTTTGAAGTATTCATGTAAAAATAAATTGAAAAATATATTAGTTTTCAAATGATAAAACATTAATAAAAATATAAAATAAAAGATATAACATCCATATCTCTATGGTAATGAGTCGAAGAAGTCTGGATGGCCAAAGTAAAAAATGGCCGATACTATGTCCAACTGTCGTCACCTCATCTGTAGGTAATGGTATCCGAGCTGATCTATCTATAATATCATGTACAGTGACCCTCTGATTCTCTACCTCTAACTGTTGATGATGAACTGTATCTCCTATACAATATACCATCCCATATGCAACTATATGATGTTGAGGATCATCAACATACAACTCACAATAAGTAGGTAGCTGCGGCGGAGGAGGAGGATCAAAAATGGGGTCTGCATGCTGAGGTGGGGGAGTGGGAGCTACTGGGAGAGGTGGAGTGGGAGCTGCACCCTGAAATTGTCTTTGCAAGTCTGCAAACATTAACTGCACCGATGCTCTAATCTTGTCCTCCATTGTCGCATTAATATTATGGACTTCAGCCTCCAAGGATTCTATTTTTTTTATAAACTCCCTCAACGTTATAAGTTGAGGAACGTGGAAACACTTTTCTTACCGATACACCTGCCGGATATCCTCTTACCCGGCCAGTATGTTCGGGCTTTCCCAATGCCACAGTTAAAATATCTTCCCTCCCAGATGGTGTAAATGTCCCCTGTGAACTCTGCTCCTCAAGAGAGTCCTGTAATAATTAATTGAACATTTCTATAATGATTGGAAATATATGACGAAAATAGTAAACTCAAATAAATAAAATAGATATCTTACAATCCTCTCAACTACGAGTCTCGATTCTTCCGAATGATATTGTCCTTTTTTGCCCTTCCGAGCTCTTTTCCATTTCTCATGTCTAGATGGAGGGGATGGAGGGGCCACCTCTCCAGAGCTTCAAGACTCAGCTCTTAGTTGTTGAAATTTTTCTGCCATCATTTGTTCTTCCAATAATGCATACCCTCCCCGAGATAAACTATGAGGGTATACATTTTTAGATTGGATCTCTTGATGATCTTTCCTTGTTTGCTGTAAATTAAGAATAAGTAATCATTAACAAAACAATAATAAGATCATTTATATAAGAAAGCTTATAAAAGTTTACATTGCCCTTACCAAAAATGATTCCTTTCTTCTACTTTCAAAAAATTGTCTCCATGTGTCTTCATCTATAAAAGGATATATACGACATGGATTCTCACGACTCCTATGACCATAAATGAAATCAGATGAGAGGGTTGATTTGAAATCCCTCCATCTCCTAGCAGCCAACGATAAGCATTTCTTCCTGACTCCTCCAGTGTCAGGAATATCAAATGTCATCTGATAAAAAAGAGGTTAAAAATATTATATATACTAGAAACATTTAAAGAACAGTCAAACAATAGCAAAAGATCTTACCAAAATGGTCTCCCACAGCTGAGAAATTATCGCCTTATCCACACTTCTCCAATCATCATAGAGAATGTTTACTTTGCTTTTAGCCTGAGTTGCTACAAAACCCTTAAAATCTTTAGCATTTGGACCTCTAGGAAGATCATCATCATCAAACTCCACGACTATCCTCTCCTCCTTCGTACGGGCAAGTGATAATTTTGGTAAACGTGTGCACCCACACTTACCAACCTTTGAACTCTTTTTCGTAATAGGAGCATGTGAATGTTCCTCCCCAGATGTATGACCAATATGCGCATATCCAGAATCATGTGGCTGATCAACTGATTGATCTGTCATTTTCCTTCAAATCAAAAAAACAAACATTAGTTCACAAATAGAAAAGTGTACTAAATTACATAATAGTAAACATTGGTAATATGGTAAGCATGTTAAACAATGATAAACATGGTAAACACATGCAAAAGGTTGCCAAGGAGTTGGCCCAAGAAATCTGAAAAGTGGACTCACTGAGTCCACCGGTCCGCCGGTGTGAGCTCACCGGCCAGCCGGAGGACCCAGGCAGTAGACTTTCCCACTGCCTGGTGCCACCGGCCGGCCGCTGGATCACCACCGGCCGACCGGTGGACCAGACAGCCTTCCTCTGTCTGGACCACCGGCCGGCCGCTGGCTCACCACCGGCCGGCCACTGGTGATCCAGACAGAGAGGAAGGCTCTCTGTCTGGTCCACCGGCCGGCCGGTGGTGATCCAGCGGCCGGCCGGTGGACCAGACAGAGAGCCTTCCTCTCTGTCTGGATCACCACCGGCCGGCCGCTGGCTCAACACCGGCCGGCCGCTGGTGATCCAGACAGAGAGGAAGGCTCTCTGTCTGGTCCACCGGCCGCCCGCTGGATCACCACCGGCCGGCCGGTGGACCAGACAGAGCTTTGTTCTGGACCACCGGCCAACCGGTGATCCACCACCGGCCAGCCGGTGCGCCCAGAACTTCTCCTCTTTACGGTTTTTATTGTTTTGTTTGATACATGTTTTAATAAGTAAAAAATTTACAGTATCTAACATTATATGAAAAAACTAAATGTAAACAAGAAATAAACTTGTGTTACCTGTAATTTTAGGAATGTACAGTTGGATTGTTTTCCCAAATTCCTTCGTCGTGATCGTTCCTTATGGCACAAACCATGTCTTCAACATACTCATCATTATGTTCTGTTAATCTTTCCATGGAAGTAGGGATCTCACATAAATCAGCATCTTCATCAAATTCATCCTCACCAACATATTGGTTTTCCCCTTGTAAAACAACAGCCCACTGCATATCTGATTGATCTACTACATAGAAAATTTGTTTGGCATGTGTTGCCATTATAAAAGAATCAGCTGTGTCTTCCAATCTATTCAGATTAACAAGTGTCATTCCAAATTCATCGTGTCTGACACTGTTGTTACCGATAAACCATTTACAGTTAAAAACGGGAACTTTAATTTTAAAGTAATCAGCCTCCCATATGTCTTCAATCACTCCATAATATGCACTTGATGCCGAAATTGGGTTTCTGTCCTTAGCACTCGAAAAATGCATTGCTTCTGCAAACACCAATACACCACTATTCTGAACTGCACTTCTGTTGTCCTGAGTTTTCGTATGAAATGTATAGCCATTAATGTCATAAGCGGACCATGTTATCACATTTAAAGATGGACCACCCACTATCCATTTTAATGTCTCTGATACATCTGATCTACCAAGCAAGGTCTTTTTAAACCATGGCAAAAAAGTTTTGTTGTGCTCATTCAAAATCCACATTTCTTTCTTCTTTGGATGACATTGTTTCAACTCATTAATATGCAATGTGATATACGGTTGAACATCAGCTATGTTATTCAAGATGTATGATTCTAACTTCTTCATATGTTCAGCTGACAGTGATTTGACTTTCAAGCCACGAATCCCCTTTCCCTCATTATTAACCCGTTCATGGCGAGATGGAGGCAAACCTATGTGTTGCGCCGTAGCCAAGTAGCTCGTACAAAACTCTGCTACCTCCTCAGAAATATACTTTTCAATAATGGAGGCTTCAGGTCGATATGGATTTTTAACATATCCATTTAATATTTTCATATACCTTTCAAAAGGATACATCCAACGAAGATATACAGGTCCACAAAGCCTTATTTCTTGAACCAGATGAATCATTAAATGCACCATCATATCAAAAAAAGTTGGAGGAAAATACATTTCCAAATGACAAAGTATAAAAATTGCATCCTTTTCCAAAATGTTCAAAGCATTCACATCAATCGCCTTGTTGCAAATTGAATTGAAAAAATAACACAACCTCATTATAGTCTTTCTGACACGGATGGGCAATATTCCACGCAGTGCAACTGGTAGAATTTGTTGCATCATGACGTGACAATCATGTGATTTCATACCTATCAACTTCAAGTCTTTCAATGAGACAAAATTTTTTACATTTGAAGAATAACCTTGAGGCACTTTGATATCATGAAGACACTGACAGAAGCTACTTTTCTCCCTCTTCGATAATGTATGACAAGCCGGGGGAAGAAATTTTCGTCTTCCTTTAGGAGTGGGAGCTAACTCCAAACGTATTCCCATTGACAGTAGGTCTAACCTTGCATTCAACCCATCTTTTGTCTTTCCTTTAATATCTAGCAATATTCCGATCAAAGAATCACAGATATTCTTCTCCACGTGCATGACATCAATATTATGTTTGACTTCATGATACCTCCAATATGGTAGCTCAAAAAATATTGACCTTTTCTTCCAAATATGTCTATCATTACCAGATTTCTGTGTCTTTCCCAATGGCACATCAAGGTTTTTCACCCTCTCAAAATACAATTCTGGGGATAAAGGTTGAGGAGCAGTATCAAATTCTTGTGAGCCATTGAATGCCTTTTTTAGTCTTCTATAAGGGTGATCCATAGGCAAAAACTTTCGATGACCCATTTACACTGTTTTCCCCCCATGATGCAATTGACAATATGACGTCTGTTGTTCGCAAATTGGACATGCTTTATGCCCTTTAACACTGTATCCGGACAAATTTCCATATGCTGGGAAGTCATTTATAGTGAATAGAAGCACTGCATGCAGTTGAAAATATTCCATTTTATAAGAATCATACACCCTAATACCATCAGCCCATAACAGTTTCAAATCATCAATCAGCGGTGACAAGTATACATCAATATCATTGCCGGGTTGCTTTGGACCAGAGATCATGATACTCAACATGACATATTTGCGCTTCATACAAACTTCAGGAGAGAGGTTGTAAATTACCAATAAAACAGGCCATGAACTATGTGTGCTACTGAGGGTTCGGTATGGATTCATTCCATCTGTGCACAAGCCTAGTCTCAGATTTCTAATTTCATTTCCAAATGTAGGGTACTGGGCATCAATTTTCTTCCATTGTGGACAATCAGCTGGATGACGTATTTTTCCATCACATACCCGCTCATCAGCATGCCATCTTAACCTTTTTGCATCATGTGAATTAGCAAATAAACGTTTGAAACGAGGAATTATAGAAAGATACCAAAATACCTTTGAAGGGAGCTTTGTAATCTCTACATCAGCTTGGGATTTTTCTTTCACCTTATACCGTGATGTCCCACATTTAGGACACTCTTTCAGAAATTCATATTCCTTCCTATATATAATGCAGTCATTCGGACAGGCATGTATTTTCCTGTATCCCAATCCCATCGGGCATAATATTTTTTTGGCCTTATAATGTGAATCTGGAAGATCGTTATCTTTTGGAAGAATATCTTTCATCAATTGTAGCAGCTCTGTAAAACTTCTGTCACTCCATCCATGTTTCGCCTTCAGGTTAATCAATCTTAACACCGCCGACAAAACCGTAAAATCTGTACAACTAGGATATAATGGTTTTTCGGCATCACCATATAGACGTGCAACTGTCGGTTCTATCTCAATTTGTTCTGCTACAATATCGCGAATCATTTCTTCAATTCCATCGGAGTTACCATCTTGCGATTCATTATCATCAGTGACATTCTGTCCAGTTTCGCCATGCCAAATCCAAGGGTTGTAACTCGGATTGAAACCATGACAAATCAGATGATCTTTTATCTCTCTACTTTTCAACTTCTTCATATTCAGACATTTCAGGCATGGACAGAAAAAAAATGTCACTACTTGGAACATTTCGTTTAGCAAATTCCAAAAAGGCATCAACACCTTCCTCATATTCATTGCTCATTCGATTTGCCGTAATCCAACTTCGACTCATTATTACCTATAACAAATAGCAAAAATATATATATTTTTTAGATAAGACAAATATATGTTTATATGAAAAAAATCATAATTTGAATGTAAACAATTTTGAAATATAAAACAAATCGATGTGCAAACCCCCCTGGACACCCCCCGACCCCTCTGGACAGCCCCCCACCCCTCCTGGACACAACTCCCACCCCCGACCAGCTTGGACACCCCCCTGGACACCCCCCAACCCTCTGGACAGCCCCCCCACCCCTCCTAAACACCACCCCCACCCCCTACCCCCTTGGACACCCCCCTGGACACCCCCAACGCCCACCCACACCCTTGGACAGCCCCCCACACCCACCCACCCCCTTGTAAACCCCCCTGGACACCCCCCGACCCCTCTGGACAGCCCCCCACCCCTCCTGGACACCACCCCCCACCCCCTACCTCCTTGGACACCCCCCTGGACATCCCCCAACCCTCTGGGCAGCCCCCCCACCCACCCGGACAACCCCAAATACCCTCTGGAGAGGCCGCCACCCACTTGGACAGCCCCCCACACCCATCCACCCCCTTGGACAGCCCCCCACACCCATCCACCCCCTTGGACACCCCCCTGGACACCCCACCGACCCCTCTGGACAGGCCGCCACCCCCTTGGACAGCCCCCCACACCCACCCATCCCCTTGGACACCACCCTGGACACCCCCCGACCCCTCTGGACAGCCCCCGACCCCTCTAGAAAGCACCCCCACCCCTCCTGGACACAACCCCCCACCCCCGACCTGCTTGGACACCCCCCTGGACAACCCCCAACCCTCTGGACAGCCCCCGACCCCTCTGGATAGCCCCCCACCCCTCCTGGACACCACCCCCCCACCCCCTACCCCCTTGGACACCCCCCTGGACATCCCCCAACCCTCTGGGCAGCCCCCCCACCCACCCGGACAACCCCAAATACCCTCTGGAGAGGCCACCACCCACTTGGACAGCCCCCCACACCCATCCACCCCCTTGGACAGCCCCCCACACCCATCCACCCCCTTGGACACCCCCCTGGACACCCCACCGACCCCTCTGGATAGGCCGCCACTCCCTTGGACAGCCCCCCACACCCACCCATCCCCTTGGACACCACCCTGGACACCCCCCGACCCCTCTGGACAGCCCCCGACCCCTCTAGAAAGCACCCCCACCCCTCCTGGACACAACCCCCCACCCCCGACCTGCTTGGACACCCCCCTGGACACCCCCCAACCCTCTGGACAGCCCCCGACCCCTCTGGACAGCCCCCCACCCCTCCTGGACACCACCCCCACCCCCTTGGACACCCCCCTGGACATCCCCCAACCCTCTGGGCAGCCCCCCCACCCACCCGGACAACCCCAAATACCCTCTGGAGAGGCCGCCACCCACTTGGACAGCCCCCCACACCCATCCACCCCCTTGGACAGCCCCCCACACCCATCCACCCCCTTGGACACCCCCCTGGACACCCCACCGACCCCTCTGGACAGGCCGCCACCCCCTTGGACAGCCCCCCACACCCACCCATCCCCTTGGACACCACCCTGGACACCCCCTGACCCCTCTGGACAGCCCCCGACCCCTCTAGAAAGCACCCCCACCCCTCCTGGACACAACCCCCCACCCCCGACCTGCTTGGACACCCCCCTGGACATCCCCCAACCCTCTGGACAGCCCCCCCCCCCCCCCACCCCTCCTAAACACCACCCCCCACCCCCTACCCCCTTGGACACCCCCCTGGACACCCCCCAACACCCACCCACACCCTTGGACAGCCCCCCACACCCACCCACCCCCTTGTAAACCCCCCTGGACTCCCCCCGACCCCAAATCCATGCACCTATGTCATGGTTGTGTGTGAATAAAGTAGTAACAACTGTAAAAGGGCAACCCATCCAAATGGACACGCCCCAACCCTCTCGGGGATTTATAGAAAATGATGAAAAATTAGTGAAATCATAAAATTACTCAATATTGCAAGTCAAACAAATAGATCTAGGGATGATAAATAAGATTATGGTGCCAAAACGAGTTAAAAGGGTTCGCAATCTAAGAATCTTAGCTAGTTTCAACAAAAAAATCACAACACATATATATATACTATCCGCGAAAAAAAACGAACGAGTGGGAGGATTACCTGAGTGCTGCGAGTTTAGATGATTGATCCGAGGAGATTAAATATGAGAAACGATGATCTCAAAACGAATCTAAACCAACGAAATGGACGAGCCGATTCGGGTTTACGCGCGAGAGAGACGAGTCGCGACTGTCGAAGGTAAACTCGCGAATGACAATCCACGGGTTTGGGTAAATTTTTAAATGAGTTATCACGTCGGTTATTCAATAACCGACGTGATAATTGTTTTAAAAACATTTATAACGTCGGTTATTTCAATAACCGACGTAAAAACCTTCCTCCGATTCATTTTTTACGTCGGTTATTTTATAACCGACGTTATAAAGGGCTCAAAATCCGCGTTTTTTTACGTCGGTTATTCCATAACCGACGTCAAAAACATCTGCGGATTCTTTTTTTATGTCGGTTATTTTATAACCGACGTAAAAAAGCCTTCAAAAACTGTGTTTGTTACGTCGGTTATTCAATAACCGACGTAAAAAGGCCTTCGAAAACCGCGTTTTTTTCGTCGGTTATTTTTATAACCGACGTAAAAAACGAAGGCGCGCGATTAATAACGTCGGTTATTTTTATAACCGACGTTAAAGGTGTACCGAACACAGGTTTTTACGTCGGTTAAGAAATAACCGACGTAAAAAACCTTGTTTTACATATTATGACGTCGGTTTTATATAACCGACGTAAAAAATGGTGACGTAAAAAACGTTTTCTTCACTAGTGAATATTCACTGAGGCATGGAATTTGATGGATGAAATGGGACTATTTGGGTATGTGAGAAATATAAATACTATGATAAGTAATGAGGTACATGATCCTCTACATATATGTGATTTGTATGTAAGGGGGGAATGATATTTCGACTAATCCTTACTGCAGGAATCAAGGTTTGGAATCTTCTATACATATTTACATTATCATGTAATAAATGGAGGCATTTTTTCACGTGGATAGACCTAGGAAGGCCTAGGCGTCACTATGTATCTCATTATACCAAGAATCAAGCCACATGTAGTTCTTGATATACCTTACAGTCTAATATCATGTGGTTTGGACTTCTTTGGGCATGTAGTTTAACGTCATCCAGTTAGGACTCGTGAATTTCCCTACTCAAGTATGACCTATACATAGGGGGAGGCATTTTTTCATTTTATCTAGACTAGGATATGTGATCTTGGCATCACTATTCATCTTGAAAAGGTAATAATCAAGCCACATGTAGTTCTAAAAACATGTTAACTATACTGGTCTGACTCGTGTATAGGGGGAACATTTTATTATTGGAATGGTCAAGATATAGAATCTAGGTGTCACTATGTATCCTATGATGATAGGAATAAAGCCACACATAGTTCTAGTATCCCATGTTGTTTAATGTCATAAGGTAAGGGTGAGAGTGAACCGACGTGAAAAGGATGAGATGGCTGAAGTGTCAGTCTTGATCCTTTGGGAGGTTTCCTAAGTATACCAGTTAGTTTGGAATCAATGTCCACATAGTTCTAAATACATGTTCTTTGTGCCAATCTAACCCATTCATAGGAAAATACCAGTGTTTTTTTAATTATGGATGGACCAAGATGAAGGATCTGAGCATCACTACATATCTTATAAGGGTAGGAATCAAGCCACATGTAGTTCTTGAAAACTCTCTTTCCAATCATAATTATGCACAGAGGGGGGAATTTTTATCATGTGATGTCTAAACCAAGACTTAGGGTCGAGGTGTCTCTACATATCCTATGAGGGTAGGAATCAAGTCATATGTAGTTCTTTAATTCACCCTACACCAGTCTGACCCATACGTGGGGGGGAATATTTTTTTTAATGTAAGATGAACCACAATGTATGATCTGGGCGTCACTACATATCCTGTGAGGGAAAGAATCAAGCCACATGTAGTTCTAGAGAAAAAGAGTTCACATGTGGACCTAACTCTCATGTAGGAACAAAGGCATGTTGAATTTATCTCACATATATCTGAATCATGTGCAACAAATCATTGTTTCGGACACAATGATCATCATAAAACTTAACTTCATGCAGTAAGGATGGAGATGCAAAGAATTATAATGTCATAAAGCATGGATTCATATTTCTCTAAGCAGTTTAATGGATTGATTCTAAAAAAGAATTTATATGATTACACAAAGTAATTATTTAGGAACCTTTCATTGGTGGGAGTTGTGGCGAGATGTACATCCATTTAAATTAAGTCATATTATCCATTGGAGTAAACCTTGTGTATAATATTTGGCCCTATCAATTTTGGCTCCAATTTTGGAGGTTTCTTTCTAAGTAACATCAGAGTAATGAGGACCAGTACTATTTCTCCTTTGATTAAAGACCTAAGGAAAACATTTTTATTGAAGGCTCGTGCAATCCAATTCTAGTAAACTTACAAATGGTGCAGAGTGTGTAATATTTTCTCATCCAACTACTCCAACTCATCAAATTGTTTCTAGGATTGCTCATCTATGGATAGTTGATCACAGATGTCCATGCGAAGCAATAGAAGTTTAAATTTGATGGGCATGACCACCTCTATCCCATATACTAATGAGTATGGGGTTTCTTGAGTGGTGGTTTGGGTCAGGGTCTGGAACACCCATAGAGCATGGAGGACCTTTTTCGTCCATGATATCTTGTCTTTTTCTACCATCTTCTATAGAATCTTGGATAAGGTCTTATTGAAATCCTATATCTGACCATTTTCCACTACATGATAGCTGGATGAATAGTTGGCTTTCATGTTATACTCATGATATATCATATACAATTAAATAGAGCATAAATTGGTACCATTTTCTATCATTATTGTATGAGGGACACCAAATTTGGTGATGATGTTGTCTTTAACAAAGCTGAAGATGCTTCTTTCTCTGACTTCTTTAAGGGGTGTAACTTCTGCCGATTTGGAAAATAAGTTGGTCTCTATGAGAATATACATAAATATTTGGCCGTAGCAGGAGGATATGGTCCCACAACATCTAAACCCCATATGGAAAATGGATATGAGTACTTGGTTGTGTGAAGTAACTCCAGGGGTTGGTGGATGAAATTAGCATGAACTTGATAGGAATAACACTTTTTTGAAAATTCAGAACAATCCTATGTCATAGTGGGCCAATAGTAACCAAGCATCTAGATTTGATGAGAGATCTTGGATGATTACTGATGTTCTCCACAATTTCTGATATGTACTTCTTTCATAAAGGCAGTGGTCTCTTCCCCATCGATGCACCTGAGGAGGATCCTGTCAAGGCCTTGTTATTAAAGGAACTTTTGTCGATTCAGGTTGTCATACATCATGAAGTTTATTTCTCATCTATGTATTTTCTCCCTTCCATCCCTATATGGTGGGATTTATTCCATTAGAAGATAATTTTTAATTGGAGTCATCCATCTGAATGTATGACTATAAAGTTTAGTGATGAGACTAATCTCATTGATTTCCTCCATCTTGGTCTGAACAAATGGTAGGACCATCCGATAGTGGGAAATGCTGATAATTGTCTCATCCGAGTCTGGGTCTTCCAAAGGTGTGGCAGCATTTGCTAACACATCAGTTTGTTCATTCTTTTGACTGGGGAACATGATTTAAAGTTGGATCTGATGGAAATTCTGCCATCAATTTTCGGTTATGTCCATCAAAGTGATTAACTCCTCTTTTTTGATAGTATAGTCACAATTAACTTGATTGATGACCAGTTCTAGGTCACCTTTTATCTTTAAATTCTCTACTTGTACTCGAAGTGCCAACTATAGGCCTAAAATGAGGGCCTGGTACTCAGATTAGTTTTTTCTGTATCCTTTTGATAGTAGGAAGGAGTGAGGCAGGACTACCTTTTCCAATGATATAAGTACGACCCCCATACCCACTTTGTTGAACATGGGTCTTCTATCCTTTCTCCTATCATACTTCTAGATTTGTTGTCGAAATACATCTCCCATGTCTGAGAACCCTCTTGAATAGATAATACCTCTTCATTGGGTATTTTAGCATAAAAAAAAGTCATGTCTTCCAAGGGGTGGTCTGCTAGAATATCTGCTAACACCTGGCCTTTGATGTATTTCTGAAGCACGAATCATATTTCGAACTACTATAGAATAACCTCCCATCATAAAAAGCATCCAGTTAGCATCGGATGGATGAGAATGTACTTGAGTGGGTTGTTACGAGAGATCAAATGTGCCTCATGGTGTTACAAAAAGTGTCTCAACTTTGGGACTACAAAGATTGGGTCCAAGAAAATATTCTCAATATTTTAATAATGAGTCTCATCATCAATCATGGTTCATCTAAGATAATAGAGGTTATTCTTGCTGCTGGTGTCATTATTATATACAAGGAAGATGCCCCATGATCACTCCAAGGTGGTCACATAGAATAAGTGGTCTTCCTTCAACATGTGTCATTATAACTGGTGGGATCAAGAGTCATTTCTTGAGTTTTTCAAATACTTCCTGACAATCATGTGTCCATAGATACGCAACCCCTTTTTTCATCAACCTAGTGAAAGAAAAACACTTTCCTGAAAGTTTGGATATGAAGCACCAAATGTAGGCCAAATCTCCTTAAAGTCCTCTCAACTCAGTGAGTTTCTGAAGAGGTAACATGCTAAGGATAACGTTTTTCCTATCAAGGTTGACTTCGATGCCATGGTGGCATATGATGAAGTGGAAAAAATTTCATGAGGTGACACCGAAAGAACACTTTAGGGGGTTCATTTTAATATTCTGTTGCCCTAGTTTAATGAATATGGTTTCAAGATATTCCAAGTGTTCTGAGCATTCTTTTGATTTAACCAACATATCATCAATATATCATTCGACAAACTTTCCCAGGAAGGGTTTGAAAATGCCATGCGTGGCGTGCTGATATTTGGCGCCAGCATTTTTAAAACTGAAATACATTAAATTATAGAAAAACTCTCCTTGGGGATCCCTGAAGGTGGTGTATTATTCATATTCATGGGCCATTTAAATTTTATTATAACCTGAATATCCATCCATGAAAGAGAGATCCTCATATCCTATAGTTTCATCGATCATCAATTCTGTGATCGAGACTATGAAATCATCTTTCAGGTAATGCTGATTGAGATCCTTTAAATCAATGAAGACTCTAATCTATGCATTTTTCTTTTTAACGGGGACAATATTTTCAATCCATATGGGTTATTAGACTTCCCAAATGAAGTTGTCTCTAATGAACTTGTCGACTTCAACCTCTATTTTGGTATCATGTGTCAAGTGCGTCCTTATGGAGGCTTTCTTATAACCATTGTGCTCTTCCTAAAGGCCCAAGTGGGGAGTGGCCACCTCAATATTGAGGAATAGAATTTCTATATAATTCTAGGCAAAATCATCTTGATTTTTCTTCAAGAAAGAGGTGTATATATCTCGCTCTTCGGAAGTCTTGGATGCACTAATCAGAGTGGGTCACAGGTCTTCTTTCGTACCCAAGTTGATTTCCTTGAGTTCATAAATGGTGGAAGAGATTTCTTCCTCAAATTATTGAGGGGAATCCCCTAGGTATTCTTCCTCTTACTTTAAATCCTTACCATCTTCTTCTTTATCTTCTGATGGGGAAACAATTCTTGATATGATCATTCCATAGTTGAGGGAAGAGTTGTAATTTTGGTGTCTAATAGGTGAAGAAACCTTTTCTGGATCAGCCGTCAGTGGGGGCTTCTATGAAGAAGATTCTATGAGGTTTGAAAGAGTTTCCTCATATTCTTTAAGTGACAAGACACTTACTCATACCTTAGTGGGTGAGGTAGGGATTTTCTGTAGTTTTGATGATGGTTCGGGGGAATTTTTATCTGATCCCCCGCCATTATCTTAATAGTTAGTGATATTTTCAACATTATAAGGCTCGAAATCCATGACCAAAAACAGGAGGACTATTGAATATGCATCTACATTTAAACGTTTTCACTAAATTTTATTGATGGCCAATATGTATTCATCCTTGAGCTTCTTGAGGGGGTTGGCAGTAACCATTTCTAAACCATTTGGGGCGGCAATTCAATAAAAACCATCGACCAAAAGTCTCTTACCCTTAAGATCATAGAACCCTGCATCAATATATTGTGATTCTTAGAGGTCATGTGGGGCCTTATTGGCATGAAGTGTCCCAATCTATCCATTAATGCTATATTTGAGGCACTGATGGTATAAGGAGGGTATTGTTATGTGTTGATGCAGCCAGGGCCTTCCTAGTAGGGTGTTGAAGGTCATATTATTTCAGACCCCCAGATATTTTGGGTGAGCTACATGGTCCCCAAATTGGGGTTTGAGCTTAATTTGGCCTAACATATTCTTCTCTCTTTTTCATATACCAATAGATTTGTGGTGTATGGCATCAGATTATCCTCAATACAACTCATCCAACGAAGTGTCCACAGTGGGAGGATAATAACTTCAGATCCATTGTCAATGAATAATTTTCAGACATCGACACCATTTATCCTATTCAACACATATAAGGGTTTAATTTGTCCTTGAATAGTGGAGTCTTCATATTAATCCGTGGAGGAGATAACTATGTGGAATTTTATAGGAGTTTTCTCTATTGGGTAAACTTTAGTGCCTGCTACCTCATCTTCAAACTCCTAGGGACTTTGAAAAGATTCGATGAGTGATTTCTTGAGATGTTTTGATAGGTTCAGTGCATCCAATATTGACATCTTGGTTGGTATCAATGATAACTACTTTAGAAAATCATATTCCTAATCTAAAGGCCATCACTTCCCAGCTCGGGGATGCTACTTCATAGACGCTTTAGGGGCTTGAGCATTTGATGATGACGGGTCGACCCTTGGGATCAGAGCTAAAGGATATTCCACACGTTGTGGATTGGGATAGGACGTTCTGCTCACATGCCAAGAGAAATTTGTCACCTATTATTCCTATGAGTGATATTCAATAAATATTAGACCTGTGTGGCTTGTTGTGGGGAAGGATAATTTTCTTATCCCTACTGGATCCACAAGAGGGTCCTTCTGTGGGTTTCTACAACACTAACAGTTTGAGTTGGGGGTGCTTCCATAATCTTTATTTCTGCCACGGTTGTGTCTCGCATGATATCCCTGGCTTCTACGGCTTCTTCCTTCAGTCCCTCAATTGGGTGTGGGTAAGTCTGGTTGATAACCATATTCATTGTCGGAGAAGGGATCCATTAAGAATATGAGATTTAGGGATCCATAAATTATCTCCTCTTCTAATGATGACTTTTCAAAGTCAACTTCTTCCACCAGAGTCATTTGGAGGGGTGGTTCCCATTGTTCCATTTAGAGGGGAAGTTCCCATTGTGTCATTTGGCGGGGTGGTGCTCGTATCTTCGGACCTATTGGCATGAAATATGAGAGTGTCAAATCCAAATTTAGCCTTAGTGTAGATTCATCTTTATGCACCTGATCGTCTTGACCCATGAAGGATTTTATGGGTGAGGATATTGGTTGTGCCACATCAGGAGCTATTGGGGAAACATTCGGTTTATTTAAAAGTGCTTGGAGGATATCGTGGGATCAATTGATTTTTTTCTGAGTCATCCAATTATAATTTTTTTTATCCTTTTTGTTAATAACTTTTTTCCACTCCCCTACTTCACCTGGTCAGTGGTGGAAACATATGACACTTGCGCTAGCGATGGTCCCAGCTTGACTTGTCTAGAATCTGTCATTCATTATAGGAAGTCATTGAATAAAAAGAACTCCTAGATCTTATGCCCCAATATTTTGTGGAATGGACAGTAATATGGCTGGTCATCAAGACCTGCTTCATCATCCCTCTTCTGCTCTAAGAGCCAAAACAAGTATCATTTCAGGTCAGCCATGAAGTAACCATAGACTTGGTTATCCTGGAATGAGTAAATATTATTCTTCCATTACTCAAATTAATTTATCCTGGTTACTCTTCACTCATCCTAACAAGGAAGAGGTAGATACCAACGTCCAGGGGGGGCCACATGATTTGGTGTGGGCCTGAGAGCCAGAGAAAGTGCAGGGGGTGGCCTAAGCTTGACAGAAGTTTCTTTAACTCTTCCCAATATTTTTATTGGGCCTAATGGGGCTACTCGGGACTTGAGATTAGTCTGTTGCAAGGAATATTAAATCCTTTGAGAGATGGAGTATAATTCTCGTAACACACTTATATATTTCACTAGAATTAGTGGTGTTCATAACTCATCATGGATTTTGTTGATGCGCCTGACCAACATCTCATCCTAGGGAGTGGATGGTTCAAGGAGTAAGTCAGACCCTTCCATCTGGAAGTGAAGTCTGAAACTCTCTTATTATCTCATTGTTTGTATTTCATGAGGTCAATAATAGTTTTTTTTGAAACTTTGAGCTGAACTAGAACAGGAATTTGCACAGGAGATCCTCCCATCCTATAATTGAGTTATCTAGAAAACTGGTGTACCACACAAATGATGAACCTTGTAGAGTTCACACAAAGAATATAAGATTCACAACTTCTTATTGATTCAAGGTTCAAATCATTGGATCATATTAATATGATTAGTTTATTAGGTGTTTCTCTAGGTCACTTGAGTAGTTAAACATTGGGAACATGGTGTTCCCAAGATTTGGCAGTGCAGAACGTTTCTTACCCCCATCAAGTTAAGGTTTCTATCCAGGCTATAGTGGATCATTCCTCCCTTTCATTGTTTCTAACATAGATGTTAATGAATCGATGATTCTCATGAGCCCTTGATGCCTATCGTGTTGTACTTGAGAATGGGATGGCACATTAGGGGAAATATTGGTCATTATAGCTCTGTTGGTACCTGAAGTGGATACCCGGTCAAGGGAATCCATTGTGGATTCTCCCGAATCAGTTCTGGTTGCTTCCCTAATGGAGAAAAATATTGATATCCTTCAGGGATTGGGTTTAACTAAAATAATGATCTCAGTGATTTCTTAAACAATATTTTCGGTCGTGATTCATCTGTTAGGATGATCCCAAGTGGAAGAAGAACCTCTATTGGAAGTGTGTACTAACACTCTACCTAAGGAACATATCTGGTAGGACAGATCTCTTGTAGAAGCTTAGCATTTATTTTCCTTAGCTCTTTCATTTCCTTCTCTTTTCGAGTGAATCTCCCCTCTAGCATCAGGGAATTGTTCACATTTTGAGGAGGAGGTGGGTGGTATGTAAACAATTTCTTATTATTCTCCTTATTGGGGATTCGAAAAGGATGCAATGATGGATTAGCTAATAGAGTGCCCAAATTTAAGGCGGCCCATTGGTTCTAGCTATACACACCTTCATGATCAATGTGGACCACCTCCGGAAGGGAACCATATTTTCTTGAATCGTCCCCAATATTTGTATCATATTTAGTGAGTTTTGTGAGATTAACATCTACGGATTTCACCAATGCATACCAAATTAGTGGCGGCATACTAGTTCATGAATGGTAGGAGAGTTTCTTGCATCCATTATTGGATCTTCTCCTTATATTATAGGGTCCTCTTCCGGTTTTTTGATGGAGGGTAACTCAAAGAGAACCATGAAATGACCTATTCATGTGTATCCTTTCTAGTGGATATGAATCATGGGGTGGGATGGAAGGGGTAACCCCTCTATTCATTTTTCTCCCTGAGGGGGGAAATTCAGGCATCTGCTGGTCATTTTTTTGAGGTAAAAATGCCCCCAGCCCTACGGGATGGGTTTTCTCCCATTCTCCTTTTGATGTGTCTCAGCTTATATTTTTTGGACTTATGGGGGTTCTTTGTGTTAAAAATTCCCCCAGCACTGCGGGCTAGGGTTTCTCCTATACTACTACAGTTTTTGCTGCTATCAGTTCCTTCTTAATCTCACACATTCCAATGTGGGCATGAGCCGGATATGGTGTCAGATCTTCATGTGAATTATTTTCTTCTGAGGACATGATCATTTCTCTTTGGTTGGATTCCCTTAAGCAATAATACTGCTTAATTTTATCAGTGTCCTAGTTCATGAGTTTTTTAATGGCTTGATCTCATCAAGACTGATGCTTTTGAGAGTTACTCAAGACTGGTTCTTGCCAAGTAGGCCACTTTTCATAAATATATACTTTATTTGGATTCCATCCTGGGATGATGACATTTCAAGATTCTATTTATATTCGGTCCTACTGGATGAGACGTAGGGTGATGTATAGAGCTCTATGTTCTCCCAACCCCCAGATGTGAACACCAGACGGGGCGTCATCGATGAGGCAATGAAATTTGTGCAGTGTGAGGAGTAAATGAAATTCAAGGTTTTTGTTTTTCCTTTATGATCATGACTATCATGCAGAAAAAAGGGATTCTAGGTAAATTTTCTAACGAAGCTCCCACAATATATTGACATAGTCAACGTACCCATCATAGGGTAGAAATTTCACTTTCCACTAGTGGATATTTTTCCACAAATTATGTCGAATGTTGTGCATAAATTATTTTCATAACTCTTTTGGAATACTGAACTGAGAAGTGGTTGTGGGCCAGAACATAACCAATATGTTTTCCCTAGATAATTTTCTTCTTTTGAACAATATATTATGATGTTATTCTTATAGGTATTCCTCTAATTTTTGTTCCCAACTAGGATTCTTTGTGATGATTTCATCCTAAGTAAAAGGGATAATAGGGACTTCATTGATGCATGAATGGTGCAGTGGTGGCTCACAGGATGAGCATGGCCCCAGGACATCTCTTTGATGAGAAAGGATGTCACTTGTTATTGAAATAGTTTCTAGCATATCTAACCCTATCTATCCAAGAAGCGTAGAATATGAGGGCTTTCTTGTATTTGGATCAGTGGGGGGAGGACTTTCTTGCTGGTGTGAATTTGGGTTGTGGGGAGAACCTTCATAGCTAATGTTGTGGTAGTGAGGACTACCATCAAATCTTAGCATCCAGCCAGAGGGATATTTTCCATGGTGTGTACCCTAGGGAAGACCTTTAGGGTGGACCATATGAAGGGGAGGACCTTCTTGTTGTTTTTTGTCATTACGGGGAGGACCTTTTCATTGACTGTCATCCTAGAGAGGGCTACCATTATGGATTGATGTATGGATATAGGGAGAATATATACCATGTACATTTTGAGGAGGACGTTTAGGATGTACTAAAATGAGGGGAGGGGCTTCTCGTTTCTTGATGTCACTGTTGAGAGGGCCTTCGTAGGGACTATCATCATGGTGAAGACTACCATCATAGATCGATGTCTGGCTATAGGGAGAATAATATCTATAGTGTATACCCTAGGGAGGACTATCATGGTGTATGAAAGTAAAGGTCTGGCCTTCTGGTTTTTCTATCTTCTGGTCAAGGGGAGGGCTACATTGACACCCATTAGGAGACAAGCACTCGTGATTGATCATTTCTGGTCCATAGAGTAAGCCCCCATGGGTGATTTGAAGAGGACCTTCAGAACTGGTTATAGAAACATTGCGAGGAGTATCTTCGAATATACTACCATCACTTCCATAATTTGGTAATGGATATATAGAATCTTGATCATCTATTGATATAGGTCTTATGACATCATGAACTCTACCTTATAGAAAAGCCCAATCATGAATGTGCTCTTCATTTTCCAGCTACCTTTGGCGCCTTTCATTTTTAGGTAACCTCTTGCGGGCAACTAGGGCCGCCTGTTATTGGTAACGACCTTCATATAATAGTCCCTATTTGGTTGGTTCCTACAATATCATCCAGATATTCCAAATATCATCTTGAGTTTTGGTAGGGATATAAGCCTACACTAGAGTGGCCACTACATTATATTATTGTCCCCTATTGGAATAGTTGTTTGTTCCTAATATGGTTGTCCTTGTATTGATGAATATAGACATCAAACCTCTTGGACTAGAGAAAGGTTGAATGTATGCTCCATAGTAACCATATTATTTTTTGGTTGAATCACCCTACATGGGGAGATGGGATCGTGGGATTGACTCCTCACTTTTTTTTGTAGATGTGATGATGTATTGAAAAGTTTAGAAGATATTGTCTAGAATTGATGTTTGATCCTCTATCATTTCTAGGATGTGCTAAGATATATCTTTGGCCGGAATGGGTATAAATGCTCATTCTAATGTTTAAGTAAGAGTTTGTGCCTACTATGGTACTTAATTTGTTATCAGTGGGTACTGGTAGTTCTCCGGTACCAAGGCAGAGGAACAATTCTTCCCTCAACTTGTAGCCAGGATACGCTAGATAATTTCTTTGGTTTCCACTGTATTTGACTGGTGGTCTTTATATTTGTGAGTAGGAATTTTCATCTACTCATTTTCTGATGTATTTATTTCATGGGCATGATGTTCATCCATGGGAATTTGACTCTACTTATATTTACCTAACACCATATTTGACTGATGGTCTTGGTATTGGTATGTAGGAATTTTCTCCTTCCTCTTGATTGCCAATATATTTGACTGGTGAGAATCATATGCATTGGTAGTGTTTTATGGATACCCATAGTTTTTTGTCCTATTTATATGGTGGTCTTGGTATGTTTCATCAATAATTTTCACCTTCTTGTTGCGAGTTTCTACCCTATTTGGATGAAGGGATTCCTGTGCATCAACATAAATTCTTATTTTCCAAAAATTTCCTACCTTGATTTCATGGAATGACTGGCGAACATAAGTAGAATTATTCATTTTCTCTTAATGTGATGCCACATTTCCATGGTGGTATTCCTAAGAGGGAGTGGGGATATGTATCCACTCATAAGATTCTATCGTATTTCAATGGAGGTCTATAGAATATGGGATAAGGGTATATGCCTTCCTGTAGTCTACCACCATGTTTGTTCGGTGGATCTCTTTCTTAGGAACAAGGGTGAGGACCTGTTCTCAATGATAAGTTCATCAAACTCATAAGACTATCTGAGATTCCTATGTCAATTGGACTTCAGAAGGATACCTTGGTATGAAATCCTCTTAAGAGTGAAGATATTGGGATGTGGAACACTGGCATAGACGTTCTCCAATAGGGGCCCTCGAGTGGGGATTTTATATAGCAGGGAAGAAGTTTTTGGTGATGTCCTCATATAGCTACCTAAAGCAATGGAGGTACTCACTATTGAACTCCATGGACTGGATCCCAAAGTGATTGGAGATGGTTAGGGGGCGCCTTTTGTTGGGATTTTGTCCATGGATTAAGTGGTGGCTAGTGATATTTTACCTATTAGAGGTTCAGTCTTACAACCACCATCATGGGGAGAGTGCCATTTTAATGGTACTCCTTGACCAACATGTTTGAAACCCAATGTTTAAGACACTGGGTAGGTGATGGAGTCCTTTACCTTGCTGATAACTCATCCAGTGTGTCGATCATTATGCAAGTTCGTGAAAACTTTGAGGATTTTATTGGATTGATGGTTTCTATAGAGAACCGTTGTATATGTAACAAGAATAGATAAAAAAACCCCATCATAGTATAATATCTTGATCACATGCATAATTGATTCTTTTTCTTTTCCCTATTCCCTTTGGATGTGAAAGGGGATTGAGGTGGGTAACCCCCCACCTTAGTTAAGGATTGAAGTCAGGTTCACCATTTTTGTTTTGACTTGAGGTACATGTGTGGGAGTGAACAAAATGGCTCAATGGAAAAAAAATTCCTACTGTTATAGAGATTTTCACACCGGGTTCACCATTTTTTATTTCGATCTGATTCATATTGTAACCCTTTTTTCTGGGTGAGATAGTCGCATCAGGATTGGGAAGTATATCCTTATTATATTATAAAAGAGGTTACATAGTTGATTGGCCTTGGAGGGTGATTTCAGGGAGGTTTGGTGTTTTTGTAATCATCCCACATCGGGTACGATGTCCTCAGATGGTCTCCAGTGGGTTTATTTGTGAATCCAGAAACACCCAACGACCCTTTTAACCATGATTCATGGACCTTGTTTCAAAAGGTAGGTGCTCATTGGATGATTTGTTCAATGACGGTTAAGGACTCCATTGGTTGAGAGGATGGGAGGTTTCTCTCATCACACCCTTTGGGGGAATTATTACATATTCTTGGACTTTCTTATATATTTATGAAATGTTCATATGTTTGTGAATCCTTGGTTCATTTCCAAGAATGTTTCCATGGATTACCCATAGTTCGAAGATCAATAATAAATATGCAAGGGTTTGGAATCATCTATATTTATATGAGGTTCTCCACCGATGAAGTCATCCATTTGTACCTAAGGTTCTTTATCAAAGTTACCCTTTTACAGGAACATTAATGATTCCTTAGTTTTTTACCGAGACACTAATGATTTAATCCATGTGATGAGGTGCTCTAGATTTTATCGTCATCTAGGGGGGATGGAGATCATTTCAATATTGGGATTGAACCCATAATATTGGCTACCTATGTATCCTCGTGAGAGGAATCAGATTCCACATAGTTCTTGTTGCTTTACTAGACACATTACTTATTAAGGTCATGTGAAAAGGACCCATCCAGGAAGTTTAACATCATTCAGTGAGGACATCTAGAAAAAATATACCTAGTCAAGATTTCTTCTGGGGCTTATTCCAAAGTCTCCCCAAGGTTACCATAAGAGGTATGGTCTCTTGGGTGGATATGACACTACCAGGGATA
Source organism: Viscum album (assembly GCA_963277665.1). Classification (NCBI taxonomy): domain Eukaryota; kingdom Viridiplantae; phylum Streptophyta; class Magnoliopsida; order Santalales; family Viscaceae; genus Viscum; species Viscum album. Next base: position 75,992,519 of record OY728122.1, on the reverse strand, counting down.
TGGCCTAGAGATCATTAGGGTGATTTGAGTTTCGGGTTTGGACATCAATGAGGCTTCCTACGTATCCCAGTTAGTTGGGAATAAAATCCCTTGTAGTTTGATTTAAGTAGGGTCTTATACCATAGAGGAGGCATTATTTGAGATAATTAAATTGGGGTTTATTCTTGAAGAGGATTCCCTAGTGAATTGGGAGAAATTTTTACTGGGAATGACTTTCAAGGAGAATTTCCCTCAAGATTAGGCCATAGGTATGTATCCTACATATCCTGATCAAAGAAGGAATTGGAGTTCTCATTGTTCATTACATTTATGGATTACACCTAGGATGACGCCCATTGAGGAGAAACTTGAATTGATTAGGGATTATACCTTTTAGGAGGCCCATTTTTGTGAGGAATAATTTATCATTTCACGAATGAGATGGCATGGAGCTCAGGCCTTAAGAATTCTTCCTACATATCCTAGTTACAGTGAGAATCAAAATTCTCATAGTTTAAGGATGAAAGTGGATTGTGTGTGTGTTGTGGTCATTACTAGCCTCTAATCCCATGTTATTCATGCTTGGTGTGAGAAACAAGGGGATGTGAAATATTCAACAAATTAGACACGTTATCTACTCCACTGATGAAAAAGGAAGGCAATTATAGAGGAAAATACTAGGGTGAGACCTCCACTTCCTATGGCCAAAGGGGCTTACTCTAGGAGGGATTCCCTAAAACTAGTTCTTGGAAAGGGGAGTAATGTTGCTTCTCATCAAAAGGGAAAGAAATAATGATTTTCCTCTGATATTACTAACCCTCATCAAAGGGAAAGGATTTTGATTACCCTTGATCCCCAGAATGGGGAGGACACATTATTATCCCAAGGTTGGACCCCAGGTTACCATGGGAATGTAAACATATGGAAATTTCAGGCGTCCGTACCATTGAGGGGATTACCTATGAAACCCTACATACCAAGGGTATGTAAACTCAAGAGGGTGATTTTATGTTCTTTATGGTTTTATCATTTGGGTCTGGTGGCTTTGGAAGAGGTTTTGGGCTAATGCCTTTGTATTGGTTCGTTGAGGGACTACGGATGAGGTGACAGAAATGGAAGGAGTTGATCGAAACCAAAGAGTGAAAAATCTGAGGGTACCCCATTCCATGTACAATTTCTTTATATTGGAAGGGGGCCACCCCACGTAGTGTGTTTCTATGTGGGAGGAGGTAATGTCGCCTTCCATGATGGTATGAAGACCTATATGCGGTCTGCATACTATTTTGCTATGTGGGACCTGGTTCTAGTGGTGTGGCATGATGCTATGTGATGCCAAGTTCCATCCACATAGCATGGTGTTACGTAGTAAAGGGTTACACCCACATATCCTTGTGCTATACGAAGCACCATAGTGAATAAGGGGCATTGTTTTAGCACCTTGTGGGAATTTCATTCATGAACGAGATATGGTTCATGGTTTTCCAATTATTATTTTTCCTTCTTTATTTTTCCTCTATGGGGTGATTTTATTCCTGTAGGAATTCTTTTGAAGAGGTCTGATCCTCATCGATCAATATATTTATAAATCCATATCAAAATTATGTTTAATCCTATGATATATGGTTCTTTTCTAGGCTTCCCTCAGGGTCCTTTTATAGAGTTTTAGGGAAGATTGACCTATGGATTGCATGGAACTTTTTTCAGAAGCCCATGAGAAATCACTCACCCTAGGAATGACCAGGTCAATAAAGGTTTATAGTTCATGGCAGAAAAAAATCACTAACTCAATCCTATGAATGACCTCATCTCTTTCATGGGATTATTTTGGCTTCACCTTACCCTCGAACCATTTAGTTCTTGGGGATGGTACTTGGGGGCGTAATTCTCTACCTATATTTCACCAATGATGTGGTTTGTGGGGATAGTATGTGGGGGAGGAATTCTCCACCTCTATTTTTCTAATAATGTTGTTCATGGGGATGATTTCATTACCTCTATCTCATGAACCATTTGGTTCAAAGTAGTTTGGTGAAGCTGCAGACAACCATGCAAAGCGATGGTCCTCAAAGAGCTTTATGGTTTGTGGTGCCTAGTTTTCCTTTTCCCAAATTGAATCCTTCAACATCAGTCTTCAAATATTAATTTGAATCCTTTGAAAAAATTGTGGAATTATTTTCTTTAACCTTGTAAAGTTTTCAGGCCCAACACTATAGATGGTCTAGCACCTTGCTCCTCAGGGATATGATGTACAAAATTGAACTATCCTACACCATGGCCTAGTGATACAACCTCATTGCCTTAAGTAGGGCTACTATGATATCTCGATGTAACTAGTGTATGATTGTCCCAACCATAAACACCACTTCCTCAACCTGATCTACTAACACTACTCCAAATCCTTGCTTTATGTAGAGCCAAGGAACCTTCTCCTGAACCTATTGTTGGAGCTGCCCCTACCACTCATAGCTGAAGGGAAGGTCCTATAGATTTGTTTCATGTGTCCCATCCTACTGCAAGCTTGGAACTTAATTGTGTCATGGTCACACCGACTCTTTATGTAGAATCACATTCCACATTGATGATAAAACACTAATCTACCATTACTCATAGACTAATTGTTAATCATTTCACCAGAAGCCTCAAAATGGAACTTCCTACCTAAAGACATTGAACCACTTGGTCATGAAATGGAACTTCTCTAGTCTAGGCCCCCATCCTATCTTAGGATTTGCTCTATAATCAGTGTCGGAATCACAATATCAGTGATAGAGGTCAACTTGGACACATTTACCTAAGATCTAATATCATGTTGGAGACATTCCTCAAAGTGTCTCTCTCTTGATAACTCATTAGTAAGGTAAATAATGGAAAAACCTCCACTCTATAAAGCATGTTGAGTACTCCATTACCATCATAGTGCCTTGCTCCAGACATATGAATTCACTAGCTCACTCTGGCCATAGAGTTGTAGGGTAGAAATAGTTATAGAAACAGCTTTGGAAATCAACCCAAACCATATCTTGTAACCCATAATCTCAGTTTAGTACATTCCATCAACTCTTTTATACTCTACATAGAATGTAAGTGGTGATCTTGACCCTCCTCTCTGGAGAAATATCGAGATGATAGAAAATAACTAACATGGTCTCAATCTATATCTCAACAGCATATGGACCACCATCCCCTAAAAACATGGAAGGATGCCACTATTGGAACACTCACATTAGCTCATTCATGGAAAAGGCAGGCTATAGTGCTCCCTAAAAAGTCTCCATGTAGTGAATTAATCCCTCGCATATCTATTCCTCATCACCTATGTTTGGAATAGAAACTGGTTTTGCAGTGGACACTAAAGGAGGATCTACCAGTATATTATGGCCCACCACCTCCATAGTATAGTCATCACCTCCCTTATGGCATGAAACTGGAGGATGTCATGGTGGAATGAATCTAAATTTCAAAACACATGCCTCAGAAAAGAATGATATCAAAGCTCACAACTCAAAATCGTTGGATAGGTCAAAACCTCAAAAACTAAGTCAACCCAGAGCCTACTCCAAAATCTAAGACTGTATAAGGAATAGTCACTGAAAAGCACTTGAGACACTACCTCTTTCCCACTCAAAATTTGGATCTAGCTCAAGTCTCTATTTTATACCATTTAATTTTCATTTAACATTCATTTTTTAAAATTATTAAACTAATAGTCTACCAAGTTCTGATGCATTATGACCTATAACACCTCACGAACAAAAAATTTATGCCCATATAATTCATACCATATATCATTTATTACACTTTAAACAAAAGAGTAAAAAGTTGCATCATTTCCCACACCATAAGGGCCCATACACCTTAAGAATTGAAATATGACTTCACCAACTCTATCCTCTACACAAAATCTATCACAACATCAGATATATCCATAACAACACCTATCACAATAGCATTTGTCAAGTAATGAATTATAAATGACATGGAATAATTCATGTAATGTGACTTATAGAAAGTGCATAAATGATGCATTGGATGGAATACCCTCATATCGTTAGGTTTCAATAGAAATAGAACTTGTAATCACATTAATAATAACAGCATAAATCAAGTGTATCACCCAAGGTAGAATCAAAAAAACTGTAATTATCAAAACCCAGAAAATAGTAATTTCATTTGAGGTAATTTGGATATTCCCTATATACGGGGTAGCTACTCCTGAGAACATATAATTAACAAACTCTGTTACCTTATTATCCCTTTCTATTGCTGCCAAATATTAATGAAAACTAGAAAAATCCTTTAATACAACTTTTTAATGTTTCAGACATGGTATCCACTCAATAGATCCCCAAACCTGGTTGGTCACAAGGCCTCAAACACATCTCCCCAAATACCAGAGGCTTCTGACTAGCAGTAAGGGACTAGGAGTGTCAGTGGGGGACAATTCCCTCATTATTAGAGTATATCACAGTGGAAGCCAATAACATTCAGATAGTGTAAGCATATAAAACTAGAAGATAACTGAAGGGTATATAGGATAGGAATAAATAAATAATCTAGAATTGTATCATATACAATGATTTAGGTGATAAATGTATCAAGAAAATATCCAAAACAAGTACATGTAATTACAATACAACAAAAGTATACAAAAAGACAAAATACCAAAAAAGTATTCTCATAGCATCGTAAGCCTCAGCTTGGTCTCATGCTCCCCTATTCCAATTCAACAATCAACATATTGTGTTTGAGATATTTCCCCTATCAATGCTTGTAGCCATATAATCTTTTTGGGTCCCCAAGGAATCCCAAACAGGGTGTGAGACAACATCCCAGTATCCATTCACCCAAAGTTCTATACATTTTATCCATGCGATATAAACTATACAGTGTAAGTAAAGCAGGTAAACAGGTAATCAGTAACCAAAGTATTGTTCTCATGGCACATAAACCACTATAAGAAAGTGATATCAAATAAACTCTCTAGGATCCCAATAAAACAATGTCAAGATAATAATAAGGAATCTACAAGAAAAATAATAAACAACACAACCTTGTCGTACTACCATCCATATCTTGTCCAGATGGCCTTGCGATAAAATGAAACCATATCAAAAACCCATAGACTTTCCATATAACCAAGAATGTCATATATCCCATGGTTGTTCCATATAATGAAGTGTAGACCATGAAAGACCAAATCTAAGGTGTATAAGATCAATTAATACTCATCTAGTCCTAGGATAATCTCGATGGAAACTCGTTATAGGCACTAGTTGGAGTCCTAGGAACATGCCATTACAAACATGTCCTACACGAGACCAAGCAATCCATATCCAAAGGATATAAAATCCCAAGGCATCCCCTGGAATCAAGGCCCAAGAATTATTACCACTCAAGGAATCCACTACCATGTTCAAGATCCATGGAGAGCCATCCATGTCATCAAAACAAGTATTCATCCATTTCATACCATTTAAGAATTCAATTTCATATGAGTCTACGCACTCATATAATCAAATTCACATTAAAACATGTCACATGGGTATAACCACAAATTAATCACAATTTAAATTCAACCATATCACATGGGTATACCCACCCATTCATCACGAATTATAATCAAACCATTCACATGGGTATAGCCACCCATTCATCGCCATTTACAAATAATAATTTAAACAATTTGAAACCACTCAATGAGTTTTTCCACTCGTTTAACCAATTAATATTAATCCATTTAATCAAAAAAAGTCATATCAATATAGCATAAATAAAGGAGGTAAAACATATCCTAAATAGTATATTCTAGTTCTGTTTTATCCAATTAGTCAAAGACTCAACATGTGATGGAGGCATCCCAACTCCAATTACTTTAATTCAATTCAATTAATTTATTTAAGAGCTTCCACTAAGAAGGAAAGCTTCAACTCACCCAATGGGTGGTTCAATATTCCATGAACAGGGTATAATTATATTAAGTACACCCCATGGGTGACAATGGTTCATCCAATGGCTGCCAACACATCATAACAGAACCTAAGGCCATCCCTAATAGTTCTGATTACATCTATTTTAATTAACCAAATAAAATCTAACACCACACTAGAAAGTCTGATGAGATGCATAATATATGATAGCTCTATAAATCACTAAAAATTGAAATAAAAGTATAGAACCACTAACTTAGCTCAGTAGTGGAGTGATAAAATAATCTCAAGTCCTAATTCAGCTCAGATTGGTAGAACTATGAAGATTATATGAAGAACTTATTAATAAGAAATATGAGCCTAAAAAAATAACACAACAGATGTCCATAAAAATATAGAACTAATAAAAACAAATCATGGCCTTACCATTGTGGATCCAATGAGATAAACATCCTTCGATTTGGAGATTAGACAGAAATTTTATCTCATTTCCTACCTTAGGTGTCAAGGAGGAGCTCTTATTGAGAGTGGGGAGGTGAGAGCTCATGTCCATGAAAAATAGAAGGCCCTACCTCCTTTTTCAAAAAAAAACTGATTAGGAATTTATATAATGTTTAAATTCCTTATACAATGTGTAATTATCCTATATCCAATTACATCCCTCTACCCCTTCCTTTCCAAAAATAACACATTCGACCCATGGCTCGGCTTAGGGTCTAAGCCAAAAAAGTGCGTAAATAAGGGCACTAAGAGAAAATTAAAAGGATCCATACCTAAAGGAAGAATTAGGTCCTTATAATTTTCATTCAGGATTGTAGATATATCCATCATCTATAATTTTTATTCACATATTATGAATTTTATACAATCCTTTGTTTTAATTTAATAGCGTTTATATTCATGACTTTTAAATATAAGTAATTCTTTTCTAGAAAATGGGTCTTTCCTAAAAATGATATTTTTTTAAATATTAGAGGTTATTAAATTATTTTATTCTAAGAAAATTATTTATGTATGGTTTTGAATAATTTTTGTGTTATGAGTGAGAAAAGAAGGACCATTTAAAATGTTTTCACAAAATTATGGCACTGGAGTTTCGAATGGTATGATGTGGTATGGGGAGTAAACACATGAACTCAAGGGGATGATGTCCCACATGTGATATGGCTATGTATACTTATGGTTTTCTTATAGCATGTATAATATCATTATTAATCCATAAAAAATTTTATTTTCAAATAGAGAAATCCAAAGTAGTATTTCAAAAGAATTTTTATTTTGAGTATAGATGGTTTTCAAAGTAATATACACTATTTAAGGATATTTAAAAAATGTTTTAAACCCCTTTAATAAATATTTTTTTATCAAGTAATTTATTTGATAAATTTTTTAAAAGATATTTATATGTTTTATATATAGGTATTTCCAAAATATTTTAAAACCCCTTACAAGGAAAGTTAATTCTCACCCTATGTTTTAAATTTATTTTTTCATAGGTTTAATAGAATTTCAATTTTGTGTGTATTTCATATAAGGAGGAAACACACGTGAAGAAATTTGTTTAATTTTTTTATATCTTTGTTAAATTATAATATATTTGTCTAATTCTCTAAAACCTAAACAAGAAAAGGTCCTCAATTTTATAAAGCACTATGTATTTTTTAGTTGTCTTTTAATAAAAAAAAATACACATCTTGTTTTTAGCACTAAATCAAGAAGTGTGGGTTCAGGGTAAACATTTAGTATCATATGAATGTTCTAGAAAACTTTAGAGATTATTAATTTTCATTCAAAAAAATCTTATAGGTAATTAAGTTCCATTATAAGGACTATATTTTTTTAATTCTAATGATATAAATTGAGAATTTTATTAAGTACAATGAAAGAATTGTGATGGTGCAATTCATTTAAGGGAAAGAATGTAACTACCCATGTACTATTAGAATAATTTGTTTTAATATTATTATTATTGAATTAAATAGTAAAATTTATTATGTTATGTAATTCTTAAAAAAAATAATTTCTTTTAAATAAAATAATTTTTTAAAACTAATTTCTTATATGGTTATATTTATATGATTAATTTTAAAATTATAAAATTTTAATTTTATAAAAATAATTTCAATTTTTAATTAATAATTTTTAGATTATCATAGTATGAATTTTGTATATTTTTCTGGAAAAAAAATTATTTTTTGTGAATAGTAAACAATACAGTTATTTAAAAATATAGTATTTTTGTCACATTGTCAAGAAATAAACTATGATATAAAATTTAATAAACTTATGGAATAAATCAAATATGATATTATAATAGAAATATTGTACAAAAATAATTCATAACATGTAAATTATAATTTATTTCATGATAAGTATAGAAATCATTGTTAGTGTCGACACAGCGCATGCACAACGTTGAAAAAATAAAATTTGGTTCCTTATAAAAAATAATCAAGTGATAAAAAATATTTGATTGAATTTTTTAAAATTATTCTTTATAATTTATGTTTCTAGATGATACTTTCAAATTTTATAGTCATATAATGTGAATCTTTTCTAAATGCATGTGTAATGCTTGCACAAGGCAAGAAAATTCAAATTGACAAATTAAAGAAGTTCTCTTAACATGGATATAATTAAATATACATAATGAAAGAATCAAAATGATTATATTGAACCTAATTAATTTAGTTTTATTACAGTATTTTATTTTTATATATGAAAATTTTTAATTTAATTTTTATGCAACGTTGATGCGGTTCCTGTGCAAGCAGGAGAAAAATCAATAAAATGGTTTTAATTAAAATTATAAGAACCATTAAATGACCCAAAACATGGATAAATATTATTTTTTGATTGTATATCTACCATTTTTATCTATATTTATAATTAATGACCATTTTGTGTCACTTTTACATGATTAAGACCCTTTATAATATTTTATTTTAACGAAATTCAACTTGTTCACACTATAGTTTTTTATTAGTATAATATTTTAATATATGGTTTTCCAGAATATTTTTCCAATCGTAAATAATATTTTAAAATCTGATAAATTTAACTTCTTTACTGAAATTTATTTTTACATTTTAGGAAACAAATAAATACCTTAATGGCTTACACAAAGTGAATGAAATAATTATTTAATTAATGAAAAAATAAAATAAATGTTATTAAAAAATATTAAATTAAATATAATATGAGATTATTAAGGTAATCCATGAATTATATATATAAATATGACATTTATAGGATATAATAAATAAATTAAAATATTAATCTTTGTTTTTATGTTTTTAAAGTCATGGTTATGAATAGTGTTTAATTTGGAAAAAAATATTTTTCATGAATATAATATTTTATTAAATCATTTAAAAATAAAAAAATATTTACTAAGTCCAAATAAGGTAATATTATACCTATAATTTATTTCCCTTTTACTTTTTAGGCCTTTTTTAGTCTTTACCCCTATATTAGACTTGTTATATTTTAATATTTTATGTAATTCCAAAATTTCTCCTCACCTCGATTAAAAAAAGGGACTTTTTACATCACTTAATTTCATTAACTTAATCCATATTTCATGAATATCCTATATAAAATTTTCTCCTCCACTTCCATACCCACATTATAGAGGTCATAGTTTTGGCTAAACACTATCTTTTGTGGTCTTAAGGTGTTAAGCAAAGTGATTTTTTGAAGAAGATGAAGATAAAGAAACCTATGTGATGAGTCGGACTCAAGGTAAGGGGATTACATTTAAATAATTATTTTTATTATAAAATATTATATTTTCATGGTAATATTTTATTTTAATTAATTATTGTATATATGGCCATCATCTATAATTTTTATTGACATATTATGCATTTTATACATGATTTTGTTTAAATTTCAAAGTGTTTATGTTCATGTATTTTAAATATAATTAATTCTTTTATAGAAAATGGATTTATCCTCAAAATGATATATTTTTTTCAATATTAGAGGTTATTAAATTATTTTATTTTATGAAAATAATTTATGTATGGTTTTTAATTATTTTTGGGTTATGAGTGATAAAGGTAAGACCATTTAAAAAAATCTTAAAATTATGGAACAATAGTATCGAATGGTATGATGTGTTATGGGGATTTGACCCATGAACTTACGGGGACATTATCCCACATTTGATATGGCTATATATCCTTATAGATTTTTTATGGCCTACTGAGTACCATGATTAATCAAAAAAATTATTATTTTCAAAAAGAGAAATCCAAAGTAGTATTTAAAATGAATTTTTATTTTGAATATATATGGTTTTTAAAGTAATATTCACAATTTAAGGATATTTAAAAAAAATTAAAGCCCCTTTTATATATTTTTTTTATTAATTAAATTTTTTCATAAATTTTTTCAAAGAAATTTATAGTTTCTATAGATAGGTATTTCCAAAAATCTTAAAACCCATTTTGGGAAAATTAATGATCACACTATGTTTAAATTTATTTTTTCACATGTTTAGTATAATTTCAATTTGGTGTGTATTTCATATAAGGAGGTATCATACTCAAATACATTTATTTAAATTTTTTATAGTTTTGTTAAATTTTAATGTATATCTCTAATTCTCTAAAATCTAGACCGGAAAAATTCCTTAAATGTATAAAGAACTGTGTATTTTTAGTTGCCTTTTATAAAAAAAATACATATCATGTTTTTAGCATTTAATTTGGAAGCATGGTTTCAGGGCTTCATAGTGCCCCTTTCAGTAGGTGATGATGAAAGAATAGTGACCAGGTGGGATTGTGCATCCATTACATATAACTGATTATAAATGGGACAACATCACCATGGATTTTGAGATGGGATTTCCTAGATCACCTCAACATAATGACATCCTAGGGGTGATCGTAGGAAGGTCGACTAAGGTCACCCATTTTCTACCTATTCAGGAGACTCTTTTAGTAGATGATCTCCAGAGTCTTTAAATTTGTGAGATAATATTCTTCTATTTGGTTCCACGTTATATTGTATCAGATATAGGTGCTTGTTTCACATCAATGTTCTGGAAGGGGCTATGGAGGGCATTGGGTTCATAGGTACTTCTCAGTATATCCTATCACCCAAATATTGATGGTCATTCTAGGTGTATGATACATGTGTTAGAGGATATTCTTAGAGAATTATTCCTTGATTTATGCAGTTCTTGTAAGGAACACTTACCTCTCACAGAGTTTTCTTACAATAAAACCTTATAGGAGACCATACAAATAGATCCTTATGAGTCCATATACGGTAGTCCATTCCATTCACTCATATTCTAGTTAAAGGCAAGAGAGGAATAACTATTGGGTCCTCATATTGTGAAGAAAAATTCCTAGTAGGTTAATCTTATCCTGAAGTGGATTTCAATAACTCAATCTATGAATAATTCATATACCAATCTTCATCATCGGCAACTAGATTTCAATATATAGAGTTGAGTTTTCTTGTGAGTTTTTTCTAGACTAGGGAATAGACAGATTCCAAAATAAGGGAATCTATTACATCATTATGTCATACCCTTAAATATTCTAGATAGAGTCAAGCTAATATAATATCAGTTAAAGTTACCTCAGAGGTACTGGGACATTCATGAATTCTTCCAAGTATATCAGCTTCACCGATATCATTATAATCTGTAGCATATACTTCAGTCCAAGGAGGTTGAGTTAGTGGTAGATGTGTCCTTTGATGAGAATCCTATTAGTATTTTTTTATATAGGCACAAAGTTTCATTTAGGTATGTATATTCCTTTAGTATGGGTGCAATAGTAGCACAACCATTTAAAGGATGATACTTGGGAGCGGGAGGCCGAAGTATGTTCCCAGTGGCCGAAGTTTTCCTCAAACGATGCTTGACCACCCTTGGAAGGGAAATTTTGGGGATAAATTTTTTTAAGGGGGGAAGATTATAAGATCCCAATTTTTCTATAAGGTAAGAAACATTTAACTTCTAGTTTATTTCCTTATTTTTAACCTAAGGTAGATTTCTAGTGGGATATGGAATAAATCGGGGTGTTCGGGACTTGTTTGGAACCTAGAGCCTGAGTTTTTTGGTAAAGCAGTCGGGTTTCACTGATAGTAGAAATCATGCCACCCATGCCGTATGGTTTGAGAAAAATATGCAGGGTGGTCCATCCTACTATCTAGGGCTTAATGTTCTAAGTAAACCATGCAACTAGGTCCACATGCCCATGCAGGGGCTCTGTATTTTTTAGCAGAGGCGAAATACATGGTTAGCACACAGTCTATATAACTATATCCAATGACTGTGTGAGGGAGTACATAGATATAGAGGTTCACATGGTTGGTGCATGGTTTGGCAAATCATGTGCCCCAATTTTTAAAGGGAATATTACCATTTTTCTCTTACTTCATTTAAATTTTAACCCCCTATTTCTTTTTCTTATTTCCTCCTATAGCCACTTCTTCTCCAGGGTGTACTCCTCAATCCTTCTCCAAGTATTTTGTGTAATAACTTTATTCAAAAAATAATTTAATAGTTTTTCATCACATTTTATTCATAGTGGTGAGTACTCTATTCCTCTTTCACCTTTAATATTCTACCTTGAAATCAATGATGTTATTTTGGTGCAAGATCTTGTGCCCTATTTTCAGTTCATTTAACCATTCTTCTATTTTATTATAATTTGAATCAAACCGTAGGCTAAGACTAGATGAGTGTTCCTCAAACAAGCTAAGGTTGTTTGTCTATACCATTTCCCACAATATTGCATCCTTTATAGCTTCTTTCTGATGTTCTGCACACTGGAATTTATGGTCAATGATTTCTAGGTTAATTGAATCAAGGGTTAATTGATATAAATATGTTGAGACATGCCATTAACACCTTTTTTCAAGGTTGGAGGTTTTTTACCTCAACCTGGAATATCCATGGGTCGGGTTCTACATTTATATCATGTTTGTTCTACCCTCAGGGTGTGATGAGCTTTCCACATAAAATTGAGAGTTGAGTGAAGTGTTAAATTAAATTGTAAAAGGTTGTCAACACCATATATTACCATTTAAAATTTAATTGAATGGTAATAATTGGATGATCTCTTTCTTTTTACATGATCAAGAAGTGAATATTGAAATGACTAATTGAATAGGTAATGAATTGGTGAATGAAATGGTTAGGTTCCCTTGGAAATTACCACTCCTTGGATCTGAAGACCATATTTGGATGCTATAGACATTTCTATTCCATAAAATATTATTATTTGGATGCCTTGTACATTTCTACTCCATGTATCCTATTGAATTGAGTTGACAGGATGTCTCATACATTTTTACTCCTTAGATCTGATGATCATATTTGGATTCCTTGGACATTTCCACTCCTTAAATCTAACTTACTTGGATTATTTGGAAGCCTTGTATTTTTCGACATTAAGGATCCAGTTGAATTAGTTTACTTGACATGCTAGGATGCCTTGTAAATTTATACTCCATGGATATGATTACTCTTTATTATTCCTTGTAAATTTCTACTCTTTGGATCTTATTACTTGTTTTACTTAGCTTATATGGTTTCCTTGGACATTACCACTCCTTGTACCTCAGAACAAGTAGGCCTATCACTTTATTTCATGGTGTATGACATTTGTTTGACACATGTTATGCTTTAAATATATCCTTATAATTTATTTTATTGATCATCATGAGACTTGATAGAATTTTTAGCATTACTTATATAGTTTTATTTGTATACATGTTATATATGTACACTGCTTTAGCTTATATGAATAGACCAGACTTGTTATGGACACTATTGGTGGTGTCCCACTGAGTGTTATCTCATTCCCTATTTAGGCCATTATTGGGTACTCAGACAGACTTCTTGGATGTTGGTAGGGATAGGGGGAATCACCCACTTGTATATGTTTGACTGATTTTTACATAGGAGAAGGGGAGAAAAGGACCAGGATTTGGGATCGTGATTCTATTTTGGATGGTTTCTTTTTTGTATTTTGTAATTTTGATATATGTTTTATACTAGATTTATATTACCAAGTTCTAATGTATTTTGTATATAATTCTAGGTTCATCATTGTATATGACTATGTTTAATGCTTTTAATAAGTTATTTATATAATGGATATTTATTCTTATTTTGTTGTTCAGCTATTTTGTATACTTCTGCTAATGATGGCTATGATTATACCGTTGTGGCACACTCTCACCATGATGTTACAATCTCCCCACTATTCTCCACTCACCCTCGCTGCTAGTTGTAGCCTCTAGCATATGGGGAGGCACACTCAAGGCCATGTGTTCAACCAGGTTTGGTTATTGTTTAGTGAACTAGGTTTAGGACATCACAATGAGGATGATCCCCTAAGTGATGAGTCTTTAATATAGAGACCTATGAAAGAGGTTTTACCTCAATTTGGTGCACCAGTCTTACCAAAACCTATAGATAAGTGGATGGTACCAACATTACAAACACAATATGTTTGTAGGTTGAGTGCACTTCATGAGTTTCCATGAAAGAAACCCCTCCTATTTTGAGGAGATCTCAACCCATAGGTGGATGAGGATTGGATGGAGGTGGTGAAATGTGTCTTTTATCTTATCAATACACATGTAAACTATATGGTAGTCATAGAAATTACCATTCTTCATCGAACTATATAATGATGATAGGGATTAGTAACATAGTATTACAATGAGGTGACTCAAGAATGGTCATAGTTTTGGCACCTTTTCAGAGAGGATTTATCTATACCTACATTGAGGTTTGTGTGAATACGAAAGCTTCTAATGTTTCAGCAGGGTAGTGCGATTGTGTCTGAGTATTCATCTAGTTTTCTCAACCTCTCTTGGTACTCTATAGATACGGTGTGTGATCAGGTCTTTCAATATTGGACCTTCGAGTGTGGACTAAATTGGAAAATTAAATATAGCGTAATACCGATATACATTTCTACCTATGATGGGGTGATAGAGCATGGTTCTATTGTCGAGATATTACTAACTGAGAAGAAACAAATAATTGGTGTCAAAAGTTAGCACACAAGATATTGGACTTTGGAGGTAGGTATATGACAAAAAACAAAGGTATATAGACATGTGATAGTTTTAAAAGGAAATCCCACGATATATGATATATGTCTCAGGGATCAAAGGATGTATCTAGTTATCCAAGGGAGTGGTGATGATCCTCATAGGATGGAAGGGGACATCTCACATAGGATTGTCTGACCCACCATATGGATAATAGAGAGATAGTGAATGGGATGCCTTTGTAGAGGTAGTGGAAGTAGAACCCAGTTTTGTAGGGTGAAGAACATGGTAGAGGAGTTGGAAGAGCAGCTGGAGGTGGAAGATGTTTTTCCTTATTAATACCACCACCCCAAAGGGTTCCATGATTGGCTCAAGGAGATGAGGGATTGAGGCAAGGGCAGATGTATGTGGTCTAGGATTATGAACTAGAGTTTGTAGGAATGATACAATATATGATCTATACCTTTTATACCTTAGTTTCAGTGTATATTGATATAGGTGTGATTAATTCATTTATTTTCACTTATCTGGTTCCAGAATTTGATATTCTGGTTGACCCTTTAGCTACCCTTTCCCTTGGAGACTTCTACTGGAGGTGACTCAGTGATCACACATGTCTTACAATGATTTGAACTAAATCTTGTAGGGAAGACTTTCATTGGGGATCTCTTTATTTCAAAAATTAGTCCTTACAATTTCATCTTAGCTATGGAATTATTATCAATATTTCATATGAAAATGGAATATTTTAAGAAGAGTATGTGGTTTTTTTGTAGTGAGGGGATTAGGTTTTACATTTTGGGAAAAAATAAAAACCAAGAATACTATAATTGACTCATGTGTACGAGGGTGTGGCTGATTACTCCTCAGTTTGACAGCATGACCCTCAGTGTTTTGGATGCTACGAGTTTCTAATTTCTTATAGTGGTGGTGGAGTATGGAGAAGACATTCTTGAGGATGTTACATGATTAACACCCCATAAATAGATAGACTTCTACATTAGCCTACACCCTAGGAAGGTCTTTATATATATGCCATCATACCATATGGATCTCATAGATCTTCATGGGATAAGGTTGCAATTGGAGTACTTATAAAGGAAGGGCTTTGTCAAACACAATGTTTCACCCTGGGAATCCCCAGTTCTTTTCACCAAGAAGGAAGATGGGAGATTGATGTTTTGTGTGGATTATCATCACCTAAACCAGGTTACCATAAATAAAAATTATACACTATTGAGGATCGATGAATTGTTCAATCAGTTGAGAGGGGAATGATGGTTCTCGAAGATTGACCTAAGATCAGGTTGTCACCAGTTGCACATGTAGGATTAGGATATACAGAATATTCCTTTGTAATATTTTTTAAATCACTATGAGAACTTGGTGATTCCCTTTGGTGTGAGGAAAACACCAAGAGCGTTCAAGGTACTTGTGAATTGGATCTTTCAACCTTTATTATACCGGTTCGAGGTAGTCTTCATCGACAATATTTTAGTATACTCAGTGTTCAAGGAGGAGCCTATGATACACTTGAGGATGTTTCTGGATGCACTCTGAGAGCACCAACTTTATGGGAAGATATCAATGTTTCATTTATGGATTTAGGAGGTCCACTTTCTGGGAAATATTATCTTATCAGATGGTGTAGTAGTGGACCTAGCAATGGTCAAGACCGTTTTAGCTTGGGGTTACCTAAGAGAATAATGGAGGTACAGAGATTCCTTGGGTTGGTAGGCGACTATCAGATTGACAGAGAGATTCCATTATGATTTCTATGATTTAAGAAAGAAATTGGGGAGTGAACCCATTTTGATATTACTAGAGGAGGATGTCAAGTACGTAGTGTTTTTAGATGCATCAGGGACTGGTATTTTTTCTATTCTAATGAATATGTGGGTAGTGATTTCCAATCGTTTGTTTCAGTTGTGACCATATGAGTAGAACTGTATAACCAATGATATTAATCTAGAAATAATAGTATTCACACTAAATATATGGAAACACTACCCTAAGGGTGATCTATTTATCATCTATTTTAACAATAATAGTCTCAAATATATCTTCTCTTAGAAGGATCTTAAATTGATATAGATGATATGGAAAGAGTTCCACTAGGATTATGACTTTTAGATGGTTTATACTCCTATGAAGGGGAACACGGTAGTAAATGATATCAGTAGTAGATCTTATTCATAGTTTCTAAGTGAGGCATCAGAGATATTGGCATCATTATATTTATCCTTTTTGGATGGGGATGGGGAAAATTACCTCTTTTAAATACTTGATACCCCTACACTTTTATAGCGAGTCAGGGAGGCACATCTTGGGGATACCAATTGTGTGACCCTGTGTACTTAGATATCTATTGGACATGCACCTGGTTGATTTTATGAAGGTGAGAAGCATTTTGTTATTTTAAGAGGATGCATGATGGTACAAGTGAATTTTTGATAGTAGGTTTAGATGTAGTTTCATATATCTACTTTACTAGTACATCCAAGTGCAGATAAGATTTAATAGCACCTGCGATGTTAGTTTTGGTGGACAAGGATGAAGAAGGGAGTTGTAGAGTCTGTCTCTTAATTCCCTAAATTTCATAAATTGAAGGCTAAGAACTGGGTCACAACAAGTTTTTCTCAAGACCTTAAGGTGACAGACTAGAAATGGGATAAAATATCCATGGAATTCGTGATGGGGTTACCATGTACATCTAGAGGACACGATGCTATATGGGTGATCATAAACTGACTCATCAAGTCATCCCACTTCCTAGTTATTCGAGGGAGGGTTTTAGTAGAGATATTGGGACACCTCTACATGTAAGTGAAAGTTCAAATATAGGGATTTACCTTGATGATCTTTTTTTACCATGATTATCTCTTTAAATATCAGTTATGGAATGGATTGGAGGAGGCCTTTTGAAATCATTTGCATTTGATCATGGATTTTCATCCCCAAAATGATGGCCAAACTAAGTGAACCATTCAAGTTATGGAGAACATGATTCCAGATTTCATGTGGGAACCTTTCCATAGTTGGGAGTATCGCCTACCATTTGTGGAGTTCCCATACCAAAACAACTAATATTCCACCATTGGTATAGAACCATTCAAGGCCTTGTACGAGAGACCTTATAGGTCACTAATATGTTATAAAAACCTAGGAGATTCGGTACTTATGGGACAAGATTTGGTGTGAGCCATGATAGAGAAGGTGTAGATCATCTAGGAGTGGATGACAGCTACATAGAGCTATCAGAAGTCCTATGAGAACTGAGAATGGAGGCCTTTGGAGTTTGAGTAGGGAGACTATGAGTTCTTATGGTTCTCACATAAATATGGGTTATGGAGATTTGGTTAGGGTGGAAAGTTATCTCTGAGAATAATTGGACCTTTCTAGATATTGTATAGAGTTGTTGAGGTGGCTTACAACTTAGATCTAACATCACAGTTAGACTAGGTAAAAAAATATATTCCACATGTCACAACTAAGGAGTTACATGCACTATATGTCACATATTATCAAATGGGGTGAGGTGGACATCGAGGATGGTGATATCTTTTCTGAGTAACTAGTATATATTAAGGATCGGTAGTATAGGATCCTCCATGGGTGAACGATTCCTTTATTACATATCTGGTGGAATCATGAGAATCTTGATGAGAGTACCTGGTAGTGAGAGACCAAAATGAATGCTTAGTACCCACATCTCATTGTGCAATCTTTTGTTTAGATTTCTTGTACATAAATACCCAAGTTGGGGAGAATGTAATTATTCTTATTTTTCTATGTATTACATCATAATATTAAATGGATTAATTTCAGATCTAGGATCTATGATGGTGCGATATTCTGAGGTGCAGTGATCCAGGAATGAAATTTTTAAATATATTAATTATATTAATTATCTCACATGCATAATTTTCCTAAAAAATTGGAATAAATCCTAAATGGAGTCTCATATCAGAAATATGAGTCCACAGTTGAGCTCTAAGCATGGGATTTACCATAGTTATGACATAAAATTCGTTGGTGTTGTGCATTTGGTTAAAAAATTTAATGGGTGTAAATAATAAAATAAATAGATTTATTTACATAATTTATTAAGTGATACAATGGAATAATTATTTTATCTATTTAAAAACACTTATGAATAGTTCTTAGGCTTCGTTGTATGACCATAAGAATTATGAGAGAGGTTTGGAGAAATCCTTGGTGAATGATGATGATGGATCAAATATTATTTACGCCAACATAATTCAATGATATCACCAAAAGCAATGACAAAAATTCATTCTTCATGACTGATCGATCCATATCATGGTAGGAAAATTTTTTATGTGGATTTCTACCTATTTTTTATTCCTATAATGAACATGAATCAATCAATTAATTAATTGATTCGTGGATCATGCGTATTTCACGAATGGGACAGATATTATTCAGGATTGGGGATTTCTTTGTGATTATATTATCATCTCTTAATTTTTCATTATTATGGAAATAAATCGAGTCCAAGATGAACATTGGCCATGGTTTGTTCCTTAATTTTTTGTTTTTTACATTTTTCTAACCCATTAATTGTTCATCACGGGTAATCCCTATATCCTATGGTTTGATGAATACCCAAAAATAATTCATTGTGCACCCATTTATTGGCGTAATGAATTGATACCATAAATCCATGTTTAGATTAATGGTGTGATCAAGATATAAGGATGTATTGGAACAAAATAATAGTTCTTCATGTGGTATTTGGTGTGCAACGATTGGAAGATTCAACAAAATGGTTTTCCCATGTGATTTGGTGGCCAGATTCTAGTGAGTGGTGATGGAAAGGTTTATACAGACCAGTTCATAGACCTTCGATGAGATTCATGGATATAGCGGGGGATGGAGGAGCATACGACGAAGCATGAACCATATCTTAGGTTCTTTGAAATTCTAGGTTACACATTGTGTGGGACCCCTTGTGCATTGCTAGGGTTTGGGCGTAGAGAAAAGCAGCACACAATGTGTGACCCTTACCTGATAGCTTGGCATGTACCTGGGGAGTTAAATGGACATGGACGTGTCTTTCCCTATGCAGAGATATCCAAACTTACATGGACACTTTCAGGAGTACATGAGCTTAGACATTCCATGTACTCGGACACAGACATAGGCATGGGTTATGATACATGGGTTAGACCCATTGTTAAAGGGACATGACATGAACTTCCATTACACACTATTTACTACTTATAGGATGGATTTAATCCCTTTTCCTATTCATATTGGAAAATTTTTATAGGTTATGTTCCCTTGATCCATTCCCTGAGGGTTTAGTACAGAGTTGTGTCCAATTCATAGGATGGTTATCCCCTTTGAAGAAATTCAATCACAAATAGAGTTGGGGGAATCCCTCCATGAGGCCAGAAGTGATATCCTATGTCATCATCATTTCCCTAGTTAGGGTTCTTGGTATCTTTGTGACCAACACTATGTGAGTGTCGATCCCCTACTTTAGTAGGTTAATCTATATTGGGTTTTCAGTATACACCATGGCTCTGGAAGTGATCCCCATTCAATGTATCGATCTCTTCATTCATCTAGTGTGTACTTATTGTGGTTAGACCCAATGAGCATGACTTCTCAAATTGATTCCATAAGTTCTATCAGACTCATGGAATGTGTCCTCTAGAAGAGTGATATATGTAACCTTTGAGCAAGAATCCTAGGCTAGCAGTACTATTGTGACCTTACCTTGAGACCATATGTATACTATAAGTATATCTCGGTATTATTTTTATAAATTTTATTTATATATACCTATTATGAGATGACTATAATTCTTTATGTTATATGCTCAGTGATTTCCGGGTGTCCTACTGTGTATTTTTATACTCACCCTTGAATGGGATTTGTCCGCACATGTCGTGTCTTATGCAGATGATCGTCCTTTTGATGGAGTCCTAGAGGGATGAGGACCAGGTAGATCTTAGTGAACCAGATAGACCAAGGTGTGTTCCTATGGTTACATTGAAAGAATTCCACTCCCACTTTACTGGTTTTACTTTATTTTAATTTCTTTTTAGTGGTCTATTTTTGGCCCTTTTCCTTTCCAGTACTTTTTTCCATACTTTGATGGTGGGATTTTAGATGTGTTTATGCATGGTAATAAAGTTCTTTACATTTCATCATTATATGGTCTTTTATATGTGTTTATGTGTATAGGTACATTAGTCTAAGGCCTCCCATGTTTGTGATGTGCCTACTCGACACTGGTCAACAGCCCCTGGTCTGTTGGAGGCAGGCTTGGGCTAGTCATAGCGCAGGCCTCAATGGAATGGTTCATGACATGCATGGTCTATAAAATCATTAAAAATCCATGTTAAATAGTTTTATGGAGCTTCTTATGGAACTCATATTATTAGCACATGGTTTTATAAATCTTGCGGCCAAATCGTACGTAGTGGTAAACTTTTGAAAAAATTTATTTTTCACTCCTTCATTGATTTTAACTTCTCTCATAATTAATTATTCTTGTTTTAAAGTAATTGGGTCTAATTTTATGGGATATTAATGTTTTTTAATCAAGTTTTAAAATCAATGTTTTGCGATTGGGTAATTGGGCATGTTTTGAAAAAACACGTTTTGGGTGTTTTGAGTTGATTTTGTGAAAATTTTTAAATTTTAGCATAAATGATTTAAGTAGATGAAATTATTTTGGGTTGTGTTGGTTTTAATGGAAATAATTTTATCAGTTTCATGTCAAAAATAGGTTATTTAAAGTATGTTGGGATTTTTTTATAGTGAAATTATTTGTTTTGTGGGGCTTCTTGTTATCGAAATCAATTTTGATGAACTTTTGTGGTGTTTTAAGGTTGAAAGAAAATTTTATAATAAAATTGTAAAATGATATTATAAAGGTAATTTTGTATTTATACATTATTTTTTATGAATTGGTGTCCCTTGTATTAATATTTAGTATGGTTTAATTAAATTATGTGTTTTGGTGATGTTTTTGAATATGACCCATGGAAGGGAATCGAAAAGTCAAGGAGGGAATGCCTTGGGTAATCATTCTAGAAATTCAGGAGTTTTATTTCTAGTCACTAAATCTACCTATACTCTTAATGTAGTGGTAGGTACATGTTCTTCTTGGGTTATGGATCTTGCACTAGAGTTTATAAATTGGTATATTCCAGTGTTCCTAGGGTGATAAAGAACCTCAATAGGTCACAAAGTGGATATCTAAGGCCGAGGATATCTTTGAGTTGCAAGGGACTTCATAAACCTCAAAGGTGAGGTGTGTCAATACATTATTTTAAAGGTTGGGTTTGGAATGGTGGAATCTCACAATCCACCCAAACCATTTGAGGTTTTTACTTAGTTATATTTAAAGGTTTCCTTCATCCAATGGTTTTATCCCAAGTAATTGAGAGTAGATAATGAAATAGAGTTCTTGGGTTTTCATCAAAGTCATCAATCGGTGAGGGAATATATTATACATTTTCACTGGACTGGTCCCTTTCTCCCTAAATTTGATCATTGATGATTCAAAGAAGGCTTGGTTCTTTATAATAGTCCTCCCATTTATTATTTTGATGGTATTTTAGTCTTTCCTGGCTAATTATGTGTAGGTGGTGTACAAGGTCAACATCAATGTGGAAATATTATCAAGGTAACCTAGTGAAGGTGATTCTTTAACTTGATCTATTTTTAGTAAGTGAGATTCGGCTAGTGGGAAGTGGGAGAACGTGGATGATGGTGATGAGAATCTATCCTCTCAACTTGATGTTATTTCTTTAGTAAAGCAAAATCATTTAGTATGATTTTAGTGTGGTATGTTCATAATTGATAAAAACTCTTGTATATAATCTCTGAGGAGTTTTCATCTTTGTAGAAATCTTAGTTTTCTTTAGAGGTTTTTTATGATAAATTGATTTCAGAAGAGTAAGTCTCAAGAATAACTTTAATCTGGGTAGTAGTCCAGGGTGTTTCTTACTTTGGAAAGGCACTAGATAATCAGTGGTTCTGGGGGTATCCTTTTTTTATATCTTTCCTTTTTTTTAACTAGTTCCATATATTTTTTAAATCACTCTATTCCCTTTTTTATGGTGGATTAAATATCTTTTGGATTAGTGCTCATGTTCTTTGGGACGATCATACCTCTTTGAATTATGATGTTTTCTATAAGTGATGTGTAGTGTAGACCATGGGATGAGTTTTTTTAATAGATAACATGGAAATGCCTGGGGTGTGGTTTGGGGTAACGAGTATATGTTTTTTGTTTCACTTTAGACCAAGAGTGATACTGGATTTGGATTCTCTTTCAGAATCACTATGTGTAGATGTGTCAGGATTTTTTCCATCAGTTACCCTTTTGTAGTTTTGTGGCCCAAGGTCAAAACCATTCCATTACTTATCAAGTCATTTTCATGTTTCGGTTATTTCCCTTATTTTTTTGGAATGTGATATCTGTGTGATTTGGTATGGTGACTGATGTTTTTCAAGGACATTCTCTCTTATGTTGTTTTAAGCTGGTTGGCTTGTGGTCATCTATAGTTAGTGGAATTGTTTCCTTTCATATAATGATTAGTGGAAATGTGTATATTTTAGTTATGATCATTCATTTGGAATTTCTTCCCTATTATTCCACTATTGTAAATAAATTATAAATGGTGGGGATAACTATGTTGGTTCTCCATGTATTTTCCTCATTCTCATGGAGTTATCTCCATGGATTCTTTTGATTGGGACTTGTAATTATTTTTAGCTCTTGTGGACTTGGATGTTCTTGAGGTGTGGGTTATGTTTTCTACTTTAGTATTTCTTGTGAATCACAAATAACCTAAGATTTATGATATATGTAGAATTTTTAGTTCCCAAATTTAAATTAAATCATAGGATTGTTCATCCCAACATACCATTTTTTCTACCTCCTATGATAAATTTTAATGGGGATTCTACCTTTATATACCTAGTGGAATGGTTATCCTAGGGAGTGGGATGATGTGCTCTATATTTTTTTATTTAGGTTTGTGACGTTGGGTAGCTGATAATAAAATTTTAGGGGTATTTTCGTCTTGTAATTTTCATATGTTATATGTTTTTTGATGAATTTATAGGGGAAGAGAGTGGCATCGAGGGGAGAATGGTGACATCTTAAAATGTCACTTTCTTGTTTATATTCATAAGGATAACTTCTCCACTAACTTTGGGGTGTCTTGGGGTAAAAGTTTTTAAGTTTGGTAACTTTAATAGGGTTTTATAGTTAGGTTCATGTTTTCAAAAACCATAGAGTAGAAGCCAAGAAACCAATGTGGTTTTTGACCATGGAAATTGCACGGTTACTTCGTGGATGGTCAAATAATGTGAGTAAACTATAAAAAATTCTAAAGTTTGGTTATTTTAGCCTTTTCACCTTATTATTAATTTTGGATTTCCCTAAACTCTTCCCACATTTGAAGGGCTTAGTAGAGGTGCCTTTATATCCCTCTTCTTCCTCCTTAAATCCCTTGGATGGTGGTTCTAGAGTGATTTCTTGTTGGATATTCACCTGGATTGAAATTTTAGGACCTTTCCTTCATTATTTTCATGATTTATTCTTATTTCTCCCTTAACTTACAACCTTAGTGGGAATTTTGGGAGAATTTTAAAGATAGGGTTGTCTAGTAATTCAGGATTTTATTTTATAGGGGTTTTGATCCTTCTATGATGACCTACTCTAGTGGATTTCATAGAAGGAAACATGGTTATTCTGGTTGAGGTAGTTATATTCATCGCATTCCTCTTTATTTAGGAGAACTTTGAATTATTGGAATTTTAAACTTTCTTTTTAACTAGAATAATGAATTGTATGCTATCTATATTTATTTTGTCAATTGATTTCAATTTTTTAATTGGATTTTCCTTTTCAAAATGGGTAATTTTTATATTTCAAGGGAAATTTTGTTTTAAATGGTGTTTTATGATTTTTAGGTGTTTTATAAAATTCCAATGATAGTTTTCTTAATTAAAAAAGATTTATTCATAGTTTTTTTGATCAAATTCGATTTATAAAGCATGTGGTTTTATAGTTTTAAATATTTTACATATTTTAAAAGGGGTGTGTATAAATTATGGGATTATTTAGTAACTTCTTGTGATTTATTGAGATTTTTATTTGTTTTTTATGTTTTACCTTCGATTTGTATCTGGTCTCCAAAAAGGTTTAAAAGTGGGACTTTTAAAATGTATTGTTTCCTGGTAATAAGTAAATGGTATAGTTAGCACTATATGAAATGTTATATGATCACCTGAATGGCCTGAAGGCCTTCATTTTTATTGATTTTTGATAACCCCCCTTTCAAGGGATGAGGGGGAACCCTTACAAGGCTCGTAGGCTCAGAGATTACATGGACCGTAGGCTTAGAAGATTATATGACCCAAAGGTCTTAGGGAATTCAACCAGACTATCTACAAGGAACAGCCCCTCCCCAGCATCTGCATCATGATAATAGCTCTCCACCTTCGTATGGACATCTGTCTAGGCTTCCCGTGCAAGAATAGGATGGTCCTGATGGAATATCCATACCCTCTCATTCTGAAAAAATTCATTTGGCTCTGCTTTGCTGAGTGCACCTACTCTGAATCCTCTTCTAGGGCTGCTCCTTTTTTTGTAGTGTGTCTGGGGAAATTGCATGTGGCTCGAAGGCCTTGAGGTGGCCCAAAATCCCAACTGAGCTGAAGGCCTAGGGAAACTGCATGTGGCCCAAAGGCCTTGTGGTATCCTATTAGGTGTTGTCTCATTCCCTATATACTCACATTGGTGGGTCTGTCATCTTCATGTATTTTTAAAGTATTTAAATTTTTTTCCTGAAGGTTGGATTTATACCACTCTCTTTTTTGAGAGAAGGTGATTTTGAGTTATGGAAGTGAGTTTGGAGTCACATAGTGATGGTTTGGTTGGTCTCTCGACAACATTATACCATTTTTTTCATGTTTTGTATTGGTCACCTCATCCCTCTATTAATATTTTTATTTATATTTTTGGAATGTAAATGTTTTTTATAAAATTGATTTATGGTTTGGGAAAAACATTGTTAAAAGATTTTATTTATTCCATGTTGTTATTCCTCATTTATCTGTTTTTGTTTTAGTAACTGCTTATTTCTTTCCATGATTATCCAATTCATGGAGACCTCATGTTACGTTATTGGTTGGAATTCATTGTTTATTGTTTCTTTATTAAGGTTGAAACCATTCCCAAGTGGTCAATTTTGATACCCTATCACTAGTTACCATCCTAGGGTGATTGGGAACATGTCTCCAGCTATTGGAAGGTTGGCCTATGTGACATGTCAGGTCGACCCAGGTTGGGTCATTACAACCTTCAAGAAAAATATTCCCCCTCTCACTTCCACTCAAATTTCTATATTTTTGATGAAAAAAACTATATAAATATTATATTTAGGGATTTATAAGATAACAATTAGGTCAACTAGTCATTCATTTAAAGATGCAAAAAATATCAATCCATGGCCCGACACCCAGGCACATAACTAATACCTCACCTAGATAAAACAACCAATTATATACATAAATGAAGTGTCAAATTTTTCATCCAACATTTATTTTATGAGATATTAAAATTGTTTATTGATGGATAAATATTTTTTTTACTAAATATTAATTGTCCTTCAGGTGGCTGGGGTGGTAGGGGTTTGGGGTGTGGGGTGTCGATCACGGGGTCAATTCTGTAACACCCCAAGCTTCTACGGTACGCTTCTCTTTGAATAATGTGATAGCGTGTGTTGTACGCAACACCGAGTTCTAACACACCATAACCAATTAAACTAGCCGTTATGAATGGTAATACCTAATTTTTGAAATTATATATATTTTATATTTCAAAATGGACTTCATTTTTGGATTCGGAATATCTAATTTAGCCTAAGGTGAAATTTTGGTACTTTTCGGATAACTTTAATATTTTGATGAATAGTGAAAATTACAAAATTTTAATTAAAAACAACTTTTTTAATCAAAATAATTAATAGTGATAAATTATGAATTTTAGTGGTTTTAAAGTATATTTAGAATATATTTTTACCATTTAATATAATTTTGGTCATTGGACATAATTTTACAATTAAACCGAACATAAACAAGTGTCAATCTTTTGATAGTTATTATCTCTTAAAAACACGCTTTTTGTTTTGGCAGTGGGAATTAATTTTAAATTAATTTCTGCCACTTCTGTGTTCTGAATTTAGAAAAATGGATTCCATATTTGGAATCAGGATGTTCAAATTCTGTAAATAGGTAACTTTTATTTTTAGATATTTTGAATAATTACTGCGGTAAATATTTTATTTACCATGGTTAAGGGTAAATCCGGTAAATAAGGGTTAAAAAATAATATTATAATAATACTAAATTACCCTAAAACGTGTCCTAGCCTTATTGGTTGATACATGTTCGACCATATTCATCGTTGGGTCGATTTTGGGACCCCATGGTGCCACTTGTAGGTGATAGGGACACTTTATTTTAATTAAGTTAAAATGAATACAAAAATGACACAAGCATATATCTTTTAGAAAAACAATATTTACATAGGTTTATATATGTTGGAGTTTAGATTATAAATATTAATTAGAAATATAAAAAGATTTCCTACATAGTGATATTTTATTTATAATTTTTAGACATTAAATAATTTAATTTATTTATGACACAATGATGATGAATTAATTACTATAATAGTGAAAAATTAAAATAACTGATATTATAAATACCCAAATAAATATAATATGAAACTTTTAATGAATTAACCTAATTTTATAGGATAATATGATATATTAGGATTTATTTAATTTACTTTGTTCAAAGTAATCAATCTGTTACGAGTTTCAC
This sequence comes from Viscum album, assembly GCA_963277665.1. Lineage (NCBI taxonomy): Eukaryota > Viridiplantae > Streptophyta > Magnoliopsida > Santalales > Viscaceae > Viscum > Viscum album. The sequence goes on along the minus strand of OY728122.1, from coordinate 75,964,689 downwards.
AAAAATCAACTATTGAATAGTGTCAAAATTGACATAAAAGAGTTCTTAAAACCAATATTATATTATTAATTGATATTAAATTCATAAAAATCTAAGGTTCGGCCAAGAGACTTATATCATGATAGGTTAATCATTAATGGACCACTTGGGGGTCTCTTGGATGTATATAGTAAGTTTATTAACCATATTATATAAAAATACAAAGAGACATTGTAAAGGTGAAACTAATTAACTTAGAGTTAATACTTAAAGATAAGGTTAATATAAGTACCAAAACCTGTCTAAATTCTATTGGTTGAGTTTTTTTCGACCTATCCCCACCTTAACCTTTGAATAATCAACTTTTGAGCCATTAGAAACCGAATATGAATTTATTATAAATTAATATTTCTAGTTTTTCCAAAGGTGCCCCTCACCCCTCTTATAAAAGGGCACTCCTCCTTCTCATTTCTTTACACCTTAAAAGCCTTTTGGTTCGTCCAAACTCTGCTCAAATACTCTCCCAACTTCCCTCAATACAACCTAGAGGCCTTAGTTTGATTAGAAAGCCAACCTAAAGAGCCCTTTTGATCAAATCAAAAGGAAGAAACCGAAGAAGAGGTAATGATTTCACCACCATTTTCCAAGTTCCTTTCTTCTTCCACTTCTTCTTCCTTTTTTGTTACCATTCTAAAATAATAACTCCAGTATCATATATATATATTGTTATGTTATTATAAATATTTTACAACCATATTCAGTATTCTATCCACCCTTTGAATAACATGTCACCGTACGTGCGTACGTACGGCTTACCGTCTCCACGTTGTGGTGTAATTGTTATTCAATATAATATTATTTGGATGGGTATAATAATGATGTGTAACTCATGTAAATAATAAATATAACATGTTAATGATTCTTTATATATGATATACCATCCATTTATATATTATTTTAATATCAAAAGGTTGATATTGTCGCTCGTGCGTACGTACGGACTACCGTCTCCACGAACGCGATGAGATTCATTCTCCGTCGTATCCATTCAAGTATAATTATCATTTGATGATTTAAAAAAATGACATTTAAGGACTTTATATCATTCTGGATATGAATAAGATACAACAAACACGGCTTATGTAACAAAACATATAAAATAAAACAAGTAAGTTAACACCCGAAACGACGATAATTCTAAGATATTATTAACAAATCAATGTTAAAAGATAATATATGATATGATATTAATATATATGATTCTTGTATAATTTAATAACAATTATTTCACCATTATACAGGAGTTTAACCTACCCCAACCAAGGAAAAGTACAAGTTAAGGGTTATTTCACAATCTCTTTATTATCCGAGGTTGTTTATACGTAATTATCTACTGGGATCTCTTTATCATCCACATCCATGTTTCTTCAAAATGTATTTCAAAACAATTTTACTATTTACTAGAATATGGGTTAAAGTCATTTATACCCTTTATTGACTTTTTATAAGAGGTTTATAAAGGAATCTTTCCGTCGTTTTCCAAACAAGGTGCTTTTTAACCTTTTCAACAGAATTAAGGTAAGAATGTTTTTTTAACTTATACGGCGGGTGCGGTGATTTTACACCGTTATAAAATCGTCGAAGCTTCCCTTACAAGCTTATAATAATATTTTCAAAGAAAATGTTTTATTTTATAAATATATGACTCTTAAATGATTTCAAAATAGAAAGAGATATTTCTCTAAAAAGAGTTTTGATTTCATCTATGTCAACATCCTTTGATGGATTTTACGCTTATTTGAAGTTGATTTATTATGATACAAAACTTCTATATTGTATTGAAGGTTTTGTGATATATTTGACTGTGGATGTGCTATTTTTATACCATTCATGGTTTATGGTGAAAGTATTGACATTTCGTATGCTAATTTTAATACGAATGTTTATGTTATGTTTAAACCTTTTCATATGGGAATGCATTGGACTTAATATGTGACGGGTGGAGCCCGCTATAGCTCCTCGATGCATCGGTAGGTCTCATGAGACAAACTAGTGTCTTGGCACAAGGCCTTGGCAAAATCTTATTTATATTCTTGGCACGAGGCCTGGGCTATGTGGTTATGATAGTCTGGCATTATGCATTCCATCATTATGAAAGTGGTTATTGTTTTTTCATGTGATTATTCGATTAGTAGAATATCCATGTGAATAAGTAAATGGAATTATTTCATTTTATTTATGCCATACTATGTTGAAAATTCAAGTTTGAAAGGCTTTTGTTTTAGTATACATTGACTTAAATGTTTATTCTTATTTGTGAAAGTTCCCGCTATATTGTTATCCTTACTGGGCATTTGAGCTCACCCCTTTTCTATGTTTCATTTTTCCCAGGAAGTGAAGAAGTAAATTATGAATGACCTGTAGGGATATTATGTGGGGATATGAGTGTGGATTATGGAGACAATATGTTGTTGTAGTAGTTTTTCATTTTATGATGTAATGTAAGACTTATGAATATATCTAGTGTTTCCAAGGCTACTAAACTAATCGGTCTTTCGAGATTTGATCTTTATTGTGATCATGCCAATGTTATGTAATAATGCACCGACTCTGGGTAACTAGGGTCAGGGCGTTACAGTTGGTATCAGAGGAAGTTTAGTACAAACCTTGGAAGCTAGATTTAGATAAACTCTGATTAGAGCACGTAGACCTAAGATGAAATTGGAGGATTAGTATAGAAGAACTTCCTAGAATTTTGGTATTGTAGAGATTTTGTGAGTTTTCCGAGCAATACATCCCTTTCTGGATACGAGCAGGTAGAGGCGGCTCTGGCACAGATGTATCTAGGGTTAAAACCCGAAAACACCGCTTTGAGCTAGACTCGAACGGGAACTGGTGCACGACAACGGGCATTGCTGCACTCTTGGTTACGACACTCCCGGGGGATATGCTTAGGATAACTTTCATTTTCTTTAGAAATCATTATGAAGGGTTTATGAGTATACTTCCTCAAAGAAAACATTTTTATGATTATGGATTATATCCATAAATAGTTCAATTTATGTTAAGTGTTTTATAAGTATGAGATTATGTATTTTGATTCATAAACTGATCTAGTTTATGCCATTGTTTAGAAATGGCTCCTAGTGGAAGAAATGGAAACTGTATCAATGCACGCAATCCATGTAGGGATTTCCCTCCTACTCAAGATAATTATAGTGGAGCTGGTGATGCAACTGGTGCCGATCAGCTAATCACCATACTGGGACAACTTACTCAGGTTATGAATAATAACCTTACCCGTATGGAGAAACCCTGATCCACAGCATGGAGGATCAATGTTATATCGATTCATGAGGCAACAACCACCAACGTTCAATGGGAGTACAAATCCCTTAGTAGCTGAGCAATGGATAAATTCCCTAGAGAAAATATTTCAGGCTTTGGGGAGCAGTGAAAGGGAAAAAGTTATAATGGCTGTTTACCGCCTCACTGGAGATGCTGATCAATGGTGGTCATTGATTCAAAAAATGAAGGAAGATGATGAAGTATCAAATATGGAATGGAGGGAGTTCAAAGATCTGTTTTTAGAAAAATACTTTCCTCGCGACCATCGAGCAGATATGGAAAGGCAATTTCTGAGTCTGAGACAGAAGGAGGATGAGAATGTCGCAAAGTTTGAGGATAATTTTACAAGGTTAGCAAGGTATGCTGGAGATTATATACGTAACCCAAGAAGTAAGATTGAACGTTTATTTGATGGGTTAAAACAATTTCTTCGTCGAGCATTAGTCTCACAATCCTTTTCGTCGTACGAAGACATTGTCTCATGTGCTATCAAGACTGAAAAGGAATTCTCTAAGTCTTATGAATTTAAAGCAAAGAAAGAGAAGAAGAGACCTACTGATCAATCTGGGAATGGAAATAAGGGGAAGAAGGGAAAGGTTGAATATCCATCCTGTGGTAAATGCGGGAAGAAACATCCTGGTACTTTCTTGAAGGGAATGGGAGTCTGTTACAAGTGTGGTGAAAAAGGCCACCAAGCTCATGATTGCAAGGGGAAGAAGGAAGCTACCAATGTTCAGTGCTACAATTGCAGGGAGATGGGGCATTATGAAAATGAATGTCCTAAGCGTCAGGAGAACTTACCTCAGAAAAGGCCAAGGGATCAAGTCCAGGCTTATGCTATCACTACTACTGAGGTAGAAGCTCCGAAAGACGTGGTGGCAGGTAATTTAATGGTTTCCTCAAGTTTAGCAAATGAATTATTTGATTCTGGATCATCGCATTGTTTCATATCTTCCCAGTTTGCTAAGAAAATTAGATATTTCCAATTTGATTTAATAAGGGAGTTGTCAGTTAAAACCCCTAAGGGAAGTATCATTGCAACAAAGTTTTGTGAATCAGTCCCCATTAGAGCACATAAATGTTCTTTATCTGCTGATCTCATCGTCATACCTATGATTGAGTTTGATATAATCCTCGGTATGGACTGGATTTCAGACTATGATGCGAAGATTTATTGTAAGAAGAAAGAGGTTACGATTCTTGATGATAATGATAAGGAACACCTTATCTTTAGAGCAGAATCGTCACCACCTAATTCTTATTTAGATCCACCCCCAGTAGCTCAACTTAATTCAATTATTGGGGAGGAAGAGAATGAAATGACTATGGGTGAGGAAAGGAATGTTCAAATAGAGGATGTACCTATTGTGAAAGAATTTGTATATGTATTTCCGGAAGATTAACCTGGACATCCTCCAGAATTATAAGTTGAGTTTTCCATTGATTTAATTCCTGGATCAAGGCCTATATCGAAGACCCCTTATAGAATGGCCACTTTAGAGTTAGTCGAACTAAAGAAAAAACTAGAGGAGTTGAGTAATAAAGGATTTATTCGCCCTAGTGTTTCTCCATGGGGAGCCCCTATTCTTTTTGTTAAAAAGAAAGATGGATCTATGAGGTTATGTATCGATTACAGGGAGATCAATGCTATAACGATAAATAACAAGTATCCCCTACCCCGCATTGATGATTTATTTGACCAACTGCATGGAGCTCAATACTTTTCAAAAATTGACCTTTGATATGGATACCATCAGTTGTGTGTGAAAAAGGAAGACATTCCAAAGATAGCATTTCGAACCAGGTACGGGCATTACGAGTTTACTGTAATGCCGTTTGGATTGACTAATGCACCCTCTGTATTCATGGATCTGATGAATAGATTTTTCAAGGAGTATCTCGATGAATTTGTGATGGTATTTATTGATGATATCTTAGTATACTCCAAAACCTACGAAATCATGAAAATCACTTGCGCATTATCTTGAAGACTCCGAGGAGGCATGAAATATATGGAAAGTTTAGCAAGTGTGAATTCTGGCTCCATGATATTTCTTTTCTTGCCCATATTGTCTTTAAAGATGGAATCTCTGTTGATCCTTCTAAGACCAATGCAATCCAAGAATGGCCAGCACCTACGAGTATAACTGAGGTACGTAGTTTTATTGGTTTGGCAGGTTATTATCGACGTTTCGTCCAAAATTTTTCCCGATTGGATAACCCATTATCGAATCTCACACGTAAAGGGGTTAAATTTGTTTGGACAATAGAGTGTGAAGAATTTTTCGAAGAACTGAAGATAAGATTAGTCAATGCTCCTATATTTACTCTACCATCGGGGAATGATGGGTTCGTTATTTATAGTGATGCATCAAAGAAAGGACTTGGTTGTGTCCTTATGCAGAATGATAGAGTTATTGCCTATGCATCACGACAGTTGAAAATTCATGAGAAAAACTATCCTACTCATGATCTCGAGTTAGCAGCTGTGATCTTTGCTTTGAAGATATGGAGGCACTACCTCTATGGTGAAAAATGTGAGATTTATACTGATCACAAGAGTTTGAAGTATATTTTCTCACAAAAAGAACTCAACATGAGGCAAAGGAGATGGCTTGAATTACTCAAGGATTATGATTGTACGATACACTACCACCCGGGGAAAGCAAACAAGGTGGAATATGCTTTGAGTAGAAAAGACCATGGAGTTTTGAAAAATATGAGAATTGAAAGGGATCCAATTTTCATGGATCTAGTGAAGATGGACATGGGAATAACTAGGGAAGGCGAAACATCAATTGTTTTTCAAATGGTTGCCAAACCATATTTACTAGAAAGGATTAAGAGTTCTCAGACCGATGATGAAGAATTTAAAAAGAAGATTAAAGCTGTGAATGATGGGAGATTGAGAGACTTTGTGTATGAAGATGGAATTTTGAAATTCGGGAAGAGACTTTGTGTTCCCGATTTACCTAATCTAAAAAGGGAATTGCTAGATGATGCTCATAGTTCCAATTTCTCTATACACCCTGGGAGCACCAAAATGTATAGAGATTTGAAGGAACATTTTTGGTGGGACAACATGAAGAGGGAGATTGCTGATTTTGTATCAAGATGTATGGTTTGTCAACAAGTGAAAGCTGGAAGGCAACAGCCTGGAGGAGTCATGCAACCTCTTCCCATACGGGAGTGGAAATGGGACAATATTACGATGGACTTTGTCATGGGGCTACCAAAGACTCCTCGAAGGAACGATGAAATATGGGTTATTGTTGATCGTCTTACCAAGTCAGCACATTTTCTTGCTATAAGAGAAGATCTACCCCTGGAACGTCTAGCAAGACTATATATTAATGAAGTTGTGAGACTTCATGGAGTACCCCTATCGATTGTTTCTGATCGTGATCCCCGTTTTACTTCAAGATTTTGGAAAAGTCTTCAGAAATCACTGGATACTGAACTTCATTTGAGCACTGCTTACCACCCTCAGACAGACAGACAATCAGAACGAACTATTCAGACCTTAGAAGACATGTTGAGATCTTTCTCACTTGACTTTCATGGTATGTGGGATCAATATTTACCTCTGGTAGAATTTTCCTATAACAATAGCTTCCATTAGAGTATTCAAATGGCACCATATGAAGCGTTATACAGAAAGAGATGTCATACACCAACCTGTTGGGATGACGTTGGTGAAAGAAAACTTGTAGGCCCAGAACTGGTGGAGGAAACGGTGGAAAAGGTGAAGGTAATCCAAAATCACATCAAAGCAGCTCAAAGTAGGCAGAAGAGCTATGCCGATAATCGAAGGAAGGATTTGGAATTTCAAGTCGGTGATCATGTTTTCCTGAAGGTATCTCCATGGAAGGGAGTCATACGTTTTGGTAAGAAAGGTAAATTGAGTCCCAGGTACATCGGACCTTTTGAAATTCTAGAACGAATTGGGGTCGTGGCTTGCCAATTGGCAATGCTGCCATGTCTCTCCAAAGTTCACGATGTGTTCCAAGTATCTCTGTTGAGGAAATACATGCCTGACCCAACGCATGTACTCACTTACGAGGAATTAGAACTGGAACCCGATCTGTCTTATTGCGAAGAGCCCGTCAAGATTATTGATACAAGAGAACAAGTACTGTGAAACTGGACGACGCGTCTGGTAAAAGTTTTGTGGAGAAACCATAAGATGGAAGAGGCAACGTGGGAACCCGAGGAACTTATGATGAAGAACCACCCGAGTCTTTTCATGTGATAAGTATTCTAGAAATTTCAAGGATGAAATTATTTGAAGGAGGGGAGAATGTAACACCACAAGCTTCTACGGTACGCTTCTCTTTGAATAATGTGATAGCGTGTGTTGTACGCAACATCGAGTTCTAACACACCATAACCAATTAAACTAGCTGTTATGAATGGTAATACCTAATTTTTGAAATTATATATATTTTATATTTCAAAATGGACTTCATTTTTGGATTCGGAATATCGAATTTAGCCTAAGGTGAAATTTTGGTACTTTTCAGATAACTTTAATATTTTGATGAATAGTGAAAATTATAAAATTTTAATTAAAAACAAATTTTTTAATCAAAATAATTAATAGTGATAAATTATGAATTTGAGTGGTTTTAAAGTATATTTAGAATATATTTTTACCATTTAATATAATTTTGGTCATTGGACATAATTTTACAATTAAACCGAACATAAACAAGTGTCAATCTTTTGATAGTTATTATCTCTTAAAAACACGCTTTTTGTTTTGGCAGCAGGAATTAATTTTAAATTAATTTCTGCCACTTATGTGTTCTGAATTTAGAAAAATGGATTCCATATTTGGAATCAGGATGTTCAAATTGTGTAAATAGGTAACTTTTATTTTTAGACATTTTGAATAATTGCTGCGGTAAATATTTTATTTACCATGGTTAAGGGTAAATCCGGTAAATAGGGGTTAAAAAATAATATTATAATAATACTAAATTACCCTAAAACGTGTCCTAGCCAAATTGGTTGATACATGTTAGACCATAGGCATCTTTGGGTCGATTTTGGGACCCCATGGTGCCACTTGTAGGTGATAGGGACACATTATTTTAATTAAGTTAAAATGAATACAAAAATGACACAAGCATATATCTTTTAGAAAAACAATTTTTACATAGGGTTATATATGTTTGATTTTAGATTATAAATATTAATTAGAAAGATAAAAAGATTTCCTACATAGTGATCTTTTATTTATAATTTTTAGACATTAAATAATTTAATTTATTTATGACACAATGATGATGAATTAATTACTATAATAGTGAAAAATTAAAATAATTGATATTATAAATACCCAAATAAATATAATATGAAACTTTTAATGAATTAAACTAATTTTATAGGATAATATGATATATTAGGATTGATTTAATTGACTTTTTTCAAATTAATCAATCTTTTATGAGTTTCACAAAAATCAACTATTGAATAGTGTCAAAATTGACATAAAAGAGTTCTTAAAACCAATATTATATTATTAATTGATATTAAATTCCTCAAAATCTAAGGTTCGGCCAATAAACTTATATCATCATAGTTTAATCATTAATTGACCACTTGGGGGTCTCTTGGATGTATACAGTAAGTTTATTAACCATATTATATAAAAATACAAAGAGACATTGTAAAAGTGAAACTAATTAACTTAGAGTTAATACTTAAAGATAAGGTTAATATAAGTACCCAAACCTGTCTAAATTATATTGGTTGAGTTGTTTTAGACCTATCCAAACCTTAACCTTTTAATAATCAACTTTGGAGCCATTATAAACCGAATATGAATTTATTAGAAATTAATATATCTAGTTTTTCCAAAGGTTCCCCTCACCCCTCTTATAAAAGGGCACTCCTCCTTCTCATTTCTTCACACCTTCAAAGCCTTTTGGTTCGTCCAAACTCTTCCCAAATACTCTCCCAACTTCCCTCAATACAACCTAGAGGCCTTAGTTTGATCAGAAAGCCAACCTAAATAGCCCTTTTGATCAAATCAAAAGGAAGAAACCGAAGAAGAGGTAATGATTTCACCACCCTTTTCCAAGTTCCTTTCTTCTTCCACTTCTTCTTCCTTTGTTGTTACCATTCTAAAATAATAACTCCAGTATCATATATATATTGTGATGTTATTATAAATATGGTACAACCATATTCAGTATTCTATCCACCCTTTGAATAACATGTCACCATACGTGCGTACGTACGGCTTACCGTCTCCACGTCGTGGTGTAATTGTTATTCAATATAATATTATTTGGATGGGTATAATAATGATGTGTAACTCATTTAAATAATAAATATAACATGTTAATGATTCTGTATATATGATATGCCATCCATTTATATATTATTTTAATATCAAAAGAATGATATTGTCGCTCGTTCGTACGTACGGACTACCGTCTCCACGAACGCGATGAGATTCATTCTCCGTCGTATCCATTCAAGTATAATTATCATTTGATGATTTAAAAAAATGATGTTTAAGGACTTTATATCATTCTATATATTAATAAGATACAACAAACACGGCTTATGTAACAAAACATATAAAATAAAACGAGTAAGTTAACACCCGAAACGACGATAATTCTAAGATATTATTAACAAATCAATGTTAAAAGATAATATATGATATGATATTAATATATATGATTATTGTATAATTTAATAACAATTATTTCACCATTATACAGGAGTTTAACCTACCCCAACCAAGTAAAAGTCCAAGGTAAGGGTTATTTCACAATCTCTTCATTATCTGAGGTTGTTTATACGTAATTATCTACTGGGATCTCTTTATCATCCACATCCATGTTTCTTCAAAATGTATTTCAAAACATTTTTACTATTTACTAGAATATGGGTTAAAGTCATTTATACCCTTGATTGAATTTTTATAAGAGGTTTATAAAGGAATATTTCTGTCGTTTTCCAAACAAGGTGCTTTTTAACCTTTTCGACAGAATTAAGGTAAGAATGTTTTTTTAACTTATACGACGGGTGCGGTTATTTTCCGCCGTTATAAAATCGTCGAAGCTTCCCTTACAAGCTTATAAGAATATTTTCAAAGAAAATGTTTTATTTTATAAATATATGACTCTAAAATGATTTCAAAATAGAAAGAGATATTTATCTAAAAAGAGTTTTGATTTCATCTATGTCAACATCCTTTGATGGATTTTACGCTTATTTGAAGTTGATTTATTATGATACAAGACTTCTATAATGTATTGAAGGTTTTGTGATATGTTTGAATGTGGATGTGCTATTTTTATACCATTCATGGTTTATGGTGAAAGTATTGACATTTCGTATGCTAATTTTAATACGAATGTTTATGTTATATTTAAACCTTTACATATGGGAATGCATTGGACTTAATATGTGACGGGTGGAGCCCGCTATAGCTCCTCGATGCATCGGTAGGTCTCATGAGACAAACTAGTGTCTTGGCACGAGGCCTTGGAAAAATCTTATTTATAGTCTTCGCACGAGGCCTGGGCTATGTGGTTATGATAGTCTGGCATTATGCATTCCATCATTATGAAAGTGGTTATTGTTTTTGCATGTGATTATTCGATTAGTGGAATATCCATGTGAATAAGTAAATGGAATTATTTCATTTTATTTATGCCATACTATGTTGAAAGTTCAAGTTTGAAAGGCTTTTGTTTTAGTATACATTGCCTTAAATGTTTATTCTTATTTATGAAAGTTCCTGCTATATTGTTGTCCTTACTGGGCATTTGAGCTCACCCCTTTTCTATGTTTCATTTTTCCCAGAAAGTGAAGAAGTAAATTATGAATGACCTGCAGGGATATTATATGGGGATATGAGTTTGGATTATGTAGACAATATGTTGTTGTAGTAGTTTTTCATTTTATGATGTAATGTAAGACTTATGAATATATCTATTGTTTCCAAGGCTACTAAACCAATCGGTCTTTCAAGATTTGATCTTTCTTGTGATCATGCCAATGTTATGTAATAATGCACCGACTCTGGGTAACTAGGGTCGGGGTGTTACAGATTCCCTGGGCTGTTATTCTTTTGTATCATGCGTGTATAAAATAATACCTTTTAAATATCCCTCAAAATTAAATTAGCTCAAAAATTTACCAAAAATAATCCAAAGTGTAAACACTTCATTTCAGACTCAACAAAACCATCATAAAAATATATACATATTTACTATGGTGAATTTACTTGTTTAGGCTTTTAGGGGACTTGAGACTTCTTAACTCCAAATTGAACTATATAAAATCCATGAAAACCCTAGGTCACTACATTATCCCCACCTATTGAACATTTTATCCTTGGAAAGGAAAAACTCAAGATAGTACACATATAGGCTCACCAAACAACTTCATAAAGTAACATAACCAATCCTAAAATGTTATTCATCCACCTCAAAAGCTCTAGGTTCTAAGTGAACTCGAAGTGTATCCATTCTAAAGATATACTCTATCAAACAACTTTATGTTTATATCCCTCAATGCTCTTCCACTTCCTCAGAGTCACGGTTTGGATCATATACTTCTATATAGTGCCCCATCTAGAGTATAAGCTTAAAAGATATCAATACCAATCAGGATAACTTACTAGAAAACATTCCATCAATATATTACCCATTTATATAGGATAAAGAAAACCATGAACCATCAACTTCAAATAGGAAATTGGTTTTCTATAAAATCACCACTAGTAGTTGTATTTTTCTCTTTGTATTTAAAGAGTAGCTTAAATTATACCTCATAGAAACCATTACACCATACTAAAGATTCCACACTAGTCCCATAATCACTCTTAAGAAGGGGACTCTTGAGTTCTATTTTAATTCCACATCACTACCCAAAAAGGTGCACCTAATAACTCCTCCAATGCCAATAATGGATACATCCCCAAAATTAAGATCATAATTTCCTCTATTATATATGAGAAAAAAACCTATGAACCACTGATTCCAAACCAGACATCACCCAACACCACAACTAACTCGATCGGGATATAGTCTATATTTTCAAAAGTGAATGTTGATGATATAAAAGGAAAGCACTAACCAACTTAAACCATTATGAAACCAACCTATAGCTTGTAAATTCCCCACTTTACACTATTTGAAGTGGATATTACTAGCCCATTTAGATTTCCCTTCTCAATTAGCTCCATGCCATGGGATATAACCTACTAACTAAAGCAACTGAAACTAAAATCCTCATATAAATATCCTTCACTGCATAGCTAGGAATTATACATAATGAATATCAATGTTTTGTTAGACAAGCACCCCCAAAGTTTCAATCCCTTTTGGGTGAACTTTGTATAAATCTACTCAATGAAACACTTTAGGTGAATATTGTAGGAACAAAACAAATCCAACCCTAAGGTAGGATGGTTTACTCCCCGCATTTAGGAAAGTCCATTAGGTACACTTCTAGGGAATATGTGATTGCATAATTTCAAAATAATTACCTCCATACTAGGCCTCCCTAACTTAGATAAAAACTATGGGTTATATTATAGATTAATAACATGATACCAACCACTAATTATAGTTTCTCGGACATATCCTCTATCCACTAATCATGAAACACCCAATATGTCATTAGACACCATGCCATTTATACACTTCTCCACCCTCACAATCCACAATGACTCTAGATTCCTAGTAAATAATTCACTACACACCTATAAATGGATAGAATTCCTGAATCCCTAAACCATACCTAGTTTTTCTACTGCACCATTAGTTCTCTATAAGAATGATTAAAATAAAATTTCAATAATTTAGGTCAATAACCTTATACCTCCTCTTAACAGAGAGTGTCATCAATGAAGTATAGATCCAATGATTCAATGGTTGAAAAATATATCAAGGGTGTTATTTTTCCCCAAAAAACTCACTAGGCTTCCATAATGTCTATAGAAATGTTAGAAATTTTCCAATAGAATAACTTCCACACAATAATAAAGAGTTTACATTGATCCTGATGAAACCTTATTCTAACTAGATTCCCAACCACACCATTAATTAATTGGTATTGAAAGTGTTATTTGATAAATATTAGAAGATATCGGTATAGTATTTAATGTAAAACAATATAGGAACTAATATTTTAATAAGGTAAATCCAAACATACAGCCTGAGGGTTTGACTTGCTTCCTTGGGGAAACCTTAACTCATTTACTTAGCTACACAACACCACAAAACAACTATGAATTATCCAATCACAATATGGATAACATCATAGGGTTTCATCTCTACTCAGTGAAATATTATACAATCACACTTTTTGATAAGGTAATAATATGCTTTAAATTTTTCTGATCATAGGAATGAACACCAATTATAAGATTCTATAGATCAATATGTCTAACTAGAAGCTCATTTGGAATCTCCAATTCCTAAACAACATCACATAGAGGAAGTAATATCCCATACCAAAAATGGTGAGCATGAGTGATAGTTAAGAAGAAAAAAATCATTATTTGAACTCTATAGGTAAATTCTTGGTGGGAGCTTTCCATTTCAGGAAACTATTTAAATACTTTAGTTTTATCACTCTAGGTATTGCACATACCACCTGAAGGTGGTGGTGGTTGAATTGAATTAAATAATCATCTAACCATAATCACTCTTTTTTTCAAAAAATACTTTATTAAAAAAGACCTTTATAAACATTACAATTCCAATTGTATAAAGTTTTGTGCTCAATATTTCCTTTAATCATGAAGGACTCTTCATATCACCACTCTAGTTATCTTTAGAAAAAAAACTATCTCATTCCCAAAAATAGGGTTCATTGTCTCAAGGAAATATCATCTAAAAAAACTCTACTCAAGGACTTCATTTTATATAGGGAAAACACTAATATGTAATCCTCAGATTAAATTTCCCTCTGAATTCCTTTCTCAAAATTCTGATATTGAAGTAACCTACTATAATGCTCAATGTGTACCTCATAGAAATAGTACATCATGATATCAGTCAAGATCCGGCTTCCCTGATGAGGTCCTTGCATCTTCCAAACTTAAACCATTATTAATATAATAGGATAAAACTATAAAAAAATTAACCTCCATACATGGTAGAGTAGCGACATCATGACTCCAAGTAAACATCATTCAATGGCTCACTAAGATATAAAGGTAACCTAATGTGAGAACACCATTTGATTAGTGGGTGTCTAAGAAAGATGGAAAGCATGATTCAATGACTCCAACCAATCATTTATCACCTAAATATTTGTCTCACCTTGATTCCTAGTTAGTATCTATCACTAAAACACACACAGTGAAATCAACTTATGGGAAGTCTCATTGGGGTGTGATATTAACCTCTCTATAAGAAGGTTTTCTCAAAGTAAAATGGTAGGGGATAAATAATATATTTATAGGGATTGAATATAACACAAATAGATCATTGAATCATTATCACATCACTCCAATCATTAGTTATGAAGGGATCAGGAACTCTTAGGAGCGTATCATAATTTTTACTCTAAAACTAATTAGGTTGTTTGCAGATAACATCCCCTTTTAGTTAGGATGGACCCATGGTTACTAGAGAATATATGGGAGAGATGAAACTGAAAATACATTAATGATCATGACTAAACAATATACAATTAATGTATCAACTTATTTATACCAATCAAATTATTCCTTAGAGTTCCAGGTTGACTAACTAGTAACCAGAGTCATGGAAAAAGGATATTTCAGCCATAAAATCTATGCTAGTCTCCTTGGTCGAATAACTAATCTTAATAAATCCTAATAATTGTTGTCCAAAATCCCAAAAAAATCATCAAAATACTAAATTTAGTCTTTATCCCTAAGATTTGAACCACTTTGTTAGTATTCTGACATGAACCAACCCATTGTAACCCACCCGGGGATAGAATTTGGTCATGTGTTACACCCCAAGACTACCTCCAAAAGACTAGGGGATGGTGCCTAGCACCATGAAAGAATATGAATACATGGTATTACTTAGACTATATAAAACTATGAAAGATATATATCCCAAATACACAATATATATCTAAAAACCCATTAATGGTATACATAAATATCTAAATTGTAAAATAAATGCATGAATAAAACTACAATTATCTAATACAACACCACATGGAAGAATAAAAAAAAGTAAACATAAAATAGACTATACCACAGGGAATGAATAACATGTGATAAGTAAAAAAATTTCTATATTACATGAAATTTTGGCAAGTGAACATCAAAAGCAATCAAATCTGCCATACGCCATCAACTACCACTATGAATCAGCTTTATCATCTCCACTAGCACCACTAACTCCAAGGTCCCCACCAAGATATTAAATATCTTCATAGACACAAAACGTGTGTGAATAAGTCCCATGTAGGAGTGAGTATAAACATACCTTGTAGGGCACCCCAAAAATACAAATCAAGGAATGATAATAGGTCGACTCAAAAACCAAGTTTGAGTTAAATGAACAGCTGAATCCCAGAGAAAACTAGACATTCTCAAAGCTCAATAGAACCAATCTAAAATAAAGATTATAAAAAATCCAAACATAGCTTCATGAAGATTTGAATCTCACTAAAATCTAGTGATAAATCAGTATAACTAACATCTCATATGACCATAGTTGATAGCCTAATTATAGGTAATATCTTAAAGGAAACTAGTCATGCCTGATATATCATAGGACATGAATCACCCATGTAACTCATCATCACAACCATTCAAACCTCAAAACATCCATACTACTTCTTTAACCGTGATAGGGGATCCAAACCATATTGTTTAGTGCATATCTTTCAAAGTGATACCATACCCAGATGGAGGAAAAACCATTACCAAACCTATAGGAAAATAGATACTTCTATAAGTGGAGGACCCAAACCCTAAAACCAGTGTTCTACTGAAGTGTACCAATTCTTCCTATGTTATTGGGGACCTGTACCTCATAAAACTCTTATATTTTGGTGATAAAATATGAAGGTTTATAAAATTTTCCTAGTACGCGGTGTGTCTCTATGGGGTACATAGCATGTAGGAAACTAGGGAAATTTGGTTGTATACCACCACTACCAAATATATGTGAAGTCGATATAAATGGCATGTTTAGTAAGTTACACGGTGTGAATGGATTTCTAGAAGCTGAGGCATGTAATTCCAATAGATTTGGTGTCACGTATCATAGTACATGAAATTTACTCATAGTACATGGAAATTAGGACCACACATGATGGTCAGTGTGTATTATGGATACATGTCAGGTTTCCATGATAAATGTACATGACATCTTCAGGGAATACAAATCATGTGGGTCCTACATGGATACTTGGTAGGTATAGCGTGTACACGCCAATCTGCACCTTTGGACAAATATGCTATGTAACCCATAGTAGCACGGTATGTGATATTTATAAATCCATTTAAACCTTAAACCATAGATTATAGGTCACATGGAATATAATATAAAGGATTAGATAATGTTTAATCTGGAATTATTTATCACATTTATGTTTCTTCAATGAATCACATCACAATCAGTACCAAATCCTCTACCTCTGACGTCGTATATGTTTTCATCTGACTCTAATGCCTCCAGAATAACTATTTCACCTCATCAATATCTCTCCAACCATAAATTGTTGTTTTAAAAATTCTCATCATCCCATTAATTTTCAAATCCACACAAAACATCATCAGTCATCCAGACCACCACTATCTCATTTCCAACTATCCGTCACCACTCCTCAGGTCCACCATTTTAACATAATTTCTCTATTCCATCAATGTGAATCCAAACCCATAATCAGGGTATTCATTATCAAAATAAAATGTTATGAAATTTAATGAAAAAATGAGGGATTATTGATTAATGGTGGTTGGTGGAAATTCTAAACACCCAATATGGGTGCATTCTAAATTCATCAAAGAACATAGGACACAAAAAATGGATAATTTTTTCAATCGTTAGGCAATTTATATAATAACATAAAAATAATAAAAATAATAATTATAATAATAATATTTTTATTTTTAATTGTCTTTAATTTAATGATTTGTCACCAAAACAAAAATAAAATGTTTATAAAATAAAAAAAATTAAAAACATAAATTACCAAGCATAGTCATGAAACAAATAATCCCTCTACCTAATTAAACTATAAAATTATCAATTATATTATCCATGAAATGTAAAAAAATTCTATTTTCCAATTGAATAAATAAAAATTAATATTTAAAAGTAAATTAAATGACTCTGGATTCCAATATTTCTAATTCCATGTGGTTTGAAAACTAGAATTTCAAAAAATTGAAATTCATCTTCAAATATAACATGTAAGAATATAAAAAAGAATAAAGTCCAATTTTTAAAATATTCCATTGAATATATCAATGTTTCGTCATATATTCTCATTTGATATAATCATAATAGGAAGGGGATCAAGTCACATGATAAACTCAACACAAAAAAAGAATAGTTCCCTAATTAATTGTGTAAATGTTGAGGATTCAAAATTTTAATCATCTATTACATGCTTTTTTTATCTTCATCACCATACAATTTCAGCTTCACCTATAATAACAACCTTCCCCCACCCACTTCATTTCAAATTTCTATAGTATTAATAGAAAACCTAAAGAAATCTTATAACATTAGATTATATAAGAGAATAATTAGGTCAAGATGAATTTTATTTAAATTCCTAAAAATTATTTGTTCAATGCTCGACACCTGGGAACAAAATTAATACCTCTATAAGATAAAAAACATAATTTTTGGAAACAACCATAGTGTAGGATTTTTTATCTAAGGTTTTCTTTAGGATATATTTATATTTTCTCTAGTAGCATAAATATTTATTTATTTAATAAAAATTAAATATAACTTATAATTAAAATATATTGAAAATTTAATAAAATTATTCCCAAGGTTAAATATCATATAAAGAACTCAATGGAACCATTAAAAAATTATATGGTTGTTTACTAGACTGATTTTATATTTATACCCCTTTTAGGGTTTTGGGACTTCTTAACTCAAAATTGAGCTAATTCAAACCCATGAAAAACTCATTTTTCTATAATAAAAGTCACTTTAGTGACTATATAATAGGATTTAAATGGTTAATAATATTGATATTAAATTGGTCATACAATTTTCAGATGATAATGTGGTCAAATTTATTTTAAATTTAAAGGGTATTAGAGTAGGGAGATTTTATAGGATTTTATCTTAATATTAAAAATGATTAAAAATGTATTTAATCATTATAAATGATGTTTTAAAATAATATGTTAGATTAAAATGAATTTTTTATTGTCTTATATTTTTGTTACAAAAATGGAGATATTTGTTATGGTATTATTAACTTGATTTTTTCATTTAAAATAAAATATGGTTTTTTGGTGTGAGTTCTTGGATTTTTAATAGTCTGTATTTAGGGATAATCTTGATTAAGTTAAGGTGTAATTGGTGATCTATTAGGTCTTTAAGGTATATATTTTAAGCGGTTTATATTCTATTATTTTTGTAATGGAGTTTTCAACCATCAGGGGTGGCTCCTGGTTTAGTGAATGGTGAGATTTTAATTTTTTCTTAGATCATGGATTATAATGTTTAGGAAGAATGACTTGGGTAGTGAGATTTGGGTTCTTAAACTTCATGATTAGTGTGTGTTATGGTTTGGTTTTTAATTTAAAAGGAAAATTCATTGAATTTGGATTATAAGAGGGATTGAGTGGTCATTTTGAGTGACTAGTGGGATATGTTTATAAAGGTTAGTCTTGTATATTGGGTAAAAAAATAGAACTATAAAATTATTTTTAGGGTAGTTTCATACCCAAATTGGTTATTTTGGTATATTTAAAATTGATCAAAGTATTAAAAAATATTACATATGATAATTGGGGGTTTACAAATATTTTTTAGTAATTTCATAATTTTTAGTGCATTGGACATAATTATCCCACACAGTTATCATGTATATATTGACAAACTATGTATCACTAAATAGTATCCAATAATATTTTTATTTCATGATTTTTAAGAAATTCATGTTGTGAAAACTTCTTGGAACAATTTTGTTCCATGATTAGTAAATTAAGAAACCTAGTTATGCATCTATTTAATTTTTTATTTTGGGATATCTTCATCTTTTAAATATTTGGGAATGGATTATCAAAATTCATATAGGTTAGGAACCTTGTTTAGAGGGGGGTTTCAGCCTTGGAATAGTCAAAATAGTTTTAGTTAATGAGGGATTATAGATTTTTATCTTTGGGTATGAGTGAATAACATTTTTTATAGGTATTTTTTACTTCTTTTTATTATCTTATGATTAAGAGATTGTAGTTTAGAAAATTTGGTTTATTAATGGGATTGGGTATGATCATTTTCTTTTAATGGGTCATGTACATTGGGAGTTCATCAAGTTGGAATTTTAGGTAGATTTTTTTCATTTATTTTATATTAACATGATAGTGGATTATCCTCATATGTGTTTTAGATGAAAAACAATAGTGATTAGAGAGTTTCTCTAGGTAAAATTGGGAATCTCCCCTTAAAAATTTATATTCTGTATCATATTGATCCTAAGGATTAATTCTTCTAATATCAGGCTCATTGATATAATTCCATGGACATGACATATTTTTTTAATAAATTAGTTTAGTTTGCTGATGTCACGACCCATCCTAAAGGGGACCATACTGTGACAACCCTAAGCCCGCCTCCAATAAGCCAGGGGATAGTGACTAGAATCATGTAGGCATATCCCACAAATGGGAGGAATTATCCTAAAGTTACTATACACACGCATACATCTCCAAGCCACAAATGTTGAAATGTAAAAACACTAAGTAAACAATGCATTAAAACCACTATATCCCACAAATAGAGTATGATAGTAAAATTATTGGAAAGTAAATAGGTCTCAATACAATCCCACCATAAAGATTCTGTAACATAAATCCAACCTATAAGTAAAGGCACTAGGACTGCTATCTAAAAGCCTCAGGAACACACCTCAGTTTTTCTGGTCTCACTAAGCATCGTCAGGTCCTGGTCTGCCTAGGACTCTATCAAAAGGTTGATTGTCTGCACAAGACATGACACGTTCAGGCAAAGCTCATGTCGGGGGTGAGTATAATAATACTAAATAGGACACACCAAACCACAAAGAAATACCACAAAGGAATACCATAAAATAATACCAAAAAAGAAAACCACAAAGTAATACCATAAAGGAATACCTAAAAGGAATACCACAAAGGAACACCACAAAAGGAATACCACAATGTAATACCACCAAGGAATAAAATAAAGGAATACCAAAAATGAATACCACAATGGAAAGTACAATCATCTCTACATAGTTATATGTCTATAGTACATATATATATATATATATATATATATACTTAAGAGAGACATCACACCATTAGGAAATCATAACCAACTACCATCCACCAGATTCTGCTCGAAGCATGGTCATTCTGCGAGAACTCACTCCTCAAGCCATGATATCGTCAGAGACACTCATGGAGAAGTCTAGATCATTTGGGCCCTACACAAATGAGAACATATTATTTTTCAAGGAATTCTATGATACAAAAGGTGGGGTCACACCCAGAACTGACTGGGTAACACCATGGATCAATCCCAAACTCACTAGGGAAACCACGTACCCAATCTGGATCAGCCTGATATGTAGGGGATCACGCCCATACACACTGGTCGATACCATTGACCCTATTGATGTGGCCAGTTATATGGAGGATTAGTTCCCTTATCAAGGAGGTTACTCAATTCTAAAAAATCTACTGGGGGTGATAGAGGATCAAACTCTAGTCTTGGGGAGGGATACTATACTCTATATGAGACTCAGCCACTAGAGGGGATTATAATCCTATAAATTGGATATAATGTCGTACTGAACCCCCAAGGGAAAGGACCAAGGGAACTCTCTCAACATATACTGGTCCAAACTAAAAACTCACCACTTATCCCAAAATGAACATCTCAACATCAGGGTCTCAATGCTGTAAATGGATCATAAATTGGACACTCTGTTTAGGAGATATGCTCATTTGAGAGAAATTGCTTCTAGGACTACTGGGGCCAATGGACCTATTGTCGCGGTACATACAACCTACCATTTCATTCGACCACCATGATTGGTTGACTGACTGCGTGGTCGGTCACATGATCACAGCACCCACAGTCGACCGTCACAGTTGACCAACACACTCAATTATCGTGTTTGGTATGCCCATGGTAGCTCACACTGCTGCAAGCTTCCGTTCAACCTTCATGGTTGACTGTGACAGCTCTCCACCCTAGTTTCCCTGGATCTGACATAGATCTGACTTGGGGATCTTCAACTGACCCGGACCTCTGGCCCGACCCACCCCATCGGCCCGAACTGACCCACCAGTCCGACCTAGCCCACTAGTCCAACCCAACATGTTCTATCATCACCAAGTATCACATGACTCACCACCACATACACATTTTCTAGCCCCTCCAATTCTGCCGCCCACATCCCACCACCTTCACCGCATCCCGCCATAGTCGCGTGCCCATCTTCGTCATCATCTCCCATGACGGCTGCCATTAGCCACACCTACCACACATAGCTCCGCCTACATGTGTCATTGCTGGTGTAATTTCGATGGCCCATTCTGTAGACCACCACACCTCCTTTGATTCCTAAAAATCAAAATAGTCACATATCTGAGCTCCTTGGGTCCAAATCTACATAGATCTAGCCTCGGTTGTCGATTAAACTCGAATTCAGGTGTCCGGTCATGGTTGGAACCACCCAGTAACCTTGATCCATGAACCGAGGGGTTACAATGGTGAATAAAATTGAAAACTAGGGGATAAATTCAAACGAGAGAATGTTTAATATCATTATCCAAATGTTCTTGTCCAATGATCAATAATGGGGGATTTCGGGTTAGAAAAACATATTTAATAAACCACGATAACTCACAAATATGATTGATCTATGGGATAATCTATTCAAATATTAGTAAAAGTTGGTCATAGAAATATAGAATGGGGAATAACATCAAAATAACACGTCCTACCTCAATTCGTATCACTCACTGATGAAGAATGGTCCTCGCATCATATCCATAGGCAAGGTCCATCGAATCCGAGGTGTGTCGGTCATCGATCTGTGATCCATTGAGATTTTTTTGAGAGTTCTTCAAAGGTTCTCTCCAATGGTTCTCCAAAGATTCTTGAGTTATGTAGATAAACCTAGAATTCTAAAATGAGGATATTTTTCCAGGTTAAGTCATTACATCAACAAAATGATTTTTAATAATTATTTTATTCATGTTACCTCTCGTGAAAACATTTTAAAAAATGACATCTTCTGGATAAAGTCAAGTAGTTCCTAGGGTAAATCCAAAGTTATGAGCTCAATGGTGCCCTCAGATTTTTTTATCTGGGAACCTGTTTAAGATTTATTCCATTTTTTTGGAATATAATTTGTTCATGTTATTAAAAAGTTTAATATTTTTCAAACATTTATTCCAAGCACACTGATCCTTAGAATTGCATGTCTTCTTAGAAAACTGGTCTCAAAATCAATCTATATAATATCCAAAAATATTACATGGAAATTATGAGATGTTATATTATCCCTACCATGGGGATTTACATCCTCAAAATCCAAAACAAGGTAAACTTAAATAGATGAGGTTATTGAGCATGAATATGATCCTACCGCTCACATGTGCTCTCCTAGAGATTTTAGAGCTTTCACTGAATGCGCACCAGAGGAATTGACCATCCGCAAAGGATATTCTCCTGCTGATCATCAATATCCACTGGGTACTTAGTAAAATTCATTCCATCCTCGATGTCCAGCTTTCCCAAGTTAATGTCATGTGATGGGTTATGCACGTACCTCCTCATTTGTGACACGTGGAAGATGTCGTGTACCCGATATTTCTATGGTGGTACAGAAAAGAAGTATTCCTCCTCACCAACTCTTCACAGTATATGTAAAGGGACAATGAACCTCAGAGATAGATTTCCAACCTTGAAAAATCTCCATAATCCCCATTGAGATAAAACCTAAAGGAACACATGGTCTCCCTCCTCAAACTCCAAAGGCCTTCATCACTTGTCAGCATAAAAATAATGATGGTTCTGTGAAGTCTACATATTCTCCTTGATGATCTATACCTTCTCTATAGTATCGCACACCAACTCGGGTCCTATGAGTGATAACTATCCTAGGTTAGTCCAACAAAGTAGCGACCTATAGGGTTTCCTAAACAAAACCTCAAATGGTGAAATACCAATGGTGGAATGGTAGATATTTTTATACGCAAACTCTGATAGTGGTAGTTGATCCTCAAAACTATGACCAAAGTCTAACATAAAATCCCACAGCATTTCCTCTAGAACTTGAATGGTCTGCTCTGTCTGGTCATCTTTCTGTGGGTGAAATGCTATACTCAAGCGTAACTGGGTCCTAAACACCCCCTGTAATCCCTTATATAACCGAGATGTAAAGTGAGAATCATTATCTGAGATAATCATCAATGGAAGTCCATGGATTAAAACTATTTCCTACACGTAGAGGCATCCCATACTCTCAACAAAACTATACTATCGAAAATCAAGGAAGTGGGCCGACATGGTGAGTCGGTCAACAATCACACAAATAGAATCATGTCCCCTGGATGTATGTGGTAAATCTATCATTAAGTCCATTACTATTTCATACTACTTCCATTATGGAACCTCAAGGGGTTGATCTAAACTCATTGGAACCTATTTCCCAGCCTTTACTTACTGACAAGAAAGGCATCGAGAAACAAAATCCACAACTCCTTTCTTCATCCCTAGCCACTAAAACTGACATCGGAGGTCCTGGTACATCTTGTCCACACCTGGATTTACCGCTAAATGGGATGTAAGAAACTCCCTCAGAACCTCCTCTGCAATTACACTAGCACTGTTGTGCATCCTCTAAAACTAACGATGTGCTTCCCACCATTCAAATATCTTTTAGGAGTATACCCCATGGACATCTTAACACGTACAGTCTCATAGTAATTATCCCTAAGTTATGCCTCCTTGACACAATATAAGATTTGATGGGTGAAAACCATCTAATGGAGGTAATATTCTCCATATCCATCCAAAAAATATATTTTTAATGAGTCCAATTTCTCTAATGCCTCATTCAGAAACTATGAACTGCATCTCCTACTGAGAGCATCTTCCACCATGTACCCCTTCCTAGGAGTATAGACAATATCAAATTCATAGTCCTGAAGGAAATCTATCCATCTCATCTATCTCAAGTTCATATCTTTCTTAGAGAATATATACTTGAGACTCTTTTGATCAAAGTAGATGAAAAATTTCTTGCCCAACTGGTAGTTTTGCCACATATTTAATGCAAAGACTACGACTACTAGCTCAAGATCATGGGTCGCATAGTTATACTCATGTAGTCTCAAATGTAGTGAACCATAGGAAATCACTTATTGCCTCTACATCAAGAGACAACCAATACCGGTCCTTGATGCATCATAGAACACCACGTACTTAACACATTCCTCCTATAAATTCAGGACGGGAGCACTATCCAACCTCTTCCTATACTCTAGAAAGCACTGTTGGCACTTTTTTGTCCACACAAAAGGTTTCCCCTTTCATGTTAATGTTTTCAAAGGTGATTATACTCTGGAGAAGTCAGGTAAAAACCACTAATAGTAACCTACGAATCCATGGAAACTCCTCACCTCGGTAATACTCTTGGGTGGCTCCCAGGTAAGAACTTCCCCAACCTTTGTTGGATCCACTGCAACTCAAGCCTCTGAGATGACATGTCCTAGAAAATGGACCTCTTGAATCTAGAACTGACACTTCGAGAAATTATCATAAATTTGGTGATCTCAGAGTGTGTTAAGGACCATCCTCATGTGTCTCACATGCTCCTCATTGAACACTGAGTACACTAGGATGTCATCAATAAAGACCATCATGAACCAGTCTATGAAAGGATAAAAGTCCTGGTTCATGTGTCCCATGAACACTGTTGGGAATTATTCATGCCAAATAACATCACCAAGTACTCATAGGGACCAAAACGACATCTGAAGAACATATTTGGTATATCATTATCCTATACTCACAGCTGGTGATAGCTTGATTTGTGGTCGATCATTGAGAACCATCACGTCCCTTTCAACTCATCAAAGAGTTAATTGATACTCTATAGTGGATACTTGTTCTTAAAAGTCACCTATTTTAAGCACTGGTAATCCACACATAACCTGAAGCTCCCATATAACTTCTTGGAAAACAAAATTGTGGATTCCTAGGGTGAAACACTTGGTATCACGAAGCCATTCCTCTAAAAGTCCTCTAAATATATCCTCAAATCATGAAGCTCTGTGGGATCCATCCAATATGAAGGTGTATATATCAAGGTTTTCCTTGGGTGGAGGTGAATGTAGAATTCTATCTCCCTATGGGGAGGTAAAATAGAAACATCTTCATAAAATACATCCTTATACCACACCACCACTTTCAGAAACTACGGAGTCATATCATCCACTACAATGAGGATGAGGTTTTCCAACTGATGAGTAATCGGCTGCACCCTCCTATGTGTGAGTCCATCCTATACTACCTTTGTTTCCTTTTCATCAAAAAATGAAAACATGGTTCCATAGTTGTGGACACACCACACTCTTCACCTAAAATAGTCAATCTTAGCATGAACATTGAATAACCAGTCCATACTAAGAATGATGTTGTAAGGCCTCAATGATGCTACCAAAAAATCCCAACTGAAAATCTTTCCTCCAAGAGCCATGTCACCCTGACAGCACCAGTATGTGATCATAGAGTCTCATCTAGTAGGATTATCCAAGCATAAGGGTCGAGTACATGGTTTAAACAAAATCTCTGAGTCCTAGACAAGTTTCGTGGAAAGAAAAGAATGAAAAGAACTTATATCTATCAAAATTGTAGAAAAGGTGGAAAATACACAGATTATACCTCATATCATCCTTGTAACTCTGAGTTCATAAGTCTCCATCACCTGTAGTTGGAATCATCACTTCCCACCAGCTCCATAAGCCTAGCATGGGACACTTGGGGTGGGGTGGTAATAGGTAAAACCTTTGATCACCTCCTACTACCCTACCTACCCGCTTACTAATTTTCCTCCCTACATAACATCCTTATCCTATCTTTTTCTATACCTCATCAGTCCCTTTACCATCTCCTGATCAGTTGTAAGATGGGTCAAGAAATAATGTTCCAGATATCCCTAACTGCTTCATGAGTAATATCATCTATCCCTCGGATGACTCAAGCTACCATAGGAGCCCTGCACCACTGAACCTAAGTCCTGGGATCGTCCCCTGAAGTGCATGACCAACTTGGATCTGTATAAATGTTGTCGAATACCTATTTCCAAGGTCCCATCTACTGATTTCCCACTGCTAGATCCCAATACTAGTGTCTACTCTGCTAGAAAAATTTCCACTAATAGGGATCTCCCAACTACCCCAGCGTAGGTAGAAATAATAAGGGATGCCACTAATGTCCTAGTGTAAGCCCTTCTTGAAGGAATTAGTCCTGAAGAACTTGTCTTGTACCATGTCCATGGAGTAGCACAAAAGGTCTATAAAATTTATAGAATACTCCACCATAATCATACTACCCTGCTACAAATGCATAAGTTCTTGTATGCATACCGATTGCAACATGGATGGATCAAACCCCTATTTGAAGTGATGCATGAAGTTTTTATAGGATATAGCTATCTCATCATTTGACTGAGTCACCAAGCACCACCATCACCCCACAGAGCCCTAAAGTATACTTGTAATAAGAAATTTCATCTGATCTGCTAGCATCCTCACAAGGTGAAAAACACGGGTGACTCCCTCTAGCTAATCCTCATCCAACTAGGGGAATGGATCACCCCAAAACATGGTAGGTTTTTACCTCTAAAACTCATTCAATGCACTCATTCCTCATGAATCCTCAGCTAGTAGTGCTGGTAATAGCTACTGCTCAATGGGTGGTGGTATAACTAGTGAACTTCTTGAAGGTGGTATTTGTGTAAAATACCCCTTTACCAATTCCTCTTCACTAGTAAGATCACCCTCATGATCAAGTAGAGGAATCCTAGTTAGAAATATAGATTAGGGAATCCTGAAATAAAACAAGATGTATCACGGTCAATAGAGTTTATTTAGAGGGTTAACTCCAGAAGGACATGGAAAACACAAGCATTTATATATGATTCATGTACCGTTGTTTTTTCTTGTAACCAATGTTTTCATGTACTGATTCAAAAAGTAGTTAAACAGAGTCCTGGTGTACGGATACGTCGGCCATTGTACCAACATTGGAGTCCCTAGCCTAAAATCTAAACTTGAAACACTTACACTATTTCCCCAATCCAACCTCACAGACTCTTGGCCCTAAAGTAGAATTGACCACCTCTGATACCACTATATCATGACTCTTCAAAGAGGGGCTTATGATGTGAAAACCCCAAGACCACATCCAATAGGCTAGGGGATGATGTAAACACCGAGTAGGAATATCCCAAAAATGAAAGGCATTAGCCTAAATTACATGTATGCACGCACACACATCTCCAAGAAAAAATGATGAAATGTAAAAACACTAAGTAAACAATGCATGCAAACCACTATATCCTGCAACCAGAGTATGATAATAAAAGTACTGGAAAGTAAATAAGGACAAATACAAGCCCACCACAAACAGTATATTACACAAGTCTAACCTAGAAGTAAAGGCACTAGGACTACTATCTGAAAGTCGCAGGAACACACCTCTGTTTGTTCGGCCTCACTAAGCACCGCCTGGTCCTGGTCCACCTAAGACTCCATAAAAAGGTCAATCATCTGCATAATATACGACATGTGTGGGAAAATACCATATAGAGGTGAGTATAAAAATACTCAGTAGTACACCATGAACTATAAAGAAATACCATAAAGGAATACCACAAAGGAATACCATAAAGAAAATTGCAGTCATCTCTACAGAGATATATGTCTAAAAAACATATAACAAGAATATCCAGATATACTCAAGAGAGTCCCTACATCATCATGTGGTCATAACCAACTATTATCCATAGGATTATGATCGAATCACCCTCGTTCTAGGAGAACTCACTCCTTGAACCACCATATCATCGGAGACACTTGAGGATATGTCTAACTCATTTGGGCTTTGTCTAAATGAGAACATATTGTTAATGGAAGACTATGATACCCAGAGAGGGGATCACACCAAGAACTAATCAAGGGATACTATGGATCGTGGCCAGACTCACTTGGGGATACCCATGCCTAATCTAGATCAACCAACTAGGTAAGGGATCATTCCCATACACACTAGGGGATACCACTAACCCTACTGATGCGGCCTACTAGATGGAGGATCAACGCACTGGTCAAGGAGGTTGAATAATTCCAAAAACTCCACTAGGGGTGATAGAGGATCACACTCTAGTCTCGGGGAGGGATACCACACTATATCTGAGACTCAACCTCTAAATGGGATTACAATCCAGTTATGTGGATGTAATGTCATACTGAACCCTCAAGGGAAAGGACCAAGGGAATGCTCTCAACCAATACTGGTCCAAACTAAAAACTCACCACTTGTCCCAAAATGACCATCTCAATGTTAGGGTCTCATGGTCATAGATGGATTATTGATCGGATTATCTGTTTAGGAGATACACTCATTTAAGATAAACTGCATGTAGTCCTACAAGGGCCTACGGACCTACCACCATGATTGTTCATGTTGTCGTTTCACCCACGATCGACTTTCATGGTCTACTATTGAAGTCAGTGCGCCCATGGTAGCTCGAGCTATTGCATCCCTAAGGTCGACCGCCATGGTCAACCCTGACCGCTCTATGCACCAACCTCCCTAGATCTCACCCGGGTACTCTTCATCCCACCCAGCCCACCAGCCCGACCTAACCTTTCCCAGCCCATTTCATCACCACCGTGTCTACCTCCACTAACCCCTCTGGTGCATCTACGTCTGCTGCCTATAGCCCACTACCATTTCCATGTCCCACCACTTCTATAGCACTATCCTTCATCTTCTTCTCATGTGGTCGCTACCACTGGCCGCACCCACTGCACACGGCTCCACCGTCGTGCGCCCCCATCACCACTACGAGTCACATGTGTCATCGGTGGTCCCTTAGAAGGACCACCACTCCTCCTTTGAAGCCTCAAAATCAAAATAATCATTGAACTGATCTACTTGGGTCATAATATATACATATCCTTCCTCGATTGTCGATTCTCCTCGAATCCAGGGTTCTGATCATGCTCAAAACCACTCGGAAACATTGACACATGAACCAAGGGGTTCCAACAGTGAATAATGCAAAGAACAGAGGTATAAATGCACATGAGAAAAGGTTTAACTTCATTTTCCAAGTGTTCTTGGCCAATAATCAAGAATGGGGGATTTGGGGTTAGAAAAACATAGTTAATAAAACCCAATAACCTACAAATAAATCCATCCCACAAATACGATCAATCTGCCTAATAATCTATTCATGGATTAGTCTAATTTCATCATAGAAATATAGAACAGGGAAGAAGATAAAAATAACACGTCCAACCTTGATTCTGGTCACTTGATGATGAAGAACAATCATCACATCGTTACCATAGGCAAGGCCCTTTGAATCTAAGGCGTGTCAGTAATCGATCCATGATTTTTCATTGTTTATTCAATAGAGTTATTTAAAGGTTCCTTCCAATGGATATTCAAAGATTATAGGGTTATGAGGCTAACCCTGAAATTCTATCATAAGGGTATTTTTAAGAGAAAATTCGATGCGTTAACAAAATAATTTTTATTAAATTATTTTATTCCTGTTACATCCCATGACAAATTTTTCACAAATAACCCATGCCGAATAAAGTTAATTAACGCCTTGGGTAAATCCCCCATTTTAAGCTCAATGTTTCCCTTGTGTTTTTTTATTTGGGCAATAGTTTAATAGTTATTCCACTTTTTAGGAAAATTGTGCATGCGTGCTATTAAAATGTTTAATATTTTTCAAACTTTTATTCTGGGCACACCGGACCTCAGAATTACATATCGTCTTAGTTCCTACTCTCAAAATCAATCCATATAATATCCAAAAATAATACACAGAAAATCCAAGATGTTATAGTGTATATCATTGTGTTCCTATTGGGAGACATCCCCATTTATAGAAATTGATAATATATTTATTATAGTAAGTGATTTTATTTTTTTCTATAATTTACTTTTATTTTTCTTGTATTTTCATTTAACATTTTCATCCTGGATTAGTCTACAGTAACAACACTAGGTCACTACATGACTTCAGGCATGCCTCACCATGCACTAGAGGATGAAGAATATCAATGAAGGTCTAGTGTGTAACCATAGGGAAACTATAAACTCATATATAAGAGTGATAAAAATAGTGTAAATATCATACAATTAGATATCATAATATCCAAAAGAATAAATAAAGGACACAATCAAGCTAGCCAAAATAAATAATGTAATACAAACTGTAAGAAAATGAACTATATAAATGGAATACGATTCAAGAATACATCAACAAGATATTCTTTGGAAAGATCATATAAAACCCAAACCAAATAAACAAAAACAAAATTAACCACTACCTAGTCATGAGTCCCACACCTAGCCCCATCTTCTGAATCTGCCTAAGTTATCCAGATAAACCATCCAATACTAAGCCTCTTACATACATGTAATTACAATCATAAGTTCTAATCAGGAACCAAAGTTCCAAGGAATCCCTAGTAGGTTGTGGGTAAAACATGGTAGGCCTCTACCAATGGTGTCCCTAACATAACCATTAAATAAACTTTATGCACAATGTGATATGATAATAATAATAAAATTAACTATAGAAGCATAAAGAAATAATCATCCCTAGTCCTTGGGTTTTAAGGTGAGACTCGAGACCGACCATACCTACTTTGGCCAGTGTTGGATGTCTCTAAGAATAATACACACCACCTAGGGAGTCCATGTCCTACCACTAAACCTAAAGTATCACCACACGGGGGGGATAATTTCTTACCCAATGTCACTATGTAGAATACACCCAGGGATCCTCTTCTCACCCTAAAACCTCAAATATCATACAAATAAGGGATGAATCCCACATTGGAACATCATATATCATACACCCAGGGGGATTCCCTCCCTGGAACCTCATATTATATACAACCAGAGGAAATGTACCTCCATAGGACCTCATATTGTATACACCAACAAGGATCGTACCTCCCAAAAACTTCATATAGCATATACTAAGGGGGATATATCCCACCCTAAAACATTATATATCATACACTCAAGGGTATTACATTCCCATAAACTCATATATCATACACCCATAGTAATCTTACCTCATTGGATCCTTACCTGGAGTACACCTAAGGGGATTCATCCTAACATAGAGCATAATATATCATACACCCTTGGTACATACCTCCCCAAAACCTCATATAGCATACAACCAGGACATCATACATCCCCATGACCTCATATAGAATACACCTAAGGGTCTCAAACCTCCATGTAACCTTATATAACTTACACCTAGGAGTTTTATCCCACTTTTAAACATATACCATGTCATTATTATCCACAGGAATGCATCCCATTCTGGCACCAAATACATTATATATCAAAATCAATGGTTCAGTTGTTTTTAAAACCCCACATACATTTCCTAGGTTTTCCTATCAAGAAAAACACCTATTCTCATCACCACATTCATATTATTCTATCACTATAAGGGCATCTATATATTATTTCTCTCTAAGGTCAACATGAGACTTGGAAAAAACTATAGTCCCCTAAGTTGAATCACATTCTATACACCCCACAGGGTTATCTTTCTCTTTTTCCAATGTCTAGGGTCAATCACATAACTTCTAGGGCATCGCAACCCTTAATATGACCATGATCATATAATGGAATAACCATCCGCACTAGCAATACCACACAGGATTTACAGAAAAAAGAGTTCATAATGTCGATCTCACTCCGAAAGGTAATCTTGGTTAGTCCCCTCACACCAAACCATCACACAAGCCTTTTTGTAGTGTCCTCACTTGGGTGCACACACATACAAATAGAGGAGGAACACTCATCCCATGATCAGTCATCTATCCATGGGGGGCTCAATAAATTAATGGTTCCATATGGTCTATGCTAAGGTATCTTTTCCCAATATATCACCCTAGAATACTTAGAGGTCATTGAGGGAACCAATCTAAGGTCCCCTATATTCATTTTCTCATTTATACCACTTTTAAGTCTTTATATTTCATAATATATGTTGTAGTTTAACCCTCTTCGATCAATATCCAAGGCATAAAACTAGTGTCCAAGGGTCCACCAAGGCCTAAGACACTTCCATTATCTATTGGTTTTAAACTAAATAATTCACTTTCAATTTAATTATCAATTTCTCACACAAGTGTAAAGACTACAAATCACATGCTACATAAACTAATGCATTAACCTTAGAAACAATTTTACAGACCACTGACTTCATACATGAAGTCATATTATTTATAAACAAACTTATCCACCCTAATCTAAGATCATCAAAACCCAAATTTCCATAGTTTATCAACAAAAAGTCCTAACATCATTAAATTTATATCAAACTAATTATAAATCAATTATAAATAATTTAAATTTTTTACTGGAAGCAATTCCATACTTTAATTCCTGGGAATAAACAACAAATCACCCACCGAGTAATCTCCTGATACCAGTTCTATGTGTGAAGGGGAGAACACCACCCTCAGTATACAGCTAGACCTTTTCATGTATAATTTAAAATTTATTATTCCAATTAATCCATTAATTATACCCAAAAATGATAAAAAAACCCAAAAAGAGTTTAAGGTAGTGATCTGCCACCTAGAATCTATAGATACGACCATCCATTAAGAAAATCCTTTTGATATTATAAAATAAAATACCCATAATATCAAGAAAATTCCACCATGATCTAATAGAATCATTTCTAAACCCCATTTGGGGTTACAATAAGTTGGATATAATAAAAGGGGGATGGAACTAATGAATAATTAAAGAGGGATGATAGTTTTACCTCTATCTATCCTCTAGATCAAATAGACCTCAGATCCATTGAGAATCAAAGAGAAACAACCATTAAGGTGGGAAGATCAAGATAGGAATAAAGGTAAGGAAATTTGTTATTGTATAGTAATAATAAACCCTCTCATGTTTTAAAATTAAAAAAATTTATTTTTATAAATTAATAATTTCTCTTAAAATGAATTAAATATATGGTTTTTAAAATCCATAAATAAGGTTTCTAAATTGGGGGAAATCTCACTCCATAGGTAAAAAATATAAACCATAAGTAATATATATCTCCCCTACATGACGTTTTTACCTTTGCAAAATTTTCATATGCAACATCTATATTCGATACATAGGTTTTTTCCCTTTGGAAAAACATGTTGGTTGCATTTTCTGCATGAATAAATTTTTTCCATAAGTAAAAACCCCATTCATAGTATTTTTTCACAATGCATAATATATTTATCTTTTCCAAATTTGTTATGTAACATTTTTGAATAATTTGTAATATATTTACCCAAGAATAAGGTTTTTTATTTACCCAAAAACCCATGAATTATTTTTTTATATAATTCCTAAGGTTTATCCCTTAGGAAAAATCAATAAGTAACATATTTTTCCTGTGTAAGGTTTTTCCCTTAGCCAGAAAAATAATACATATAATTTTTATTTCATGCATATTATATTAATTCATATGTAATATATTTTACTTAGACACTATTCAATACATAATATATATTCTCAATGAATAAGATCATTTTATTATCTAAAAAACTGATATGTATTATATTTCTTCTCTATATAATATATTTTCTCCCTTATGTAGGGGTTTTCCCTTTATCGAAAAACCAATATGTAATAAATTTTATTTAGAAAAATTTCAATATGTGATATATTTATCCCATATGTAATATATTTATTTCCATATGTAAGATTCTTCACTTAGATTAAAAGTCTTATATAATATATTCTATTCATCCATAACATTTTTTATACATAATGGATATTTTATCCCTAGTGGTATGCAAGTTTTTATAATTATGAGGTTTTACATGTGTAAGTTTTTATTCTTATCCAGTCTTCCAAAAAACATAGAAAACCCAAAAATATCCAAATTCATCCCAAAACACCTTCATTGAATTTAAATTCCTATAGGGTATCCCTAAATACACCATCTAATGAAAATTATAGGTAACCATACCCTAACCCTATAAAATTCATTAGAATTTATTGCCAATATATTCTAACAACCCTAACACCGCAATCAAGTTCTAGCACACTTTTTCAAGCTATGGTTTGAACCAAATCACCTATATCAAACATTAAGCCACACATAATAGCCCCAAATAATTTAAATTACAGTCATAAATTTAAAATTCATTACCCAAAAATTTAAAAGTTTTTTTTTTGAAAAAAATAAAACAAACCCAGATTTATTATGAAAATTAAAACTAGTTCACACCTCAACCAATTACATAGGGTTGAAACCTTCCCACCATGATGATTCTCATTATCCTTGAGAATTATTCTTATATATGTTTTATAAACCATATCAATATCAAAATTCTGATGCATATCCCTAACCATATATCCCCCAAGGGTAATGATTATGTCAACACAACACCAAAACCTTCTCCACTACTCAAAACCTCATAAACTCATACATTGTGGCAACAATTATTTCTACCAACTCCATGATGATACCCCACTATAAATATAATTCATGAATTCAAAATTTACCAACATCACATCCCATCATTTAAAGTAACTAGTTTACACCAAACCCTCACCCACCAGATGTCACACCCAAGTGTCAATCGATCAATGTCATCAGAATCATTCATCTCATTCCAAATACCATATCCACAATACAACACCATGCATCATTTTTCTTGTTAAGTGTTATCCACGAGTACCAATATTTCCATAGACCTGATTACCCCACCAGTCTATTTATTTAATTGCATACTCCGTTATTCTACTCAATAGTCACCCTGTATCCAACTACTCTCAGTTTTCAATCTTACTTTCATTTCCTAGCTTCATCAATCAATACTCATATCTAGTTATTTTCTATTTTCCACAAATAACCTAATAACTTTAATCAAAATGACATCAAAAAATCACAAACTTATTGGGTTTCATCCACTAGTACATCACTCCTTATGTTTAACAAAACAACTAAAGACAAACATCACATGATCAGATCATTCATGGTGTACTCTCCACCATAGGATTTACCTTATAGTCCTCCTCATCTAAAACATCCAATTATATTCAACATTACATGTTTGTGTCTCCTCTTGATCCATGACCATCTCATCCCTAAAAACATCTATAAAGGACCAACTTGTATTGATCATTCCATAACACTATGATATATCTTCATCATCACCTCTTTATATAGAGGAACACCACAAATAATCATCAAAACTCAACCAATATAATTCTATAAAATCTGAACTCCAATTCTTCAAGCATTATGCTCTTGGTTTCATTAATATCATGGTGCCCCATGAAACCATTTTCTAACACTACCAATAATCTTACACCATGCACTCAGTCTCGATGGATCTAGCTTAAGGTCTACAACCTTGAAAACTATCATTAAACATCATCATTTTATAATGTTTTGTTCCTCACATACTATCACTAGTAACTCTCTATCATGATAGTACCCAACTCACTTAGTTTAAATGATCTCTAATTCCTCTTCCATCCCAATAGACCCATTTTCCTCTGGATGTTTCAAAAGAAAAAAGATTCATCTCTCTTAAACATAATTCAAATAACCCCTCGATCCCTCTATTATCACAATAAGGATGAACCATCTTCCACAGATCAGCCATATCCCAAGGCACAGTTTCTTTCTCAAACCAACTCAAATTGTTTTTTGAAAAATACCAAAACTCCCTCGAATTTATAAACACACCATTGCATATAAGGTTTTATTTTTATAAAAATCAAAATTTCCCAATCCTTGGCCTAATTGGTTCTTTATTTTTTTTAAATAACTTTGTTTCTAAAATCCAATTTTGTAACCAATTTTAAAACCTTAGTATATTTTCTAAAGATGAGAGAATATCAAACTATTTCAAAATCAGTGGTTACATAATAAATTTCAAGGGGAACCAACTTATAAACCCATTTTATGCACATAATAGGAAGTAGTTAAATGAAGTTACCATTCATTACCATTTTTCCTCATGTCCTCTCCTCAAGAGTCACATTATGTATCCAACACAATCTTCCCATTTCTAGGATCTCCCAAAAATACACCCACTAACATATTATGCACGTCATCCAAGTCCATTCATTCCTAATAAAATAGTTAAACATATCTCTATTACATGTTAGACCAATCACCACACTGGAACTACCCATGATTTCACACTCACAATACCCAAGGAATCCCCATGCCTATATCATGCACCAAATAGTGCCCCTCATGAATTAATCACAAAACACGTAGAATCTACCCATGATAGCCATTTTAAGGAACTCACAATCCTGGATTAACCCCTATCTTGAGTAACACTCATATATCACAACTCTTCTAGAAAATAATTGGAAAGAATATTATTACTCAATGTATAAAACTGACACAACAATATCTTGAGTCACATCTTAATAACACTAGGCTCTCCCTCCAAGTCCATAATCATACCCCATATAGGGAATAGCTCATGGATAATCATCAACACTCCCATCTCAGATACCAAAAGGAAACTAACATTCCAAAAACACCCAATCTATGATTATCTTATACATATTAGGCATCTATACTTTATTCACTATTCACTCTAGGGTAATAATAATCTCCAAGATTTTGTTTTCTAAAATCCCCCCCCCCCTTGAGGATTAATAGTTCATACATGTGCATATATACATATGAAATCTCCATATGATGGCTCATATCAAGTTGATAATAACCATGATTCAATTAAATTTAAATCAATTCACAAATTATAGAGGAAAATGATTTATAAGTTATTATTTCAATTTTATATATCTAATACCATATAATAAATAAAATAATTAATTATAGGTGGAAATAAAATTTTATTTCATTTGGTTAAGCATAATCTCACCAAGAAATTATATTGGAAAAAACCAGATATATTATTTTTGAAACATTAAGTAACCAAACCCTATTTTCATTCTCTTTTTTTCTTTTTCCAAATCCAATGTCTCAATTATTAACAATAATGTACATGTAATGTGAACGTATGTTCCTAATATTATTCATGAACTCACACTACCTTTACACCCCAAGTCAAAAAAAACCAATAAATTAATGAATAAAAAATACCATTTTAAATAAGAACCAACTCAACCATAACATTAGAAACCAAAATAGAAATCCCAAATCCCTTGTATCTTGAACTTCAAATGATTTAGGTGTTGGCCAGGCCCACGGTATGTGGTCCATCCCAAGTTTTGATCAATAAAATATTATATCTATCATATCCAAAATAGTAAGACAAATAAAACAACACTTTGTTGCCACTTTGTAATATCCCCTGCTTAGATCACTCTATAGTAAATATAATAGGTCACTACATGACCTCAAGCGCACCTCCTCATATTCCA
Organism: Viscum album; assembly: GCA_963277665.1. Taxonomy (NCBI): domain Eukaryota; kingdom Viridiplantae; phylum Streptophyta; class Magnoliopsida; order Santalales; family Viscaceae; genus Viscum; species Viscum album. Next base: position 75,926,503 of record OY728122.1, on the reverse strand, counting down.
GAGGCTACCAAATAGCAGTGAGGTTCAAGGGTGTTACTATGAGTAGACTACACCTGCATAAATCATAATGATGAAAACCTTGGAAATATCATGAAAATTTTCATAATAATATCCAAATGAATAATTAATGATCATAGCCAATCCAGTCAGAATAAATAAAATACCATATGCTATAATGAAATGTAGTGTCTAAATGGCACATGATTCCAGAAGATATCAACAAGATCACCCATATGAAGATCATATATAACACAAAAAAAATAAACATAATTAAAATTAATCACCACATGGTACTGATTCATACACTTGGTCCTGTCTCCTAAATTTATCCAAGTTATCCATCTTAAAAATCAAATATTGGACATTTGAACCACCTATGCATGCAATCATGATGTCTGATTTGGAACAAAAGTGTTAGGGACACCTAATAAGGGTGTGAGTAAAACTCAGTAGGCCACCACTAAAAAAGTCCCTAACATAACCATAAAATATAGTATAAGTGAAATATGATTTTCTAAAAATAATCAAATAAATTTTGGAAATTAAATGAAATAATAATCATCAATCCTCAAGTTTTAAGGTGACACCTGAGGTTTAAAACACTTTCATTGATCGGTGCTAGTTATCTTTGAGTATATTTCACACCACCTAGTGGACCATGTCCTATACCAAAACTTAAACAATCATCTCCAAGTGGGGAAGGTACTTCCAATGAATCTTATGTTTCATACACCCAATGGGACCTATCTAATCTTGGAACCACATATATCATACACTGAGGGGTTTCATACCACCCTGTAACATTATATATGATAAAACCAGGGATTTTCTCACCCCAAAAGCTCATATCGCATACACTCAGGGGAATCATACCTCTCAGGACCCTCATCTGGTATACACCCAAGGGAATCAAGCGTCCATATAGCTACATATATTATACACCCATTGGGATGAATCCCATCTTATAACATTATATATCATACACCTAGGAAGCATCCCTCCATAGAACCTCAGATACCATACACCCAAGGGAATAATACCTCCCCAGAACCTCATAATTCATAAGCCTGGGGGGCTGCATCCCACCCTATAACATCATATATCATACACTTAGGGGGGTTATATCCCTACAACATCATAGAGAATACACCCAGAGGCATTGTATCACCCTGAAACCTCATATAGCATACACCCATGGGCATTTTACCTCCTATAAAACTCCTATAACATACACCCAAGGGATATATCCCACCATGGAATATTTACGAGGCCATCATTACATGGGGGAAACATCCTACCTCATAACCTAACATATAATATATCACAATCAAAGGGTTGACTATTCACTTGAACCCTACATACATTTCTTTGGTTTTCTGCTTAGAAACACAACCTATTTTCATCAAAACATTCATACTAGTCTATCATTATACTATATTAAATTTACTATTCTTATATAGAGTTAATATGATATTGGGAACACATTGTGGTCCCCTAAATCACATTTCATTCTAGACACCCCACAAGGGTATATTTCTCTCTTTCCTGACTCTAGGGTCAATTATATCAATTATAGGTAATTACATCCCTTCACATGAACATGATCAAATCAAGGAATAATCAACTACATTAGTGATACTATATAATCATAACACAAATGAGATAGAATAATGAGCATCTCTCTCCGAAAGGTAAGCTAGGTTGGTCCCCTCACATCAAACCTACACATAAGCCTCCCTATGGTTTCCTCACTAGTTTATGAACACATAATAGTAGAGGATGAACACTCACCCAATTCCCACTCATCTATATAGGAGTCTCTCAATAAATCTACAGTTACATATGTTCTACCCTTGGATTTTTTATTCCCTCTCCATCACCCTCCATTATTTGAACGACACTAAGAGAACCTACCCATGGTCACATAAGTTCATTTTATTAATTTATACCACTTTAGGGAATTTATATTTCTTAACATACATAATATTTTGACCCTCATACATTAGTTACCATGTCATGAAACTAGTTTCCAAGGGTCTACCATGGACAAAGACACTTCCATTATTTCCATGGGTTTTTTGAGAAATAATTTCTTTTTAATTTGATAGTGGATCACACACACAAGTGGTGATGTAGATATTACATGATACATAAACCATTTCATGAACCTTATAGAGATATTTAGATACCACCTACCTCATAAATATAGTCATTACATTTATAAAAAATCTCAACTAGCTCCATATAATCTCATCCAAGCCCGATCATCCATCATCCATCAACAAAAATACCTAACTCCATAAAATTCATATCAAACCAATTATAATTTATTTAAATATTTAACTACAAACAATTCCATAATTAAATTTTTGGGAATAAATAAGGAATCACTCATTGTATGATCTGTTGTAACTAGTTCCTTGGGAGAATGGGTATACACCACCCTCGACATCCACCCAAACCATTATAATAAAAAATCATAAATTTGTAATTTAAATTCATCCATCAATTTTACACAAAATGATGTAAAATAAAAAATAAATTAAATATAGTGACATACCTCCTTGAATTCAGACAAAACCTAGTGTGATCATCCTTTTGGGACTTTAGCATAGTTTAGAAAATAATCATCATATAGAGAATGTCTAGTGGAATCATCACCAAACCCTAGTATGGGTTGAAATAAGTCATAAGGGAGAGAAGGGGGAAGAAACTATGGAAGAAACAGAGTGAAGTAGTAGATTTACCTAAAGATATCCACTGAATCAAACAGCACTCGAATCTATTAAGAATCTCTGGAGAAACCACCTTGGGGATGGGAAGCTCTTGAGAGTCATAAAGGGAAATAAATACACTATTATATAGTAGGAAGGAACCATATCATGATTTAAAATCTAAAAATGATTTTCTATTTATAAATTAATAATTTATATAAAAAATGGTCATATGTAATGTATTTAAAATACCTACGTTATGTTTTTAAGTTGAAATAAATATCACTCCATATGTAACATATATAAACCATATGTAATATATATCTCTCAAGTGTATAATTTTTACCTTATCTAAATTTCCATACATAACATCATTCTTCAATACATAATATTTTTTCTTTTTAAAAAACTTATGAATTAAATTTTCCCCATGTGTAAAGTTTTTTCCTTAGTAATATTCTTATATGTAATATTTTTACTCAATGGGTAATATATTTCCCTTTTCTAGAACTTGATGTGTAACATTTTTGACTAATACATAATATATTTTCCCTTGCATAAATTTTTCTCCTTAGCCAAAAACCCATGAGTAATATTTTTATACAATGCATAAGGTTTCTTTATTAAAGAAAAATCCTTGTGTAACATATTTTTCCACATAAGGTTTTTTCCTTAGCTGAAAAAACTATACATAACATTTTTATTCCATGCGTAATATATTAATGCCTATATAATTTATTTTACTTACACATAATTTAATGAATAATATATTTTCTAAATGTATAGGTTTTTTCCCTTATCAAAAAACCAGTACATAATATATTTCTTATCTTTGTAATATATTATCTCCCTCACATAAGGTTTCTTCCTTTAACCAAAAACTACTATGTAATATAATTCATATGTAAAATTTTTTTCTTAGGAAAATTTTGATAAATAATATCTTTATCCTATATTTAATATATTTATATCCACATGTAAGCTTTTTTAGTTAGATGAAAAACCTTATGTAAAATATTTTTCTTCATGCGTAACATTTTTTCATACATAATATATGTTTCCTCCCCTATTGTATGTATAATTGTATACTTAGTAGGTTTCTCAAGTGTAAGCTTTTATAGTTAGCTGATATTATAAGAATATTATAAAACCGAAAATTAACCAAATTCCTCCAAAAAAAATACCTCCATATGATTTTAACACCTAAAAGGTCCCTATAAACACACAATTTACTGAAAATTACTCCTAACCAACCCCTAACCTAGGAAATTTCCCCTGAATCAATTCCTAGTCAATTCTAGCACTCCTAGAACCTATATCGAGTTCTAACACACTTAGTAAATATAAGGTTTAACCTAAATCACCAATCCCAAGAATTAATACATACATAATAACCCCAAATAATTTAAAGTGTGGTCTTAAACTAAAAATTTAGATTTATCCAATAATTTAACAGGTTTATATTTTTCAGAAAAAAATTAAAAAAACCCCTAACATTTAAAAAAAATTTAAACTAGTTTAGAACTCAATCCAATATAGGGTGTTATATTTTTTTCCATGGTTTTAATTTAATATATTATAATTTAAATTGTTATTTTAATGGTTGAACACTTTTTGATTTCCTATTTTTTGTCTGATTTATTATAGTTTTATTTTACTATTTTATTTTGGCATAGTCACCTTGTTATTATTTTTATTGAAAAGTTGACTCTTGAATAGGGCAGGTTTAATAGAGTTATAATTTTCAATATAGATATGTTATCTTGAGGTAGAGTATAGTATTATGGGTTTATGTTTATTAGACGTATGGAGGTTTATGATGACCATGTTGAATATATCGATGTTTCTATTATTATACACCAGTTATATATGAAATTGATTTTTTATTTAATCTTATATCATTTTTTATGAGTGGGTGATCGTCACCTATATACATAGTTACATGTATTCATTTTTATTACACTCACTTAGTGGAATTGGGGATAAAACAGAAATATTACTCAATCATTTTTGCTCACCCCTTATTAGTGAAAAATGTATGATTTATGATTATATAATGGGTAAAATATATTTTATATATGGTTTTAGTCTATGAATATTGATAGAGGTGGTAGCACATGATGAGTTTTGTATGGTAGTTGAGTTTTTTCAAGAGGTGGTCTGTTAAACCATAAGTCGCTTTATTTATTTTTTGTTTGTATTGGATAAGAAACCATATCTATTTATTTGTTTATAATTCTGGATTTTGTTACAGATTATCATATATAATTACAATAAATTATTATATTTTTTTAATTTTATATACTAATACTATTAAATTATTAATTATGGGACTTGAAATTTTTTATACAAGTTGGTAAGTATGATATACAAACTAGACATGTTGAAATTTTGATAAAATTCAACATGACTCATTTTTACTTGGTTATAAAGAGAATTTTATTTTCACTATTTTTAAAAGTGTTCGTTATTAGTAAAAAACCATTGTAATTCAAGGAGTAACACTTAAAGTATGTGATGATTTGTCTTGGGATCTGAGTATTCTAAGTTAGGCTAGATCGTTAAAAGATCAGTCTCAATGAAGTGGTAATATGCCCTCACCATAGCTATTTTATTTTATTCTATATAATTAATTTTTCATAATTTATCTTTTAATTTATTAAAAATTAAATTAATTTTAACACCCTGATATTTTAATGAAATATTTTTTTAAATAATTTTAATTCTTCAACAGCTTATAGTGCACATAACTATAAGTTTAAACGAACTAAAAGACACTATTATTATTAAATGGCCATTATAACCTATACATTAATTTTTCAAGAAGAAATATGAATAATTATTTTATGAAATAAATATAACTCGATATGAATATATTAAGTACTTTATAAATGATTTCACAATTTTTAGTAAAATCACTTCATTCTTCAAAAATATGTTTATCTTATTTTAATTTTTAGAAGTTAAAGAAAATTGATTTGATAAAATTAATTTCATTTTTGAATTCATCATGATAAAATTATCTTAAAATTATTTTTTATAATTTACAGAAAACATTTAAGGAATAGTGAAAATACTGATTTTTATTGGAAGCTATATTTATATATTAAGTTATTTACAATGTCTAATTATGTTTTGGATTAGTTTTAAATTTTAATTAGTTCATTTTTTATTTAAAATAATCAAATTTTTTGTTACTAAAAGTATTTTATAAATTAATTTATTATAAAAAATTTTATGTTTAAAAAGGGCATTTTTCTTGAAAAAATGATGTTTCATGGAATTTTACCGATTTTATTTTAAATTAAATTCTGAAAATTATGTTTTTATAATTTTGAAAAATGGATTCTGAATTTATATTCATAACGTCCAAATTTATTGAATAGTTCCCTTTCAATTTTTTCCAATATGAATAGTAACCTTGGTAAATTGTTTTACCCCGATAAAGGGTAAATTTAGTAAATTAGGTTAAAAATAATATTATAAAGACTATAAAATGAAACTAACATATTCCAAAATTTTACTTGATGAATAATATTCTATCATTAACACTTGAGGATCTAAATTATGTCATTAAATGTACAATTGTTCGTAAAAATTAATTATATAATATTTAAATCATAGAAATACACAAAATGTCATTTTCTTTGTCTTTAATATACATTTTGTGCCCATTTGAGGAAAAAGTTATTTTATGAATGAATAAATAAGTATATTTTTAAATTAATAAACATATTTTCATGATATAAATTTATTTTTGACTTTTTGGATCACTTAGAAGAAATTGTGGTATTTATAATATTTTATTTAAAGGCATCACATTCAAGTTTAAAATATTATATCATTTTTTATTGGGTTATAAAAAGATATATTGAAGAATAAATATTCTTATTAAATAGATAATATTTATCTTTTTCATGTATTTTTTTATTTTTAACAAAAAAAATTAATTATATAAAATAATTACACAACACCAATGTAGTAATTATTTTATTAATGGAAATATCAAATAATTGTTACTAAAAATATTAAAATACATATAATTTTAGAAAATTAATGATATAAAAGAATTTTATTGTTTCAATTTACCTCTTATAGATATAAAAAAAATTCTAAGTTAACTTGTTATATTGATATTTTTAAAAGTCCAAGTAATGAATAGTGTCAAAATCGACACTAATGATATCTTCTTAAATTATTTAAAAATGATAAAATATATTTAAAAATGAAAAAAATATTATATGGTCTATAAGGTTATAAATTGTTCATTTATTATTTAATTTAAATCACATAAGTAAAAACTACAACCTTTTAATATTGAAAAACGTGATACCATAGTTAAAATTAAAATAGGTTGTTAAAGGTTAATCAAAATTATAAAGTTAAAACTTATACCAAAACTTGTTTAAAATATATTATTTGATGATATTATAACCTAATATCATATTATATTCTAATCCATGGCCTTTTAGAGCTATTTTTATTGAGATTAAATTTATTATAAATTAATATTTTTTGAAATTCCAAAAGTGACCCTCACCTCAATTATAAGAAGGAACCTCCTCCCCCACTTCTTTTCATCCCATTGAGCTAATCAACCATACCCTTCCAATTTCCCTTTACCTATCCACATTATATGGGTCATGGTGTTCTAAAAATACCAACCCTAGTATCCCTAATAGGATATCTAAATGAAGTTTTCCAAGGAAGAGGTAATCATTTTTACCATCTATTCCAAGATTATTTATTCTCCTACTTCCTCTTCAAGTGTTGTTTCCATTATAAATTATTAAATCTAGTATAATAAATATTATGAGATGTTATTATTATTATGGAATAACCATATTTAATCTTTTATCCATCCTATGAAAAATTAAAGTACCACGCGTGCTTACGTATGACTTATGGTGTCCACATCGTGGTGTAATCTATTTTTCATCACTACTTTACCTAAATGGATATAATGATGTAAATAATAGATATACATGATAATTATAAAATTATATTTATTATAGAACAAAATATATACCATCTATTTCCCTACCCTTTTACTATTAATGGAATGATACCATCGCTCATTCGTGTGTATGGTATACCGTCTTTATGACATGATGCAATTCATTTTCCATATTCACCATTAAAAAATGATTATATAATTGTATATAATGAGAAAATATAATATATATTATCCTAATATCATTATCTAAATCTTATAACTATATCATATTCAAGATATTTAAGACTTATATGAAAAAAAATTATAGTAAAATGAAGCAGTTAACACCCAAAAGAAGAGTAATAATGAAATATTATTAAACAACAGGTGATAATATGATCATATTTGATATCATAAATATGAATATAGTTCTATAATAAGTTTATAACATTTTTAATCCATTATACAGTATTTTCAAACATGTATTAAGGAAATTATACCTATGATAAGGGTTAATTCTATAATCTCATTATTATTCAAGATTGTTTATACGTAAGTATTTAATGGGAAATATTAATCCTCCAAGTACATGTTTCTTAAAAAAAATGCTTTAAAAAATATTTTTATTATTATTATAGAATTTTTAAGTAATTTTTATGCATATGTGACTTTTTATTTAATGGTTTGAAAGGAATATTTTTTCTTTTTTCTAATGAGGAACTTTGTGACTTTTCTGGAAAAAGAACAAAATGAACTTTTTTAAATTATACGGAATGAATAGATTTTTACGCTTTTATGATACCTTAATGACCAGAATATATCCATATAATATTTCAAGATTATTTTCAAATAAAATATCTTATTTTAAAATTTCATTTAATTTTAAGAAATTAAAACATTTTCAATGCACAAAGGATATTTTCCTCAAGAATTGTTTTCGAGTGATGTCTCAAAATTATTTTCCATATAAGATAACATTATTTGATGTTACTTATGTTTCAATGGGTATATTTTTAAAGGATACTATCATGATTATTCCTATGGTTGGTTTACTTTTATGATGTAATGATAACTATGAAACCCAATTCTTTTCTATGGGTTGTGTTAGGATTGAATGGTGTTTATGAAACCCATTTCATTTAATGGGTTATGGTATGATGAATGATATATGTTCCTATGGAACACATATGTATGGTTTTAATTATGTGATGTGTGGAACCAATATATCCCTCTAATTTATTGGGTAAAGATTTATGCCTCATGAGATAGATAGGATTGTAATGGGAAATGATCACAATTCCGCAATATAGGGTTGGAATGGGAAGTAAACTCAGTTCATTAACACAGGGCTCAAATACGGAGTGAACCTAGTTATGTAAATGAATTCTTACACTATGATGGTCTTGTAAGTGAGCCTTGACTAATTTGGAAATTATTTTCTATGCTTGTATGTATTCCCCAATTTCATGTATAATGTCATGATCTCATGAAATATGTTCCATATAAACTTCTATGATTTATCATGTGACATTATATCACGATATTTGATATTAAGGATATAATTTTCAAATGTTTTACTTACATTATTATGTCTCGTAGCTATTATATGATTGATGTCTCCTTTTTTACCCTTATTGATCATCTGAGATAACCCTTTATTATGTTTATTTTCCCACGATATGAAGAAAGGAATTAATTAAGATGTGTCAAAAGGGGTTCTAATTATGAATGAATATGCAGGAGACGAGGTAGATGTTTTATGAACCAGTTGTTTATATTTCTCAGTTTCCAAAGACACTAAACCTATATGGTTTTGTCATGCTTTTTCTTTGTTATGTAAGGAATATTATTAAATTTAGATGTAATATCTTTGTATGAAAAGTATGATCCATCATAGTTGGTATAATATAAGGGTTTAGTTAACCATTGGAAACTAGGATAAGAAATCCTTAGCAAAAACCCTAAGGATAAGTCTAAGTATAGGATATAATCCTAGAGTTTTTGTGATGATCATAAATAACCTAGGATAAAACCTAAGTTGCCCTGAATCAAAACTTTATAAGTAATTTTCTTTGATTGTGTGGTTTTGACATTATGATTAGTGTTTCTCACATTATGATTTTTGGTTTTATTAAATGGTTGGAACCTGAAGAAACTTCATTAATGTTGAATACGATGAGAAATGAAATGATTTTCGTCCTATGAAACTGAATGTTGTGGGATATGGAATGGAAAATCTTATTGATATGCTCACACAAATTTCTCAAGATATGAATCATTATGGACTTCCAAACAAGAAAAGGAGGGAATAAAATTCTATTGAGTCCTTCATGAGATAGTGTGCACCTTGTTTCAGTGGGTCTTCTAATCAACTAGTGGGTAAATAATGTATTAGTACAACATAAAAAATATTTTCAGTTCACCAATGTTCATAACATAAGAAATAAATTTTTGAAGTCTATCATTTGGATGGTGAAGTGGATCAATGGTGGAATATTATAAAGAATATGAGGAAATAATATGAAATTGACTCTATGGATTGGGATGAGTTCAAGAAAATTTTTTTAAATAAGTTTTTTCCTTGTATTCTTAAAATGAAGAAGGAGAAGGAGTTACTTGAGCTCAAGAAAAGGGATGATGAATCTATTGGTACCCATAAAGAAAATTTTACAAGACTTTCAAGGTATGCTTATGGAATTGTCATTCAACTAGATAGTAAGGTTGATCAATTCTTCAGTGGCTTACAACCAAGTCTCTAAAGGTAATTAGAAATAAGGTACTTTGGTAGCTATAAGGAAATTGTTTGATGTGATCTCAAGGTTGAGATGTAGATTAGACTCACCCATCAATCTTATGGGTTTGATAAGAATAGAAAAATGGAATTCAACAGAAAATACAAAAAACCATAGTGAAAATAAGATGCTCTTTACTTTAAGATCACAGTAAGGAAATAAACAAAGTGGAAACTTTCTTAAGGGGACTAGTAAATGTTTTTTAAGTGTGGTAGATATGTTCATCAGAAAATTTATTGTTTAAGTGATTGGAAGAAGATAGCTAATGATGGAAATAGATAAAAGGCTATAGAGAATGCACCTCCCATAATTCAATGTTACAAGTGAAATGAAAATGGACATTATTATAATCAATTACCAAATCTAAGGTTTATTGATGATGATCGACATTAGAAACATTTTAAGTCTAAAGACAAATTAAAATCACATGTGATCACTACTAGCGATGTGGATAATGATAATGAAGTGGTGAAAGGTACACTTACCATCTACACTAAATAAGATAATGTTTTATTTGATTCAAGATCCACCCACTATTTTATTTCTAAAGAATTTTATAAGGTTATCACTATATTTTCTCAAAATTTAGATGTTTATTTAGCTATGAAAAGTCCAAATGGAATAATGATTGCATCACCAGTTTATAATTCTTCTACAGTTAACGTTTGTAGAAAATTTCTTCCTGAAAATATTTTAATCCTTCCTTTAGTTGAATTAGATGTGATTCTTGGTATGGAACATATTTCTCTATATGGATCTCATATAAATTTTCACGGAAGGGAAGTCACATTTCATATTCTGGATGAATGTATGATCATCAATCGATGTAAGGATGAATATGAACTTCCAGTTGAAATTACTTCCATCTTGTGGTCTACACAAGATACCAAACATGTGTGGGAAATTCCCATGTAGGGGTGAGTAAAAAAATACCCAGTAGGCAGCCCAAAAACCCTAAAATAAAAAGAGAGAAATTTAAAGGCAGCAGTCTACTCGACCAAGCCAGAGGGAAACCCAATCGAGATAGAAACCCCATCTTGAACCATCAAAGGATATACATGACAAGTCAGCTCTGTCTACCCAGGGTGTTAACCCAGACATGTGACAACACCACAAGGACTCCCATAAATCACCTTGATATACTCGTCTCAAACTCCAAGTCTCATGAGGTTCCAACCTCATAGCCAATAATAAGATTCCCTTCTTATCCTCTAAACATAACATAGAACCAGTAAAATACACTCCATGAGCTCAGATATCCTTGATGGAACACATCGATGATATTCACTCCATCAGGAACAACTCTACTATTACAAATGGTATGTTTGAGAGAACATACTCCATCAAGAACATCTTACTAGTTCCGACTTTAATGCCATGTACCATAGGTCTTGTCATCATTACCTTGAACCCAGCATAAAATAAAGAAACCCAAATGAAGATACCTACCCCCCACCACAACACACAGTTGATAGAGCACTACTCTAGACTATGCACCATGTGCATCCTCTCTAACAATAGAGAATGGAGGGACTCACACATCGCCACTGCCCTGTAATCAAGGGAGTACCACTCCTAACTAACCCACAAAACCTCTATCGCTCTTGTAAAGAGTGTCCTGCAACTCAGTCGATCAAGGGAGCACTAACTATTATCTAGGTATCATCTACATCTAGTGGATGGGCCTACTCCTTAAAGTTGTATCCTAGAGATGAGGGAGCTCCATCTCTAATAGAGGACCCCCTCCCCACTTCTACTTGTATGTGTGGGAGTAGAACTCTATAAGTGATGAATCATACCTTAATCCAATAGGGGAGTACCACACATGAAGGAATCCTTACCTAATATAATAGGGGAGTTACACTTCATAGATCGAGTACCCACACCCTAACCTGATACGAGAGTACCACTCAATGGATAGAGGACCCCCACCCTAAAATGATAGGGGAGTACTAACTCTTCCAACTCGTTCACTATGGGGGACCCACACCCTGGCATGATAGAGGAGTATCAACCCCGGGCTAGAGGAACCACTCCCTGACATGGCATAAGAGTACCAACTCTACTAAAATAACACATATGGAGGACCCACACCTTCGAACAATTGGGTAGTACTGAATCCTAGAATATAGGACCTGCACCCTAACATAATAGGGGTGTATCGACTCTATCTATAGGTCATATAAAGAGGAATATCACCTTGGTCCGACTAGGGAGTACTAAATCCACTGATAGAGTACCTTCTACCTAGTCCAATAGGGGAGTACCTACTCTACCTTCACAAACATAATGGGGAAACCAGAACCCAAGTCCATCAGGGGAGTAACACCCTTGGAGGAATCTACCCAAATGTAATGAACCCTCACCCACAATGTGGGGAGTCTCATATCTACCTAAGTAGATAGGTAAGGAAAAATTTTACACTAGTACATCGAGGGAGTAACAGTCCTAGAATCTCTCTATACAAACCACACTGATCACCAACATCAGCTTATCATCACTCCATAATTGCCTTTCTCAATTCACACCACCTTGTATCTCATAAGAAAAAAATTAATTCCACCATCGCGTTCTATATGGAAAAACTCTTGAGATGGATTTCCCAAAAACCTAAATATGAGTACTAAAGAAGAAGATATAGAAGGCGGAATATTCCTGAAGGATCTCACAGTAGTACATGACGTGCACCAGGGCACACAGGGCATGTGAGCCCGCCCGAGCACCTACCTGTGTATCTAGTCCACATGGGTTCCAACCCATGTAGGGGTACATGGCATGTAGATGAGGTACATGTCATTTCCCTCATCACTCGGCCCTTGGTCATGTTACTCTTCTACATGGACTGACCAACCATGTCCATTACACGTCATGCATCCCAAACTACACAAAGTGTTCAGGATAGACAACCACCTACCTGTATAGTTTTCCCATGTCCTTGTTTCGAACTTCTTGTCCATGAACCAGACCCCATGTCCATGTATCTTGGTTTTTTTTAGTTCATGAACACATAGTTTCGCATGAATAATCCAATCCATATCCCATAGTCACACGGTTTAGGGCACTACGTGGTATGTAACACCCATACACCGTGTGTAGTCCCAAAATATCATATTCCTTGAATGGGAAGAGCTACATGGAATGTTTCACTAAACTACATGCCATGTATATGGTAATTCTAGTTGGGAATTACCTACAAAACACCCCGATTCATCTCGTTTTTTTTTCAAAACTCACAGATCTACCTAGTAGGGATCACTTGCATTCGTATTTGGATCTAGAATCTTAAAACAATTCATAACATAAAGGATCAGAACTAAAACTAAAATCCTCCAACCTCGTTGGTGAAATGATGAAGCTTTGGATGAAGAAAGTTGTCTGGATTGTGATACTCCTAGATCTGTTGATGATTTGGGTCAACAATGGGGATCAGTGGCACTCTGCCGCTTTAATTCAGGGGTGGTTTCATTCGTCTCCAAAGGGGAGAAGTGGAGAGGAGGAGGAGTCACTCCTATTTTGTGTCGTGCATCCAAAACATGGGGAGAGGGTGAGGGTATTTAGGTTTAGGTTATTTTAATTAATTAAATTTTCATTTAATTAATTATTTCTCAACAGAACGACCCACCAAATCATCTCCAACCAAACCTCCCGACACAGAAAACCATAGGACACACCTAGGGTAAACATGACATTCTAGAATCAACCACGGTCTCAAAAATATGATCCGAGACTCCGAACATAAGTTATTTAAGTTTCAAGTAAAAATTTGTGTACATGATAAAATATATTAAATATTTTTAGTATCACTACACTAAGGCTCCCTGGACCCTGGCTTCCCACGCCGACTCAGTGCCCGGTTTCGCAAATATTTTCTGAAATATTCCAAAGTACTTCAGGTCAAAACCCAAATCATTAAATTCTCCCCAACTTATGGATTTTCACCCCAAAAAGAGAAATCCTAAGAAAAAGGTAAGAAACTATGATCCCCACTAGAATCCCATGCCATCGAGCTCACCAAGGGTTCATGTGCTGCTTACAAGAACGCACGCAGAGGAACCACCTAGATCAAACTACTCTTATGTATATCTTCTATGAGAAAAAAATCTTGTAACAAATAGGAACATGTCTCACTAGCTGTGACATGTTATAAAACACCAAACACTATTGTATATCTATAGTCATGGGGTCTAGAGGTACACCACCTCACTAACCTGACATAGATACCAATGGAACCCTAAAGTTCACATCCACAACTAGATAGACTATAAAATAGCCACCTCAAGTTTTTTTCATTCACGGTTGATGCTGAACACATGAGGGTAAAAACAAACAAACAGGTCTTCCCAAGAGTAAACACTGGGTCTTACTAGGCCCTTCATCTACAAACCTCCAACTACAACACATCTTTCTAAAACAAAACACTACCTTTCCCACTAGTGGAATCCCAAATAAGTATGGATGGAAGGAAAAACTCTTCTGGTAGGGCTAGGACCTACTCTAACACTTCATCGCATAACCTTTCCCAGAACAAGAAATTCTAAGGAACTCGTCCACCGCACCTCGATATTGTCTTCTTTGTGCGGTACTGACTCACCTGTATAGTTCTGATCGCATAACAAAAACACGTATCATTAGGGAAAGTGCCCCCTTCCTCATCAGTTCAAAGCTACATCAAACTGAACCACATCATACTTGATCATGTCATGTTAAAATATGAATCCAAACACATGAGGGTACTCATTAAAAACAAAGGGTTTCCCAAACACACATTATGTCTTACCAGGCTCTTTATCACAACTACCAACACGGGGTTCTACTGATGCCCCGCGTCACCTTGGTTAAACCTCGAGCATGAGCGGACAGAATAGAGTACCCAAAAAAGTGTCTAAAAATTTCTACTATAGAAAGTAGAAAGGACAGAAGGAGTCCCTCTATTCATCCTAGGAGCTTCCGGGTCAAAGAACTCTATGGCATGTAGCTTCCCTTGTCTAAATCCTCCCACTCACTATGCCTAACATGGACCACCTTGGGGGTGGTAGTGGAAACACCTTGAACTACCTGTCACCTCTTACCACTCTTCCATATCATCCACCTCATTCGCAGCCTCACGGAACTCCTAGCTCCAAGAATTGTCTTTGCTAAGGTGTTTTGTCAGCCATCTCCCTCTCAACAGCACGGTGGGTCAGAAAATCTCTAGTGAGATATCCATGACCGTCACAATCATATCATCGCCTCTCCTATGGCTAACTAGATCATCAATGCTGCTCCTACAACATATACCCATGCGATTGTGCCAAGGCATGGGTATGACTCATACTTTTCAATTCTATCACATATCTTATTTGATCTCTTGTAGATTCCTTAGACTCATGACCAGTATTGCGGGTCACATCCACCTATTACTCAGCCAAGAATCTTTCCACCACTAGAACTCGCTCCATTACTCCATCATAGGTGGGAATGCACAGAAGACTCACATATGCCCTGATCTATTGATGAAATCCCTACTCAATGTTTCATTCCCTAAAGAAAAAATCTCGAACCATATATTAGGAGTATCGCAACATGACTATGAGCCTCACTGAAAACTCTACCACTATCATGCTACCCTGTTGAAGCTACAAAAGCTCCTAGATATGCACTGATCTCAATGTATCTAGGTAAAACTCTTCACCGAAGAGTCGCTCAAACTCCTCCCAAGAAAGTGTCACCTCATCATGAGTATGTATCACCAAACTCCACTATCTCCCAGCTAAATCCTGAAGAAGTCTCACCGCCAGAACCACAAATTGATCGGGAGGTGTCCTTGCTAAGTGGAAAACTCACAAGACTACCTCAAGCTATTCATATTTTACCTGGGGTTCTGGATCATCCTACTACCTCATAGGTCGATGACTTCGGAACTCGTATAGTGCACTTAGATTGCACGCATCCCCGTCTAGAACTACCTGTAAAACCAGATTCTCTACAGTCGGTGGAACCACCGGCACAAACCCAGGGGTAACACCTCAGAATTAGTTCCCTACACCGAAGCCTCATCACAGGTGTATTTTAATCACAATCACGCCATAGAATATTGTATGGCTATCTTCATAGAGTCATATTGAAATAGAATCAAGAGATACCATGGTCAAAGAGTATATCTGGGGAGCAGACTCAAGAAGGATAGGAAAAACCAAAACCCATCCCTATATGATGCATGTACCATTTATTTCTTAGAGACCAGTATCCTAATGTACAGAGTCAAAAAGAAGGTTATCAGAGTCCTAGTGAATGGATAAATCATCTATTGTACCAATACTAGAACCTCTGGCCTGAGATCTGAAATCAAAACATCCTAATGTTGTTTTTATGAAACCCAAACCAAGCTCATGACACTATGGTCAGAATGTGGAACCAACCTCCTTTTATACCACTATTTCATGAACTGACCCAATGGGGCTCAGGATGCAACTCCCCAAGACCGCCACCAAGAGGCCTGGGGATAGAGACTACCACTGAGAAGGCATATCACTAACATGGAAGGTATTCCCTATGAACATGAACACATGAAAATATCTCCAGGATATCAAAATGCTAAAATGGAAAAAAACTAAAGGCAACCAATGCATTCATACATATATATCTTACAAGCATATTACAAAAGAAGTACTAAAAGTGTAAAATCGAAAAAAAAAATCCCACCAAAGAAAAATATAAAAGCATCCAACCTGATCAGAAGGAGGGGATCACAATTAAGTACAACTACTGGAAAGATCCTCAGCCAATCTTTGGTAAAAACCTTATTCAATCTATATCTCTAAGATCTGCCTACCTCAGGTCCTCTATGTAATTTTTCAAAATTCCTTTTGTCTCCACAAGACAAAAAACATGTGCAGGAAAAGATCGTGCAGGGGTGAGTATAAAAATACTCATTAGGTGACCCAAAACCCCAAAAGAAAAAGGTAGAAACTAAAAGGCAACAGTCCGCTTGACCTAGCCATAGGGAAACCCAATCGAGAGACAAACTCCATCTCAAACCATCCTCAGTTGTACATGACAAGTCAACTAGGTCTACCCAAGGTGTCAACCCCAACATGTGACAACACCATAAGGACTCCCAAAAATCATCTAGATATACTCGTCTTACACTTGAAGTCTCATGAGGTTCTAACTTCATATCCAAAAATAGGATTCTCTTCATAGGCTCTATCCATAACATAAAATTAGTAGAACACACTCTATGAGATCATCCGTCCCATATGAAATTCGTCTGAGAGATGCACTCCGTCAAGAACAACTCTACCATTCCAAGTGGTACATCTGAGAGAACTTTCACCATTGGGAACGTCTTATTAAATCCAACTCTAGTTTCCCACTCTATATGTCTTGTCATCATTACCTTACACCCCACAAAAACTAAAGAAACCCAAGTGAAGATATATTCCCCACACTGCTGAAAATTGTTGAGGGAGAAATTATCTAGACTATGCGCCATGTGCATACTCTCTAATAAGGGAGAATGGAGGGACCCACACCTCTCCACCACCCCGCATTCAAGGGATTACTACTCTTAACTAACCCAAAAAACCTCTATCACTCCAATAAAGAGTGGTCCATACCTCAGTATGTTGAGGGATATTTAACTCCTATGTAGTTATTGTTCAAATCTAGTGGATGGGCCCACTCTTCATTGTTGTATCCCACAGCCAAGGGAGATCCAACTCCAATGGAGGACCCACTCCCCACTTTTATATATAGGTATTTCCAAAATATTTTAAAACCCCTTACAAGGAAAGTTAATTCTAACCCTATGCTTTAAATTTATTTTTTCATAGGTTTAATAGAATTTCAGTTTGGTGTGTATTTCATATAAGGAGGAATCACACGTGAAGAAATTTGTTTAATTTTTTTTATATCTTTGTTAAATTAAAATATATTTGTCTAATTCTCCAAAACCTATACTGGAAAAGGTCCTCAATTTTATAAAGCACTATGTATTTTCTAGTTGTCTTTTATTAAAAAAATACACATCTTGTTTTTAGCACTAAATCAAGAAGTGTGGGTTCAGGGGTAAACATTTAGTATCATAGGAATGTCCTAGAAAACTTTAGAGATTATTCATTTTAATTAAAAAAAATATTCTAGGTAATTATGTTCCCTTATAAGGTCTATATTCTTTTAATTCTAATGATATAAATTGAGAATTTTATTAAGTACAATGAAAGAATTGAGAGGGTGTAATTCATTTAAGGGGGGAGAATGTAACAGCCCAAGTACTATTAGAATAATTTTTTTTCATATTATTATTATTGAATTAAATAGTAAAATTTATTAGGTTATGTAATTCTTAAAATAAATAATTTCTTTTAAATAAAATAATTTTTTAAAACTAATTTCTTATATGGATATATTTAAATGATTAATTTTAAAATTTTAAAATTATAATTTTATAAAAATAATTTCAATTTTTAATTCATAATTTTTAGATTATCATAATATGAATTTTTGATATTTTTCTGGAAAAAAAAATTATTTTTTGTGAACAGTAAAAAATACAGTTGTTTAAAAATATAGTATTTTTGTCACATTGTTAAGAAATAAAATATGATATAAAATTTAATAAACTTATGGAATGAATAAAATATGATATTATAATAGAAATATTGTACAAAAATAATTCATAAGATGTAAATTATAATTTATTTCATGATAAGTATAGAAATTATTGTGAGTGCCGACACAGCGCATGCACAACGTTGCAAAAATAAAATTTGGTTCCTTATAAAAAATAATTGAGTGATAAAAAATATTTGATTGAATTTTTTTAAATTATTTTGTATAATTTATGTTTCTAGATGATACTTTCAAATTTTATAGTCATATAATGTGAATCTTATCCAAATGCATGTGCAATGCTTGCACAAGGCAAGAAAAGTCAAATTGACAAATTAAAGAACTTCACTAAACATGGATATTATTAAATATACATAATGAAATAATTAAAATGATTATATTGAACCTAATTAATTTAGTTTTATTATATTATTTTATTTTTATATATGAAAATTTTTAATTTAATGTTTATGCAACGTTGATGCGGTTCTTGTGAAAGCTGGAGAAAAATCAATAAAATGGTTTTAATTATAATTATAAGAACCATTAAATGACCCAAATCTTGGATAAATATTATTTTTTGATTGTATATCTACCATTTTTATCCATATTTATAATTAATGACCATTTTGTGCCACTTGTACATGATTAAGACCCTTTATTATATTTTATTTAAAACAAATTCAAGTTGTTCACACTATAGTTTTTATTAGTATAATATTTTAATATATGGTTTTCCAGAATATTTTTCCAATCATAAATAATCTTTTAAAATGTGATAAATTTAACTTCTTTATTGAAATTTATTTTTAAATTTTAGGAAACAAATAAATACCTTAATGGCTTACACAAAGTGGATGCAATAATTATTTAATTAATGAAAAAATAAAATAAATATTATTAAAAAATATTAAATTAAATATAATATGTGATTTTTAAGGTAATCCATGAATTATCTATATAAATATGACATTTATAGGATTAATAAAAAAATTAATCTTTTTTTTATGTTTTTAAAGTAATAGTTATGAATAGTGTTTAATTTGACAAAAAATATTTTTCATGAATATAATATTTTATTAAATCATTTAAAAATAAAAAAAAATCTTGAATAAGTCCAAATATGGTAATATTATACCTATAATGTGTTTCCCTTTTCCTTTTTAGGCTTTTTTAAGTCTTTACCCCTATATTAGACTTATTATATTTTTATATTTTATGTTATTCCAAAATTTATCCTCACCTCGATTATAAAAAGGGACTCTTTACATCACTTAATTTCATTACCTTAAGCCATATTTCATGAATATCCAATATAAAATTTTCTTCTCCACTTCCATACCCACATTATAGAGGTCATAGTTTTGGATGAACACCATCTTTGTGGTCTTATGGTGTTAAGCAAAGTGATTTTTTGAAGAAGATGAAGATAAAGAAACCTATGTGATGAGTCGGACTCAAGGTAAGGGGATTAATTTTAAATCATTACTTTTATTATAAAATCTTATATTTTTATAGGAATATTTTATTTTCATTAATTATTTTATATATGGCCATCATCTATAATTTTATTGAAATATTATGCATTTTATATATGATTTTGTTTAAATTTAAAAGTGTTTATGTTCACGTATTTTAAATGTAATTAATTATTTTATAGAAAATGGATTTATCCTCAAAATGATATATTTTTTTCAATATTAGAGGTTATTAAATTATTTTATTTTATAAAAATAATTTATGTGTGGTTTTTAATTGGTGTTGGGTTATGAGTGAGAAAGGTAAGACCATTTAAAAAAATTCTTTAAATTATGGAACAATAGTATCGAATGGTATGATGTGGTATGGGGAGTGGACCCATGAACTTATGGGGACATTATACCACATGTTATATAGCTATATATCCTTATATATTTCTTATGGCCTACTGAGTACCATGATTAATCAAAAAAATTATTTTTTTCAAAAAGAGAAATCCAAAGTAGTATTTAAAAAGAATTTTTATTTTGAATATATATGGTATTTAATGTAATATAAACAACTTAAGGATATTTAAAAAAAAATTAATGACCCTTTTATAAATATTTTTTTATCAATTAAATTATATCATAAATTTTTTCAAAGAAATTTATAGTTTTTGTAGACAGGTATTTCCAAAAGATCTTAAAACCCCTCTTGGGAAAATTAATGATCACCCTATGTTTAAATTTATTTTTTCACTTGTTTAGTATAATTTCAATTTGGTTTGTATTTCATATAAAGAGGTTGCACACTCAAATACATTTATTTAAATTTTTTACAGTTTTGTTAAATTTTAATGTATTTTTATATTTCTCCAAAATCTAGACCGAAAAACTTCCTTGAATGAATAAAGCACTGTGTATTTTCCAGTTTCCTTTTATAAAAAATATACATATCATGTTTTTAGCATTGAATTTGGACGCATGGTTTTAGGGCTTCACAGTGCCCCTTTCAGTAGGTAAATATGAAAGAATAGTGACCAGGTGGGATTGTACATCCATTACCTATAACTGATTATAAATGGGACAACATCACCATGGATTTTGAGATGGGATTTCCTAGATCACCTCAACGTAATGACATCCTATGGGTGATCGTATGAAGGTCGACTAAGGTCACCCATTTTTTACCTATTCAAAAGACTCTTTTAGTAGATGATCTTCGGAGTCTTTAAATTTTTGAGATCATATGCCTCTATTGGGTTCCACATTATATTGTATCAGAGAGAGATTATTGTTTCACATCAATGTTATGGAAGGGGATATAGAGGGAATTGGGTTCACAGGTACTTCTGAGTATATCCTTTCACCCAAATATTGATGGTCATTCTAGGTGTATGATACATGTGTTAAAGGATATTCTTAGAGAATTATTCCTTGATTTATGTAGTTCTTGGGAGAAACACTTACCTCTCACAGAGTTTTCTTACAATAAAATCTTATAGGAGACTATACAAATGGATCCTTATGAGTCCCTATACTATAGTCCATTCCATTCACCCCTATTCTAGTTAAAGGAAAGAGAGGAATAACTATTGGGTCCTCATATTTTGAAGAAAAGTTTCTAGTAGGTTCATCTTATCCTGAAGTAGATTTCTATAACTCGGTCTACAAATAATTTATATTCCAATCTTTATCATCGACAAGTAGACTTTAATATAGAGAGTTGAGTTTTCTTGTGAGTTCTTTCTAGACTAGGGAATAGACAGATTCCAAAATAAGGGAATCCATTACCTCATTATGTCATACCCTTAAATATTCTAGATAGAGTCAGGCCAATATAATATCAGTTAAAGTAACCTCAGAGGTAATGGGACATGCATGAATTCTTCCACGTATATCAGCTTCACTCACATCATTCTGATATGTAGCATATACTTCGGCCCATGGAGGTTGAGTTAGAGGTAGATGTGTCCTTTTATGAGCATCCTATAAGTATTTTTTTATATAGGAACAAAGGTTTATTGAGTTGTGTATATTCCTTTAGTATGGGTGCTATAGAATCACAACCATCTGAAGGATGAGACTTGGGAGAAGGAGGCTAGAGTATGTTCCCAGTGGCCAAAGTTTTCCTAAGACAATGCTTGACCACCCTTGGAAGGGAAATTTTGGGGATGAATTTCTTTAAGGGGGAATATTATAAGATCCCAATTTTTCTATAAGGTAAGAAACATTTAACTTCTAGTTTATTTCCTTAGTTTTAACCTAATGTAGATTCCTAGTGGGATGTGGAGGAAATGGGGGTGTTCAGGACTTGTTTGGAACCCAGAGCCTGAGTTTTTTGGAAAAGCATTCGGGTTTCACTGATAGTAGAAATCATACTAACCATGTCGTATGGTTTGATAAAACCATGTGGGGTGGTCCATCCCACTATCTAGGGCTTAATGGTCTAAGTAAACCATGCAACTAGGGCCACATTCCCATGCAGGGGCTCTGTATTTTTTAGTAGAGGCAAAATACACGGTCAGCACACAGCCTATATAACTGTGTGCAATGACTGTGCAAGGAGGTACTTGGATATAGAGGTTCACATGGTTGGCACATGGTTTGGCCAACCATGTGGAAAAACCATGCGCCCCAGTTTTTTAAGGAAAAATTACCATTTTTCTCTTACTTTATTTAAATTTTAACCCCCTCCTTCTTTTTCTTATTTCCTCCAGTAGCCACTTATTCTCCTGGGTGTGCTCCTCAAGCCTTCTCCTAGTCTTTGGTGTAATCACTCTATTCGAAATCTAATTTATTATTTTTTCATCACATTGTATCCACAGTGGTGAGTACTCTATTCCTCTTTCACCTTTAATCTTCTACCTTGAAATCAATGATGTTATTTTTGTGCAAGATCTTGTGCCCTATTTTCAGTTCATTTAACCATTCTTCTATTTTCTTATAATTTGAATCAAACAATATGCTAAGACTAGATGAGTGTTCCTCAAACAAGATAAGTTTGTTTGTTTATATCTTTTCCTACAATATTTCATTCTTTATAGCTTTTTTCTGATGTTCCGCACACTAGAATTTATGTTCAATGCTTTCTAGGTTAATTGAATCAAGGTTTAATTGATATAAATATGTTTAGACATGCCATTAACACCTTTTTTCAAGGTTGGAGGTTTTTTACCTCAACCTGGACTATCAATGGTTTGGGTTCTATATTTATATCATGTTTGTTCTACCCTCATGGTGTGATTAGCTTTCCACATATAATTGAGAGTTGAGTGAAGTGTTAAATTAAATTGTAAAAGGTTGTGAACACCATATAGTACCTTTTCAAATTTAATTGAATGGTAAGAATTGGATTATCCCTTTCTTTGTACATGATAAAGAAGTGAATATTGAAATGACTAATTGAATAGGTAATGAATTGGTGAATGAAATGGCTAGGTTCCCTTGGAAATTACGACTCCTTGGATCTGAAGACCATATTTGGATGCTATAGGCATTTCAATTCCATAAAATATTATTATTTGGATGCCTTGTACATTTCTACTCCATGGATCCTATTGACTTGACTTGATAGGATGCCTAGTACATTTTTACTCCTTATATTTTATGATCATATTTGGATTCCTTGGACATTTCCACTCCTTAAATCTATCTTACTTGGATTATTTGGAAGCATTTTATTTTTCTACATTAAGGGTCCAATTGAATTAGTTTAGTTGACATGCTAGGATGCCTTTTAAATTTATAGTCCATGGATATGATGACTCTTTAGTATTCCTTGGAAATTTCTACTCTTTTGATCCTATTACTTGTTTTTCATAGCATATATGGTTTCCTTGGACATTACCACTCCTTGGACCCCAATACAGGTAGGCCTATCAGTTTATTTCATGGTGTATAACATTTTTTTGACACATGTTATGCTTTAAAGATATCCTTATAATTTAGTTTATTGATCACAGTGATACTTGATAGACTTTTTAGCATCACTTATATAGTTTTATTTGTATACTTGTTATATATGTACACTGCTTTAGCTTATATGAATAGACCAGAATTGTTATAGACACTGTTGGTGGTGTCCTACTGAGTGTTATCTCATTCCCTATTTAGGACATTATTGGGTACTCAGACAGACTTTAGGGATGTAGGTAGAGATAGGGGGAATCACCCACTTGCATATGTTTGACTGATTTGTGCATAGGAGAAGGGGAGCATTGGACCAGGATTTGGGATCATGATTCTATTTTGGATGGTTTCTTTTTGGTCTTTTGAAATTTTGATACATGTATTGTACTAGATTTATATTTCCAAGTTCTAATGTATTTTTTATAGCATTACAGGATCATCATTGTATATAACTCTGTTAAATTCTTTTACTTAGTTATTTATATAATGGATATTTATTCTTATTTTGTTGTTCAGTTATTTTGTATACTTCTGCTAATGTTGGTTATGATTATACCATTGTGCCACACTCTTACCATGAGGTTACAATCTCCCCACTATTCTCCACTGACCCTCGCTTCTAGTTGGTAGCGTCTAGAATACGGGGAGGCACACTTGAGGCCATGTGTTCAACCAAGTTTGGTTATTGTTGAGTGAACCATGTCTAAGACATCACAATGAGGATGATCCCCTAAGTGATGAGTCTTTAATATAGAGACCTATGAAAGATATTTTACCTCCATTTGGTGCACCAGTCTTACCAAAACCTATAAATAAGTGGATGGTACCGACAGTACCAACACAATAGGTTTGTAGGTTGAGCGCACTTCATGAGTTTCCATGAAAGAAACCCCTCAGATTTTGAGGATATCTCAACCCATAGGTGGATGAGGATTGGATGGAGGTGGTGACATGTGTCTTTTATCTTATCAAGACACATGTAGACTATATAGTAGTCATAGAAATGACCCTTCTTCATCGAACTATATAATGAATATAGGGATTAGTAACA
The DNA here is from genome assembly GCA_963277665.1 of Viscum album. Classification (NCBI taxonomy): domain Eukaryota; kingdom Viridiplantae; phylum Streptophyta; class Magnoliopsida; order Santalales; family Viscaceae; genus Viscum; species Viscum album. The sequence goes on along the minus strand of OY728122.1, from coordinate 75,901,046 downwards.
TAGTCGTACAATGAGGTGAATCTAGAATGGTCATAGTTTTAGCACCGTTTCAGATAGGATTTATCTACACCTACATTGAGGTTTGTATGAATCTGGAAGCCTCTAAAGTTTCAGCAGGGTAGTGCGATTGTGTCTAAGTATTCATCTAGGTTTGTCAACCTCTCTTGGTACTCTATAGATATGGTGTGTGATCAGTTCTTTCAGTATTGGACCTTCGAGTGTGGACTGAATTGGAAAATTCAATATAGCGTAATACCTATATAAATTCCTACCAATGATGGGGTGATAGAGCATGGTTTTGTGGTTGAGAGATTCCTAACTGAGAAGAAACAAATAATTGGTGTCAAAAGTCGGCACACAAGAGATTAGACTTTGGACTTAGGTATCTAACAAAAAACAAATGGATATAGACATGTTGTAGTTTTAAGAGGAAATCCCATGATATATGATATATGTATCAGGGATCAAAGGATGGATCTAATTGTCCAAGGGAGGGGTGATGATCCTCATAGGACAGAAGGGGCCATCTCACATAGGATTTTCTGACCCACCGTATGGATAATAGAGAGATAGTTAATGGGATGCCTATGTAGAGGTAGTGAAAGGAGAACCCAGTTCTATAGGGTGAAGAACATGGTAGAGGAGTTGGAAGAGCAGCTGGAGGTGGAAGATGTTTTTCCTTATTAATACCACCACCCCAAAGGGGTCCATGCTAGGATCAAGGAGATAAGGGATAGGGGCAAGGGAAGATGCATGAGGTCAAGGATTATAAACCAGAGTTTGTAGGGATTATACAATATACAATCTATACCTTTTATACCTTAGTTGTAGTTTATATTGATACAGGTGTGATTAATTCATTTATTTCCACTTATCTGGTTCCAGACATTGATATTCTGGTTGAGCCTTTGGCTACCCTTTCCCTTGGAGACTTCTACTGGAGGTGAATCAGTGATCACGCGTGTCTTACAATGATGTGAACTAAATCTTGGAGGAAATACTTTCTTTGGGGATCTCTTTATTGCAGAAATGAGTCCTTACAATTTCATCTTATCTATAGAATTGTTATCAATATTTCATATGAAAATGTAATATTTTAATAAGAGTATGTGGTGTGTTTTCAGCGATAGGATGAGGTTTTTCTTTTTGGGAAAAAATAAAAACCAAGAAGACTATAATGGACTCATGTGTAGGAGGGTGTGGCTGATTACTCCTCAGTTTGATAGCATAACCCTCGGTGTGTTGGATGCTATGAGTTTCCAATTTCTTTTAGTGGTGGTGGATTATGGAGAAGAATTTCTTGAGGATGTTACATGATTAACACACCATCAATATATAGACTGCTACATTTTCCTACACCCTAAGAAGGACTTGATATATATTCCATCATATCATATGGATCTCATAGATCTTCGTGGGATAAGGTTGCAATTGGAGGACTTATAAAGGAAGGGCTTTGACAAACACAATGTTTCACCCTGGGAAGCCCCAGTTCTGTTCACCAAGAAGGAAGATGGGATATTGAGGTTTTGTGTGGATTATCATCACCTAAAATAGGTGACCATAAATAAAACTTGTCCACTATTGAGGATCGATGAATTGTTCAATAATTTGAGAGGGGCATGATGGTTCTCAAAGATTGACCTCAGATCAGGCTGTCACCAGTTTCACATGTAGGATTAGGATATACAAAATATTGCTTTGTAATATTATTTCAATCACTATGAGAACTTGGTGATTCCCTTTGGTGTGAGGAAAACACCAAGAGTGTTCAAGGGACTCGTGAATTGGATCTTTCAACCTTTCTTATACCAGTTTGTGGTAGTCTTCATCGACCATATTTTAGTATACTCATTGTTCGAGGAGGAGCCTATGAGACACATGAGGATGGTTCAGGATGCACTGTGAGAGCACTGAATTTATGGGAAGCTCTCAAAGTTTTATTTATGGATTCAGGAGGTCCACTTTCTGGGAAATATTATCTTATAAGATGGTGTAGTAGTGGACCTAGAAATGGTCAAGACAGTTTTAGCTTGGGGGTTACCCACGATAATAATGGAGGTACAGAGCTTCCTTGGGTTGGTAGGCTACTATTATATTGACAGAGAGTTTCCATTATGATTTCTTGGATTTAAGAAAGACATTGGTGAGTGCACCCATTTTGATATTACTAGAGGAGGATGTCAAGTACGTAGTGTTTTTAGATGCATCAGGGATAGGTATTTTTTCTGTTCTAATGATTATTTCGGTAGTGATTTCATATGGTTTGATTCAGTTGTGACCGTATGAGTAGAACTCTAGGACCAATGATATTAAGGTAGCAGTAGTATTATTTACACTAAATATATGGAAACACTACCCTAAGGGTGATTGATTTATGATATATTATAAACTTAATAGTCTCAAATATATCTTCTCTTAGAAGGATCTTAACTTGATATAGAGGATATGGAAATAGTTCCACTAGGATTATGAATTTTAGATTGTTTATACTCCTAGGAAGGGGAACATGGTAGAAAATTCTCTCAAGAGTAGATCTTATTCATAGTTTCTAAGTGAGTCATCAGAGAAAGTGGCATCATTATATTTATCCTTTTTGGATGGGGATGGAGAAAATTACCTCTATTAAATGCTTGATACCCCTACACTTTTATAGCGAGTCAGGGAGGCACATCTTGGGGATACCAACTGTGTGACCCTATGTACTTAGATATCTATTGGACATGCACCTTGTTGATTTTATGAAGGTGGGAAGCATTTTGTTATTTTCATAGGATGCATGATGGTTCAAGTGAATTTTCGATAGCAGGTTCGAATTTAGTTTCATATATCTACATTACCAGTACATCCAAGTGTGGATAAGATGTACTAGGACCTCCGATGTTATTTTTGGTGGACAAGGATGAAGAAGGGAGTTGTAGAGTTCGTCTCTTAATGCCCTAATTTTCATAAATTGAAGGCTAAGTACTAGGTTACAACAGGTTTTTCTCAAGACCTTAAGGTGACAGACTAGAAATGGGATAAAATTTCCATGGAATTCGTGATGGGGTTACCAAGTGCATCTAGAGGACACGATGCTATATGGGTGATCATAAACCAACTCATCAAGTCATCCCAGTTCCTAGTTATTCAAGAGTGGGGTTTAGTAGAGATATTGGGACACCTCTACATGTAAGTGAAAGTTCAAATCTACGTATTTACCTTGATGATCATTTTTTACCATGATTATCTCTTTAAATATCAGTTATGGAATGGATTGGAGGAGGCCTTTTGGACTCATTTTCATTTCAGCATGGCTTTTCATCCCCAAAATGCTGGCCAAACTAAGTGAACCATTAATGTTATGGAGAACATGATGCCAGATTGCATGTTGTAATTTTTCCATAGTTTGGAGGATTGCCGACCATTTGTGGAGTTCTCATACAACAATAACTAATATTCCACCATTGGTATGGAACCATTCAAGGACTTGTACAGGATACCCTATAGGTCACCACTATGTCAGAAAAACCTAGGAGAGTCAGTACTTATGGGACAAGAGTAGAAGTGAGCCATGACAGAGAAGGTGTAGATCATCTGGGAGTGGATGACGACTACATAGAGCTATCAGAAGTCCTATGAGAACTGAGAATGGAGTCCTTTGAAGTTTGAGTTGGGCGACTATGAGTTCTTATAATTCTCACATCAATGTGGGTTAAGGAGACTTGGTTACGGTGGAAAGTTATCTCTAAGAATAATTGGACCATTCTAGATATTGTATAGAGTTGGTGAGGTGGCTTACAACTTAGATCTACCATCAGAGTTAGACTAGGTAAAAAATACATTCCACATGTCACAACTAAGGAGTTACAAGCACAACATGTTTCATTTTATCAAATGGGGTGAGGTGGAAATCGAGGATAGGGATATCTTTTCTGAGTACCTAGTATATATTTAGGATCGGTAGGATAGGATCCTCAATGGGTGAATAATTCTTTTATTACATATCTAGTGGAATCATGAGAATCTTCATGAGAGCACCTGGTAGTGAGAGACCTAAATGGATTCTTAGTACCCACAACTCATTGTGCAATCTTTTTTTAGATTTCTGGTATATAAATACCCAAGTTGGAGAGAATGTAATTACTATTATTTTTCTATGTATTACTTTATAAAATTAAATGGATTAATTTCAGATCTAGGATCTAAGATGGCGTGATATTCTGAGGAACAGTGAGCCAGGAATTAAATTTTGAAATATATTAAATATATTAATTATCACACATGCATAGTTTTCCAAAAAAAATTGAATAAATCCTAAATGGAGTCTCATATTAGAAATATGAGTCCACAGTTGAGCTCTAAGCATGGGATTTACCATAGTTATGACATAAAATTTATTCGTGTTGTGCATTTGGTTAAAAATTTTAATGGGTGTAAATAATAAAATAAATATATTTATTTATTTATTTTATTAAGTAATAAAATGAAATAATTATTTTATCTATTTAAAAACACTTATGAATAGTTATTAGGATTCACCGTATGACCATAAGAATTGTGAGAGAGGTTTGGAGAAATCCTTGGTGAATGATGATGATGGATCAAATATTTTTTACACCAACATAATTCAATGATATCACCAACAATAATGACACAAATTCCTTCTTCATAACCGATCGATCCATATCATGGTAGGAAATTGTTTTATGTGGATTTATCCCTATTTTTTTATTCCTATAATGAATATGAATCAATCAATGAATTAATTGATTCATAGATCATGCGTATTGCATGTATGGGATAGATATTATTCTGGATTGGTGATTTCTTTGTGATTATATTATCATCTCTTAATTTTTCATTATTATGGAAATAAATTGAGTCCAAGATGAACATTGGTCATGGTTTGTTCCTTAATTTTGTGTTTTTTACATTTTTCTAACCCATTAATTGTTCATCACGAGTAATCCTTATATCCTATGGTTCGATGAATACCCAAAAATAATTCATTGTGCACCCATTTATTGGCATAATGAATTGATACCATAAATCCAAGTTTAGATTAATGGTGTGATCAAGATATAAGGATGGATTGGAACAAAATCATAGTTCTTCAAGTGGTATTTTGTGTGAAATGATCGGAAGAATCAACAAAATCATTTTCACATGTGATTTGGTGGCCAGATTCTACTGAGTGGTGATGGAAAGGTTCATACAGACCAGTTCATAGACCTTCGATGAGATTAATGGCTATAACGAGGGATGGAGGAGCATACGACGATGCATGAACCAGATCTTAGGTTCTGTGAAATTCTAGGTTACACGGTGTGTAATCTAGAATTACACATCGTGTGGGACTCCATGTGCATTGCTAGGGTTTCGGCATAGCTAAAATCATCACATAATGTGTGACCCTTTCCTGATAGCATGGCATGTAACTAGGAAGGTAAATGAACATGGAAGTGTCTTTCCCTACACAGATAAATCCAAACTTACATGGACACTGTCAGGAGTACATGAGCTCAGACATGCCATATACTCAGACATAGACATAAGCATGGGTTATGATACATGGGTTAGACCCATTGTTGAAGAGACATGACATGCACTTCCATTACACACTATTTACTACTTATAGGATAGATTGAATCCCTTTTACTATTCATCTTGGACAATTCTTTTAGATTATGTTCCCTTGATGCATTCCCTGAGGGTTTAGTATGGAGTTGTGTCCAATTCATAGTATGGTTATCCCCTTTGAGGAACTTCAATCTCAGATAGAGTTAGGGGAATCCCTTCATGAGTCTAGAAGAGATATCCTATGTCATCATCATTTCCCTAGTCGGGGTTCTTGGTATCTTTGTGACCAACACTATGTGAGTGTCAATCCCATACTTTAGTAGGTTAATCCATATTGGGTTGTTAGTATACCCCATGGATCTGGAAGTGATCCCCATTCAATATATCGATTTCTTCATACATCTAGTGTGTACTTATTATTGTTAGACCCAATGAGCATGACTTCTCAAATTGATTCCATAAGTTCTATCTGACTCATGGAATGTGTCCTCTAGAAGATTGATACGTGGAACCTTCGAGCAGGAATCCTAGGCTATTAGTACTATTATGACCTTACCTTGAGACCATATGTCTACTATAAGTATATCTATGTATTAGTTTTATAAATTTTATATATATATATACCTATTTTTAGATGACTATTATTCTTGATGTTATATGCCCAGTGATTTCTGGGTGTCCTACTGTGTATTTTTATACTCACCCTTGAATGGGATTTGTCCGCATGTGTCGTGTCTTATGCAGATGATCGTCCTTTTGATGGAGTCCTAGAGGGATGAGGACCTGGTGTCCAGTACTTTTTTCCATACTTTGATGGTGGGATTTTAGATGTGTGTGTTCATGGTAATCAATTTCTTTTAATTTCATCATTATATGGGCTTGTATATGTGTTTATGTGTATAGGTATATTAGTCTAAGGCCTCCCATGTATGTGAGGTGCCTACTCGACACTGGTCGACATCCCCTGGTCTGTTGGAGGCGGGCTTGGGGTAGTCATAGCATAGGCCCCAATGGAATGGTTCTTGACATGAATGGTCTATAAAATCATGATAAATACATGTTAAATAGTTTTAGTGAGCTTCCTATGGAACTCATATGGTTAGCACATGGTTTTATAAATCTTGCGGCCAAATCGTACATAGTGGTAAGCTTTTGAAAAAATTCGTTTTTCACTCCTTCATTGATTTTAAATTCTATATGATTAATTATTCTTATTTGAAAGTAATTGGGTGTAATTTTATAGGATATTAAATTTTTTTAATCATGTTTTAAAATCTATGTTTTGTGATTGGGTAATTGGGCATGTTTTGAAAAAACACTTTTTGGGTGTTTTGAGTAGCTTTTGTGAAAATTTTTAAACTTTAGCCTAAATGATTTAAGAAGATGAAATGATTTTGGGTTGTTTTGGTTTTAATGGAAGGAATTTTATTAGTTTCATGTTAAAAATAGGTTATTTCAAGTATTTTGGGATTTTTTTTTATTGTGAAATTCTTTGTTTTGTGGTGTTTCTTGTTATGGAAATCAATTTTGATGAACTTGTGTGGTGTTTTAAGGTTGAAAGAATATATTATAATAAAATTTTAAAATTATATTATAAAGTTAATTTTGTATTCTTACGTTATTTTTTTATGAATTGGTGTCCCTTGTATTAATATTTGGGATGGTTTAATTAAATTATGTGTTTTGGTGATGTTTTTGAATATGACCCATGGAAGGGAATCGAAAAGTCAAGGAGGGAATGTCATGGGTAATCATTCTAGCAATTCAGGAGTTGTATTTCCAGTCACTAACTCTACCTAGACTCTTGATGTAGTCGTACGTTCATGTACTTCTTGGGTTATGGATCATGCACTAGAGTTTATAAATTGGTATATTCTAGTGTTCCTAGGGTGATATAGAATCCCAATAGGTCACAAAGTGGATATTTAAGGCCGAGTATATCTTTGAGTTTCTAGGGGATTCATAAACCTCAAAGGTGAGGTGTGTCAATACATTATTTTAAAGGTTGGGTTTGGAATTGTGGAATCTCACTATCCACCCCAACCATTTGATGTTTTTACTTAGTTATATTTAAAGGTTTGCTTCTTCCAATGGTTTTAACCCAAGGAATTGAGAGTAGATAATGAAATAGAGTTCTTGGGTTTTCATCAAAGTCATCAATTGGTGAGGGAATATATTATACATTTTCACTGGACTGGTCCCTTTCTCTCCAAATTTGATCATTGATGATTCGAAGAAGGCTTGGTTATTTATAATAGTCCTCCCATATATTAGTTTGATGGTATTTTAGTCTTTCCTGGATAATTATGTGGAGGTGGTGTACAAGTTCAACATCAATAAGGAAATATTAGCAAGGTAACCTGGGGAAGGTGATGCTTTAACTTGATCTATTTTTAGTAAGTGAGATTCGTCTAGTGGGATGTGGGAGAATGAGGATGATGGTGATGATAAGCTATCCTCTCATTTTGATGTTATTTCTTTTGTAAACAAAAATAATTTAGTATGATTTTAGTGTGGTATGTTCATAATTGATAAACACTCTTGTATAGAATCTCTGAGGAGTTGTCATCTATGTGGAAATCTTAGTTATCTTTAGAGGTTTTGTATGATAAATAGATTTCAGAAGAGTAAGTATCAAGAATAACTTTGATATGGGTAGTAGTACAGGGTGTTTCTTACTTTGGAAAGGCAGTAGATGAGCAGTGGTTATGGGGGTATCCTTTTTTATATCTTTCCCTTTTTTGGAACTAGTTCCATTTATTTTTTAAATCACTCTATTCCCTTTTTTATAGTGGATTAAATATATTTTGGATTAGAGCTCATGTTCTTTGGGATGCTCATACCTCTTTGAATTATGATGTTTGTTATCAGTGATGTGTATTTTAGACCATGGGATGAGGTTTGTTTAATAGATAACATGGTAATGCCTTGGGTGTGGTTTGGGGTAACGAGTATATGTTTTTGGTTTCTCTTTAGACCAAGAGTGATACTGGATTTGGATTCTCTTTTAAAATCACCATGAGTAGATGTGTCATGATTTTTTCCATGAGTTACCCTTTGTGTAGTTTTGTGACCCAAGGTCAAAACCATTCCATTAATTATTAATGCATGTTCAGGTTTAGGTTATTTCTCTTATTTTTATGGAATGTGATATCTGTGTGATTTGGTATGGTGACCGATGTTTTTCAAGGATGTTCTCTCTTATGTTGTTTTAAGCGGGTTGACTTGTGGTCATCTATAGTTAGTGGAATCATTTCCTTTCTTATGATGATTAGTGGAAATGTGTATGTTTTAGTTATCATCATTCATTTGGTATTCCTTACCTATTATTCCACCATTATAAATAAATTATAAATGGTGGGGATAAGTATGGTGGTTCTCCATGTGTTTTCCTCATTCTCATAGAGTTATCTTCATGGATTCTTTTGATTGGGACTTGTCATTATTTTTAGGTCTTGTGGCCTTGTATGTTCTTGAGTTGTGGGTTATGTTTTCTACTTTAGTATTTCTTGTTAATCACAAATAACCTAATATTTATGATATATGCATAATTTTTATTTTCCAAATTTAAATTAAATCCTAGGATTGTTCATCCCAACATACCATTTTGTCTACCTCCTTTGTTTTATTTTATTGGGGATTCTACCTTTAGATACCTAGTGGAATGGTTCTCCTAGGGAGTGGGATTATGTTCTCTATATTTTTTTATTTAGGTTTGTGAGGTTGGGTAGCTGATAAGGAAATGTTGGGGGTGTTTTTGTCTTGTAATTTTCATATGTTGTAAGTTTTTTGATGACTTTATATGGGAAAAGAGTGGCATGGAGGGGGGAATGGTGACACCTAGAAATTTCACTTTCTTGTTTATATTCATAATGATAACTTCTCCACTGACTTTGGGGTGTCTTGGGGTAAAAGTTTTTAAGTTTGTTAAATTTAATAGGGTTTTATAGTTAGGTTCATGTATTCAGAAACCATAGAGTAGAAGCCAAGAAACCAATGTGGTTTTTGACCATGGAAAATGCATGGTTACTTCGTGGTTGGTCAAACCATGTGAGTAAACTATAAAACATTCTAAATTTCGGTTATTTTAGCCTTTTCACCTTATTATTAATTTTGGATTTCACTAAACTCTTCCCACATTCAAAGGGATTAGTAGAGGTGCCTTTATAGCCCTCTTATTCCTCCTTAAATCCCTTGGATGGTGGTTCTAGAGTGATTTCTTGTTGGATATTCACCTGGATTGAAACTTGAGGACCTTTCCTTCATTATTTTCATGATTTATTCCTATTTATCCCTTATTCTACAACCTTAGTGGGAATTTTGGAATAATTTTAAAGAAAGGGTTGTCTAGTAATTGGGGATTTTATTTTATAGGGGTTTTGATCCTTCTCTTAGGACCTATTCCAGTGGATTTCATAGAAGGAAACATGGTTATTCTAGTTGAGGTAGTTATTTTCATCTCATTCCTCTTTATTAATGAGAGCCTTGAATTATTGGAATTTTAAACTTTATTTTTAACTAGAATAATGAATTATATCCTATCTATATTTATTTTGTCAATTGATTTCAATGTTTTCATGGGATTTTCCTTTTCATAATGGGTAATTTTCATATTTCAAGGGAAATTTTGTTTTAAATGGTGTTTTATGATTTTTAGGTGTTTTATAACATTCCAATGATAGTTTTCTTAATTAAAAATATTTATTCACAATGTTTTGGATCAAATTTGATTTATAAAGTGGGTTGTTTTATAGTTTTAAATATTTTACATATTTTAAAATGGGTGTGTATAAATTATGGGATTATTTAGTAACTTCTTGTTATTGATTGTGATTTTAATATGTTTTTTTTGTTTTACCTTCGATTTGTACATGGCCTCCAAAAAGGTTTTAAAGTGGGATTTTTAAAATGTATTGTTTCAAGGTAATAAGTAAATGGTCTAGTTAGCACTATATGAAATGTTATATGATCACCTGAATGGCTCAAAGGCCTTCATTTTTATTGATTTTTGATAACCCCCCTTTCAAAGGATGAGAGGAACCCTTACAAGGCCCGTAGGCTCAGAGATTACATGGCCCATAGTATTAGGATATTACATGACCTGAAGGACTTAGGAAATTCAACCAGACTATCTACAAGGAACTGCCCCTCCCCAGCATCTGCATCATAATAGTAGCTCTCCACATTCGCATGGCCATCTGGCAAGGCTTCCCGTGAAATCCCAGGCTGGTCCTGATGGCATAGCCATACCCTCTCATTCTAAAAAAATCCATTTGGCTCTTCTTTGGTGAGTGCACCTACTCTGAATCCTCTTCTAGGGCTGCTCCTTTTTTTGTAGTGTGTCTGGGGAAACTGCATGTGGCCTGATGTCCTTGAGGTGGCCTGAAATCCCTACTGACCCGAATTCCTGGGTGGCGCAAAATCCTTAAGGACCCCAAGCCCAAACGGGTGGCCCAGGGTGAATAGTTTTAGCTGCACAGTACCAAACAGTACCTGCTACAGTAACTACTACAGTGCCTGGTATAGTACCTGCACAATGTACAGTTCTGCTACAATACATGTATGGTGTACAATTCTGCTATAGTACCCGCTCAGTGTACAGTACTACTATAGTATCCTCGGAAATATGCCTCTACTTGGTTTTGAACCTGGGTCTTGGTCACACCCTTGTTAATCCTCATTGTTATTAATTATTGGAATTTGTGTGTATCCTTGTGGTAGATAATTTAATTTTGATTCATTATTATTTTTGTGCTTAAGGTTTTTGGATATAGTAAAAGAGGTGTTATAGGTGGTATGGTGCTTGTTATTGGATTATTTTTCATTGTATCATGGGATTATCATGTGATTGTTGTATGGTTTTTCATTAGACCACCTACTTTAGCTACTCTATAAGGAACCTAAGGATACTAATTGGGAAATAAAGGGATGGATTACTTTCAAGTTGAGAGTTACACACCATATAGTAGCCCATTATTTAATGGTATAACCTAGCTAAGGGATTTTTCACTAATGAGGCTAGTTGAAAGTGGTCCAGGTGATGATTTTAAGAACCATTAACTTTTTAGAAGCTAGTCCCACTTATACACATCGATTATTTTCTTATTAGTTCATTTGGTTTCACATAATGATATGTATCATATGTTATACCTTCTTAATTTCTTATTTAGAATGTGTGTGTGTCTTATCTCTTGATTTAATCCTACTTTGAGGTATTAGTTATTTCTGGTTGATCGTTGTTGTTATATATAATTCCTTATGTTATTTTCATTATTATTTTATGAATTTTTTAGAATATATTTCCTTAAATTTTTCCTTATTCTTTATTTTTATATGAATAGTGTGTAATGGATTCAAAGAAAAAGGGTGTGTTGTTTACCAAGTTGTGTTTCAAATGATTAAGGAAAGGTTTTATTTGGTTTTTTCCAATGCATTCATTGTAAAATGGAGTTTTTATATGTTCTTTATTTTAAAACCATAGAAAATAAATGAAAACCTATGTACTCTTATTTATATTCAAACTAGTGTACTAGGTTTATTTTATAAAAGGAATGAAATAAACTCATTGTGGTATCCTATTAGGTGTTGGCTCATGCCCTATATACTCACATTAGTGGGTATGTCATCTTTATTTATTTCTAAAGTTTTTAATGTTTTTTTTCTTGTAGGTTGGATTTATACCACTCTTTTTTTGATAGAAGGTGATTTTGAGTTATAGAAGTGAGTTTGGAGTCACATAGTGATGGTTTGGTTTGTCTCTCGAAAATATTAGACCGTTTTGGGCATGTCTTGTATTGGTCTCCTCATACATCTATTAATACTTTTGTTTATATTTTTGGAATGTAAACTTTTTTTATAAAATGGATTTATGGTTTGGGAAAAACTTTGTTAAAAGATTTTAGTTATTCATTATTGTTATTACTTGTTTAGCTGTTTTTGTTTTAGTAACAACTTATTTTATTTCCATGATTATCCAATGCATGGAGACCTCATGTTACGTTATTGGTTGGAAGTCATTGTTTATTTTTTCTTTATTAAGGTTTAAATAATTCCAAAGTGGTCAATTTTGATACCCTGTCACTAGTTACCATCCTAGGGTGATTGGGAACATGTCTCCAGCTATTGGAAGGATAGCCTAGGTGACATGTCAAGTCGACCCAGGTTGGGTCATTACAACCTCCAAGAACAATATCCCCCCTCACTTCCACTCAAATTTCTAAATTTTTGATTGAAAAAACTATATAAATATTATATTCATGGATTTATAAGATAATAATTAGGTCAACCAGTCATTCATTTAAAGATGCAAAAAATCTCAATCTAAGGCTCGACACCCAGGCACATAACTAATACCTCACCAAGATAAAACAACCAATTATATACATAAATTAAGTGTCAAAATTTTCATCCAATATTTATTTTATGAGATATTAACATTTTTTATAGAAGGATAAATATTTTTTTTACTAAATTTTAAATGTCCTTCAGGTGGCGGGGGTGGTAGGGGGTTGGGGGTGTGGGGTGTCGGTCATGGGGTCGAGTCCCTGGGCCGTTTTTCTTTTGTAGCATGCATGTATAAAATACTACCTTTTAAATATCCCTCAAAATTAAATTATCTCAAAAATTTACAAAAAATAATCCTAAGTGTAAACACTGCATTTTAGACTCAACAAAACCATCATAAAAAATATATACATATTTACTATGGTGAATTTACTTGTTTAGCCTTTTAGGGGACTCAGGACTTCTTAACTCTAAATTGAACTATATCAAATCCATGAAAATCCTAGGTCACTAAATTACCCCACCGATTGACCATTTTATCCTTAGAAATTAAAAACTCAAGATAGTACACATATAGGCTCACCAAACCACTTCATGAAGTAACATAACCAATCCTAAAATGTGATTCATCCACCTCAAAAGTTCTAGGTTCTAAGTGAACTCAAAATGTATCAATTATAAAGATATACTCTATCAAACCACTTTATGCTGATATCCCTCACTACTCTTCCACTTCCTCAGAGTCACAGTTTGGATCATATCATTCCATAGAGAGCCCCATCTAGAGTATAATCTTAAAAGATATCAATACCTATCAGGATAACTTACTAGAAAACATTCCATCAATATATTGCCAATTTATATATAATGAAGAAAACCATGAACCATCGACTTCAAATAGGAAATTTGGTTTCTATCATATCACCACTAGTAGGTGTATTATGCTCTCTGGCTTTAAAGAGTAGCTTAAATTATACCTCATAGAAACCATTACACCATACTAAAGATTCCACACTTGTCCCATAATTACTCTTAAGAAGGGGCTTCTTGAGTTCTATTTTAATTCCACATCGCTACCCAAAAAGGTGCACCTACTAACACCTCTAATGCCAATAATGGATACATCACCAAAAATAAGATGATGATTTCCTCTATTATATATGAGAACAAAACCTATGAACCACTGATTCCAAACTATACATCACCCAACCCTACAACTAACTCGATCGGGATATAGTCTATATTTTCAAAAGTGAATGTTGAGAATATCAAAGGAAAACACTAACCTACTCAAACCATTATGAAACCAACCTATTGCTTGTAAATTCCCCACTTTACACTATTTTAATTGGATATTACTACCCCATTTAGATTTCTCTTCTCTATTAGATCCATGCCATGGGATATAACCTACTAACTCATGCAACTAAAACTAAAATCCTTACATAAATATCCTTCACCACATAGCTAGGGATTATACATAATGAATATCAATTTTTAGTTAGACCAGCACCCCCAAAGTTTCAATCCCTTTTGGGTGAACTTGGTATAAACCTACTCACTGAAACACTTTAGTTGAATATTGTAGGAACAAAAAAAATCCAACCCTAAGGTAGGATGGTGTACTCCCCACATTTAGGAATGTCTATTATGTACACTTCTAGGTAATATATGATTGCATAATTTCAAAATAATTACCTCCATTCCAAGACTCCCTAACTTAGATAAAAACTATGGGTTATATTATAGATTAATAACATGATACCAACCACTAATTATAGTTTCTCAAACATATCCTCTAACCACTAAGCATGAAACACCCACTATGTCATTAGACACCATTCCATTTCTACACTTCTCCACCCTCACAATCCACCATGACTCTAGATTCCTAGTAAATCATTCACTACACACATATAAATGGATAGAATTCCTGAATCCGTAACCCATAACTAGATTTTCTACTGCACCATTTGTTCTCTATAAGAAGGCTTAAAATAAAATGCCAATAATTTAGGTCAATTACCTTCTACCTCATCTTAATAGAGAGTGTCGTCAATGAAGTATAACTACAATGATTCAATGGTTTCACAATATATCAAGGGTGTTATTTTTTCCCAAAAACCTCACTAGACTTGCATAATGTCTATAGAAATGTTAGAACGTTTCCAATAGAATAACTTCCACACAATAATAAAGAGTTTACATTGATCCCGATGAAACCTTATTCTAACTAGTTTCCCAACCACACCATTAATTAATTGGTATTGAAAGTGTTATCTGATAAATATTAGAAGATATTGGTATAGTATTTAATGTAAAACAATATAGGAACTAATATTTCAATAAGGGAAATACACACATACATCCTGAGGGTTTGAATTGCTTCCTTGGGGAAACCTTAACTCATTTACTCAGCTACACAACACCACAAAACAACTATGAATTATCCAATCACAATATGGATAACATCATAGGGTTTCATCCCTACTCAGTGAAATATTATAAAATCAAACTTTTTGATAAGGTAATAATACGCTTTAAATTTTTGTGATCATAGGAATGAAAACCACTTATAAGATTATATAGATCAATATGTATAACTAGAAGCTCTGTTGGAATCTCCAATTCCTAAACAACATCGCATAGAGGAAGTAATAGCACATACCAACAATGGTGAGCATGAGTGATAGTTAAGAAGAAGAAAAATCATTATTTGAAATCTATAGGTAAATGCCTGGGGGGAGCTTTCCATTTCATGAAACTATCTAAATATTTGAGTTTTATCACTCTATGTATTGCAAGTACCACCTCAAGGTGGTGGTGGTTGAATTGAATTAAATAATCATATAACCATAATCACTCTTTTTTTCATAAAATAATTTACTAAAACCCACCTTTAGAAACATTACAATTACTACTGTATAAAGTTTTATGCTCAATATTTCCTTTAATCACGAAGGACTCTTCATATCACCACTCTAGTTATCTTTAGAAGAAAAAAACTATCTCATTACCAAAAATAGGTTACATTGTCTCAAGTAAATATCAAGTAAAAAAACTCTACTCAAGGACTTCATTTTATATAGGGAAAACACTAAGGTGTAATCCTTAGATTAAATTTCCCTCTGAATTCCTTTCTCAAACTTCTGATATTGAAGTAACCTACTCTAATGCTCAATGTGTACCTCATAGAAAAAGTACATCATGATATCAGTCATGATCTAGCTTCCCTGATGAGGTCCTCGCATCTTCCAAAATTAAACCATTATTAATATAATAGGATAAAACTATAAAAAAAATTAAACTCCATACATGGTAGATTAGCAACATCATGAATCCAAGTAAACATCATTCAATGGCTCACTAAGATATGAAGGTAACCTAATGTGAGAACACCATTTGATCAGTGGATGTCTAAGAAAGATGGAAAGCATGATTCAATGACTCCAACCAATCCTTTATCACCTAAATATTTGTCTCACCTTGATTCCTAGGTAGTATCTATCACTAAAACACACACAGTGAAATCAACCTATGGGAAGTCTCATTGGTGTGTGATATTAACCTCTCTATAAGAAGTTTTTCTCAAAGTAAAATGGTAGGGGATCAGTAATATATTTATAGGGATTGAATATCACTCAAATATATCCTTTAATAATCATACCATCACTCCAATCATCAGTTATGAAGGGATCAAGAAGTGTCAGGAGCGCATCATAATTTGGACTCTAAAACTAATTAGGTTGTTTGCAGATAACATCCCCTTTTAGTTAGGATGGACCCACGGTTACTAGAGAAAATCTGGGAGAGATGAAACTGAAAATACATGAATGATCATGACTAAAAAATATACAATTAATGTATCAAATTATTTATACCAATAAAATTATTCCTTATAGTTCCAGGTCGACTAACTATTAACTAGAGTCACATCAAAAGGATATTTCAGCCACAACATCTATGCTAGTTTCCTTAGTCGAATAATTAAGCTTAATAAATCCAAATAATTGTTGTCCTAAATCCCAAAAAATCACCAAAAGACTAAATTTAGTCTTTATCCATAAGATTTGAACCAGTTTGTTAGTATTCTGACATGACCTAACCCATTGTAACCCAACCTGGGATAGAATTTGGTCGAGTGTTACACCCCAAGACTACCTCCAAAAGACCAGGGGACGGTGACTAGCACCATGAAATCATATTCATACATGGTATTCCTTAGACTATATAAAACTATGAAAGATATATATCCCAAATACACAATATATATCTTAACAACCATTAATGGTATACATAAATAACTGAATTTTAAAATATATGCATGAATAAAACAACAATTATCTAATACAACACCACATGGAAGAATAAAAAAAGTAAATATAAAATATATTATACCACAAGGAACGAATAACATGTAATAAGTAAAAGAATCTCCATATTACATGAAATTTTGGGAAGTGAACATCAAAAGCAATCAAATCTACCATATTCCATCAACTACCACTATGAATCAGTGTTTTACTAGAGGGTACCGACTCTTCCTATGGTTTTGGGGACCTGTACCTCATACAATTCTTATATTTTGGTGAGAAAATATGAAGGTTTATAAAATTTTCCTAGTACACGGTGTGTCTTTATGGGGTACATAGCATGAAGGAAACTCAGGAAATTTGGTTGTATACCACCACTACCAAATATATGTGAAGTTGATAAAAATGGAATGTTCAGTAAGTTACATGGTGTGAATGGATTTATATAAGCTGAGGCATATAATTCCAATAGATTTGGTGTCACGTATCATAGTACATGAAATTTACTCATAGTACATGGTAAGTAGGACCACACATGATGGACAGTGTGTATTATGGATACATTTCAGGTTTCCATGCTAAATGTACATGACATCTCCAAGGAATACAAATCATGTGGGTCCTACATGGATACTTGGTAGGTATAGCGTGTACACGCCAATCTTTACCTTTTGACATATATGGTATGTAACCCATAGTAACACGGTATGTGATATTTATAAATCCATTTAAACCTTGAACCATAGATTATAGGTCACATGGAATATAATATAAAGTATTATATAATGTCTAATCATGAATTATTTATCACCTTTATGTTTCTTCAATGAATCACATCGCAATCAGTTCCAAAACCACTTCCTCTGAAGTCGTATATGTTTTCATCTGACTCCAATGCCTCTAGAATCACTATATCACCTCATCAATATCTATCCAACCAAAAAAAAAAATTTAATCATTCTCATCATCCCATTAATTTTCAAATCCACACAAAACATCATCAGTCATCAAAACCACCACTATCCCATTGCCAACCATCCATCACCACTCCTCAGGTCCACCATTTGAACATCATTTCTCCATTCCATCAATGTGAATCCAAACCAAAAATCAGGGTATTCATTATCAAAATAAAATGTTATGAAATTTAAAGAAAAAACGAGGGATGATTGATTAATGGTGGTTGGTGGAAAGTCTAAACACTCAATATGGGTGCATTCTAAATTCATCAAAGAACATAGGACATAAAAAATGGATGATTTTTTCAATCGTTAGGAAATGTATATAATAACATAAAAATAATAATTATAATAATAATATTTTTATTATTAATTATCTTTTAATTCAATGATTTATCACCAAAACAAAAATAAAATGTTTATAAAAAAAATTAAAACATAAATTATCAAGTATAGTCATGAAACAAATAATCCCTCTAACTAATAAAACTATAAAATTGTAAATTTTATTATCCATGCAATGTAAAAAAATTCTATTTTCCAATTGAATAAATAAAATTTAATATTTAAAAGTAAATTAAATGACTCTGGATTCCCAGCTTTTTAATTCCCTGTGATTTGAAAACTTAAATTCCACAAAATGGAAATTTATTTTCAATTATAACATATACAAATATCCAAAAGAATAAAGTCTAATTTTTAAAATATTCTGTTGAATATATCAATGTTTCGTCATATATTCTCATTTTATTAAATAATAATGGGAGGGGGATCAAGTCACATTATGAACTCAACACAAAAAACAAAGAATAGTTCTTTAATTCATTATGCAAATGTTTAGGATTCAAAATTTTGATCATCTATTACAAGATTTTTTTATCTTCATCATCATACAATTTCAACTTCACGTATAAGAACAACCTTCCCCCACCAACTTCATTTCAAATTTCTATAGTATTAATAGAAAAACCTAAATAAATCTTATAACATTGGATTATATAAGATAATAATTAGGTCAAGTTGAATTTTATTTAAATTCCAAAAAATTATTTGTTCAATGATCGACACTTGGGAACATAATTAATACCTCTATAAGATAAAACACATAATTTTGGAAACAACCATAGTGTAGTATTTTTTACCTATGGTTTTATTTAGGATATATTTATATTTTCTCTAGTAGAATAAATAAATAATTATTTAATAAAAATTAAATATACATTAAAATTAAAATATCTTGAATATTTAATAAAATTATTCCCAAGGTTAAAAATCACATAAAGAACTCAATGGAACCATTAAAAAATTATATGGTTGTTTACTAGACTGGTTTTATATTTGTACCCCTTTTAGGGGTTTGGGACTTCTTAACTCAAAATTGAGCTAATTCAAACCCATGAAAAACACAGGTTTCTATAATAAAAGTAACTTGAGTGACTATATAATAGGAGTTAAATGGTTAATCATATTGATATTAAATTGGTCATACATTTTTCAGATGATAATGTGGTCAAACTTATTTTAAATTTAAAGGGTATTAGAGTAGGAAGATTTTCATAGGATTTTATCTTAAAATTAAACATGATTAAAAATGGATTTAATCAATATAAATGATGTTTTAAAATAATATGTGAGATTAAAATGAATTTTTTCTGGGCTTATATTTTTGTTACAAAAATGGAGATATTTGTTATGGTATTATTTACTTGATTTTTTCATTTAAAATAAAATATGGTTTTTTGGTGTGAGTTCTTGGATTCTTAATAGTCCATATTTAGGGATAATATTGATTGTGTTAAGGTGTAATTGGTTACCTATTAGGTCCTTAAGGTATATATTTTAAGCGTTCTATGTTCTATTATTTTTGTAATGGAATTTTCAACCATCAGGGGTGGCTCCTGGTTTAGTGAATGGTGAGATTTTCATTTTTTTTCTTAGAGCATGGATTATAATGTTTATGAAGAATGACTTGGGTAGTGAGATTTGGGTTCTTAAAATTCTTGATTAGTGTGTGTTATGGTTTGGTTTTTAATTTTAAAGTCAAATTCATTGAATTTGTATTATAAGAGGGATTGAGTGGTCATTTTGGGTGACTAGTGGGATATGTTTATAAAGGTTAATCTTAAATATTGGGTAAAAACAATAGAACTGTAAAACTTTTATTCGAATACTTTTTAGGGTAGTTTCATACCCAAATTGGTTATTTTGGTATATTTAAAATTTATCAAAGTATTTAAAAATATTATATATGAAAATTGGGGGTTTACAAATATTTTTTAGTAATTTCATAATTTTTAGTGCATTGGACATAATTATCCCACATAGTTATCATGTATATATTGACAAATCACGTATCACTAAATATTATCCAAGAATATTTTTATTTCATGATTTTCAAAAAATTCATGTTGTGAAAACTTCTTAACACAATTTTGTTCCATGATTAGTAAATTAAGAAATCTAGTTATGCATCTATTTATTTTTTTTATTTTGGAATATCTTCATCTTTTAAATTTTTGGGAATGGATTATCAAAATTCATATAGGTTAGGAACCTTGTTTAGAGGGGGGGTTCAGCCTTGGATTAGTCAAAATATTTTTATTTAATGGGGGATTATGGATTTTTATCTTTGGGTATGAGTGAATAAATTTTTTTGTTATAGGTATTTTTTACTTATTTTGATTATCTTATGATTAAGAGATTGTAGTTTAGAAACTTTGGTTTATTAATGGGATTGGGTATGATCATTTTATTTTAATGGTTCATGTACATTGGGAGTTCATCAGGTTGGAATTTTGGGTATATATTTTTCATTTATTTTATATTAACATGATAGTGGATTATCCTCATATGTATTTTAGATGCAAAAAAATAGTGATTAGAGAGTTTCTCAAGGTAAAATTGGGAATCTCCCCTCAAAAATTTATATTTTTTATCATATTGATCCTAAGGATGAATTCTTCTAATAGTAGGCTCATTGATATAATTCCATGGACATGAAATATTTAATTAATAAATTAGTTTAATTGGATGATGTCACGACCCATCCTAGAGGGGACCATACTATGACAACCCCAAGCCCGCCTCCAATAAGTCAGGGGCCGTTGACTAGAATCGTGTAGGCATATCCCACAAATGGGATGAATTTGCCTAAAGTGCCTATACACACACATACATCTCCAAGCCACAAATGTTGAAATGTAAAAAAACTAAGCAAACAATGCATGAAAACCACTATATCCCACAACTAGAGTATGATAGTAAAATTATTGGAAAGTAAATAGGGACAAATACAATCCCACCATAAAGAATCTGTAACATAAATTTAAACTATAAGTAAAGGCATTGGGAATCCTATCTAAGATCCTCGGGAACACACCTTAGTTTTTCTGGTCTCACTAAGCATTGTCCGGTCCTGGTCTGCCTAGAACTCTATCAAAAGGTTGATCATCTACACAAGGCATGACACGTTCAGGCAAAGCTCCTATCGGGGGTGAGTATAATAATACTAAATAGGACACGCCAAACCACAAAGAAATACCACAAAGGAATAACATAAGGGAATACCAAAAAGTAAAACCACAAAGTAATACCATAAAGGAATACCAAAAAGGAATACCACAAAGGAATACCACAAAGGAATACCATCACTTAATACCACAAAGGAATAATATAAAGGAATTCCAAAAATGAATACCACAAATGAAAGTACAGTCATCTCTACACAGTTATATGTCTATAGTACATATAAATATATATATACTTAATAGAGACATCACACCATTAGGAAATCATAACCAACTACCATCTTCCAGATTCTGCTTGAAGCATGCTCATTCTGCAAGAACTCACTCCTCAAGCCATGATATCTTCAGAGACACTCATGGAGAGGTATATATCATTTGGGCCCTACCCAAATGAGAACATATTATTTTTTAAGGAAGACTATGATACAAAAGGTTGGGGTCACACCCATAACTGACTGCGTAACACCATGGATCATGCCCAAACTCACTAGGGGAAACCACGTACCCAATCTGGATCAGCTCACTATGTAGGGGATCATGCCCATGCACCTTGGGCAATACCACTGACCCTACTGATGCAGCTTGTTATATAGAGGATTAGTTCTCTTCTCAAGGAGGTTACTCAATTCTAAAAAATACACTAGGGGTGATAGAGGATCACACTCAAGTATTGGGGAGGGATACTATACTCTATATGAGACTCAGCCTCTAGAGGGGATTATAATCCAGTGAAGTGGATATAATGTCGTACTGAACCCCCAAGGGAAAGGACCAAGGGAACGCTATCAACATATACTGGTCCAAACTAAAAACTCACCACTTATCCCAAAATGACCATCTCAACATCAGGGTCTCAATGCTGTAAATGGATCATAAATTGGACACTCTCTTTTGGAGATATGCTCATTTGAGAGAAATTGCTTCTAGGACTACCGGGGCCAATGGACCTACTGTCGTGGTACATCCAACCTACCATTGCATTCGACCACTATGATTGGTTGACTGACTACGTGGTCGGTCGCGTGATCACTTCACCCACAGTCGACCGTCACGGTCGACCATCACACTCAATTATCATGTCTGGTATGCCCATGGTAGCTCAAACTGTTACGGGCTTCCGTTCAACCTTCATGGTCGACTGTGAGTGCTCTCTACCCTAGTTTCTCTGGATCTGACATAGATCTGACCTGGGGAGCTTCAACTGACCCAGACCTCTGGCCTGACCCACCCCATCGGCCCGAACCGACCCACCGGTCCGACCTAGCCCACTAGTCCAACCCAGCATGTTCTATCATCACCACGTCTCACATGAATCACCACCACGTCCACATTTTTTGGCCCCTCCTCATCTGCCACCCGCATCCCACCACCTTCACCGCATCTCACCATAGTCATGTGCCCATCTTCTTCATCTTCTCCCATGATTGCCGCCACTAGCCACACCTACCACACATAGATTCGCCTACATGCATCGTTGCTAGTGTAATTTCAGTGGCCTTTTCTGGGGACCACCACACCTCCTTTGATGCCTTAAAATCAAAATAGTCATAGATCTGAGCTCCTTGGGTCCAGATCTACATATATCTTGCCTCGGTTTTCGATTAAACTCAAATTCAGGTGTTTGATCATGATTATAACCACCCAACAACATTAACCCATGAATCGAGGGGTTACAATGGTGAAGAACATTAAGAAATAGAGGATAAATTCAAATGATAGAAGTTTTAACATCATTATCCAAACTTTCTTGGCCAATGATCAATAATGGGGGATTTCGGGTTAGAAAAATAGATTTAATAAAATATGATAACCCACAAATATGATTGATCTATGGGATAATCTATTCAAAGATTAGTAAATGTTTTTCGTAGAATTATAGAATGGGGAATAACATAAAAATAACACATCCTACCTAAATTAGGATCACTCACTGACGAAGAACGGTCCTCGTGTCATATCCATAGGCAAGGTCCTTTGAATTCGAGGTGTGTCGGTCATCGATCTGTGATCCATTCCCATTTTTTTGAGAGAGTTCTTCAAAGGTTCTCTCCAACGGTTCTCCAAAGATTATTGGGT
This sequence comes from Viscum album, assembly GCA_963277665.1. Taxonomy (NCBI): domain Eukaryota; kingdom Viridiplantae; phylum Streptophyta; class Magnoliopsida; order Santalales; family Viscaceae; genus Viscum; species Viscum album. The sequence goes on along the minus strand of OY728122.1, from coordinate 75,877,325 downwards.
TATGTAGATAAACCTAGAATTCTGAAATGAGGATATTTTTCAGGGAAAAGTCACTACATCAAAAAAATAATTTTTAATAATTATTTTATTAATGTTACCTCTCATTAAAACTTTTTAAAAATTGACATGTGCTGGATAAAGTCAAGTTTTTCCAAGGGAAAATCTATAATTATGATCTCAATGTTGCCCTCGGATTTTTTTATCAGGGAATCTGTTTATGATTTATTCCAATTTTTTTTTAATAGACTGTGTTGGTGTTATTAAAAAGTTTAATATTTTTCAAACATTTATTTCGAGCACACTAAGCCATAGAATTGCATGTCTTCTTAGAAACCTGGTCTCAAAATCAATCTATATAATATCCAAAAATATTACATGGAAAATATGAGATGTTACATTATCCCTGCCTTGGGGATTTACATCCTCAAAATCCAAAACAAGGGAAACTTAAATAGATGAGGTTATTGAGCATGAATATGATCCTACCACTCACATGTGCTCTCCTAGAGATTTTAGAGATTCCACTGAATTCACACCAGAGGAATTGACCATCCACAAATGATCCTCTCATGTCGATCCTCGATATCCATTGGGTACTCATCAAAATTCATTCCATCCTTGATGTCCAGCTTTCCCTTGTCAATGTCATGTGATGGGTTATGCAAGTACCTCATCATTTGTGACATGTGGAAGATGTCTTGTACCCGATCTAGATGTGGTGGTATAGACTAGAAGTATGCCTCCTCACCAACTCTTCATAGTATCTATAAAGAGAAAATAAACCTCATAGATAGATTTCCACCCTAGAATAATCTCCATAATCCACATTGAGATAAAACCTAAAGGAACACATGGTCTCCCTCCTCAAACTCCAAAGGCCTCCATCACTTGTCATCATAATAATTATGATGGTTCTATGAAGTCTACATCTTCTCCTTGATGATCTACACATTCTCTATAGTATCTCACACCAACTCTGGGCCTATGAGTGATAATTATCCTAGGTCAGTCCAATAAAGTAGTAACTGATAGGGTTTCCCAAAAAAACCTCAAATGGTGCCATACCAATGGTGGAATGGAAGATATAGATATACTCTAACTCCACCAGTGGTATTTGGTCCTCAAAACTATGACTAAAGTCTAACATAAAATCCCACAACATTTCCTCTAGAACTTGAATGGTCCGCTCTCTCTGGTCAGCTTTCTGTGGGTGAAATGCTATACTCAAGTGTAACTGGGTCCTAAACACCCCCTGTAATCCCTTATATAACCGAGATGTAAATACAGAATCATTATCTGAGATAATCATCAATGTAATTCCATGGAGAAAAACTATTTCCTACATGTAGAGGCATCCCATGGTCTCTACTAAACTCTACTATCAAAAATCTAGGAAGTGGGCTGACATGGTGAGTCGGTCAACAATCACAAAGATAGAATCATGTCCCCTGGATGTATGTGGTAAAACTATCATGAAGTCCATTACTATCTCATACTACTTCCATTCTGGAACCTCAAGGGGTTGAGCTAAACTCGTTGGAACCTAGTGCCCAGTCTTCACTTGCTGACAAGAAAGGCATCGAGAAACAAACTCTGCAACTCCTTTCTTCATCCCTAGCCACTAAAACTGACATCAGAGGTCTTGGTACATATTTTCCACACCTAGATGTACCGCTAAATGGGATGTATAAAACACCCTCAGAACCTCCTCCTGCAATTCAACTAACACTATTGTGAATCCTCTAAAAATAATGAGGTTCTTCCCACCTTTCAAATATCTATTAGGAGTATACCATATGGAAATATTATCATGTACAGTCTCGCAGTCATTATCCCTGAGTTGTGCCTTTTTGAAACACTATAAGATTTGATGGGTGAAAACCATCTACTGGAGGTAATATTATCCATCTCCATCCATAAAATATATTTTTAATGAGGCCAATTTCTCTAATGCCTCATTCAGAAACTATGAATTGGATCTCTTACTGAGAGCATCTGCCACCATGTTCCCCTTCCTAGGAGTATAGAAATTCTCAAATTCCTAGTCCTGAAGGAACTCTATCCATCTCATCTATCTCAAGTTCATATCTTTCTTAGAAAATATATACTTGAGACTCTCTTGATCTGAGTAGATGAAAAATTTCTTTCCCATCTGGTAGTGTCGCCACATATTTAATACAAAGACTATTATTGCTAGCTCAAGATCATGGGTCACGTAGTTATACTCATGTAGTCTCAAATGTAGTGAACCGTAAGAAATCACTTCTTTCCTATGAATCAAGAGACAACCAATACCGGTCCCTGATGCATCATAGATCACCACGTACTCAACACATTCCTCCTATAACTTCAGGATGGGAACACTCTCTAACCTCTTCCTCTACTCTAGAAAGCATTGTTGGCACTTTTTTGTCCACGCGAAAGGTTTCCCCTTTCATGTCAAAGTTTTCAAGGGTGATGATACTCAAGAGAAGTCAGGTAAAAACCACTAATTGTAACCTACCAATCCAAGGAAACTCCTCACCTAGGTAACACTCTTGGGTGGCTATAAAGTGAGAACTTTTTCAACCTTTGTTGTATCCACTACAAATCAAACCTTTGAGATGACATGTCCTAGAAAATGGACCTCTTGAATCTAGAACTGACACTTTGAGAAATTCTCATAAATTTGGTGCTCTCAGAGTGTGTTAACGACCATCCTCGTGTGTCTCGCATGCTCCCCATTGAACACTTAGTACCCTAGGATGTCAAAAATAAAGACCATAATGAACCAGTCTATGTAAGGATGAAAGACCAGGTTCATGTGTCCCATGAACACTGTTGGGAATTCTTCATGCCAAATAGCATCACCAAGTACTCATAGGGACCATAATGACATCTGAAGAACATATTTGGTATATCATTATCCTATACTCACAGTTGGTGATAGCATGATTTGAGGTCAATCATTGAGAACCATCGCACCCCTTTCAACTCATCAAAGAGTTAATTGATCCTCTATAGTGGATACTTGTTCTTAACAGTCACCTGGTTTAAGCACTGGTAATCCACACATAACCTAAACCTCCCATATAACTTCTTGGAAAAAAACAGTGGATGCCTAGCCTGAAACATTGGGTATCACGAATCCCTTCCTCTATAAGTCCTCCAAATATATCCTCAACTCACAAAGCTCTGTGGGATCCATCCAATATGCAGGTGTATATATCAAGGTTTTCCTATGGTGGAGATCAATGTATAATTACATCTCCCTATCGGGAGGTAAAATAGAAACATCTTCATAAAATACATCTGTATACCACACCACCACTTCTGGAAACTAAGGAGTCATATCATCCCCTACAATGAGGATGAGGTTTTCCAACAGATGATTAATTGGCTAAACCCTCCTATGTGTGAGTCCATCATGCACTGCCTTTGTTTCCTTTTCATCAAAAAATCAAAACTCGGTTCCATCTTTGTGGACACACCACACTCTTCACCTAAAATAGTCAATCTGAGCATGAACTATGAATAACCAGTCCATACTAACAATGATGTCGTAAGGCCTCAATGATGCTACCAAAAAATCCCAACTGAAACTCTTTCCTCTAAGAGTCAGGTCACCCAGACGGCACCAGTATGTGATCATAGAGTCTCCTCTAGTAGGAGTCTCCAAGCATAAGGGTCGAGTCAATGGTTTAAACAGAATCTTTGAGTCCTAGATAAGGTTCGTGGAAAGAAAAGAATGAAAAGAACCTATATATATCAAAATTGTAGAAAAGGTGGAAAAGATACCGATTATACATCATATTATCCTTGTAACTCTAAGTTCATAAGTCTCTATCACCTGTAGTTGGACTCATCCCTTCCCACCACCTCCATAAGCCTAGCATGGGACACTTGGGGTGGGGTGGTAATAGTAAAACCTTTGATCACCTCTTGATACCCTACCTACCCACTAACTCATTTTCCTCCATACATAACATCCTTATCCTGTATTTTTCTCTACCTCAGCCGTCCATTTACCGTCTCCTATTCAGTTTTACGATGGGTCAAGAAATCATGTGCCAGATATCCCTAACTACTTCATGAGTAATATCGTCTGTCCCTAGGATGAATCAAGCTACCATAGGAGCCCTGCACCACTGAAACTAAGTCCTGGGATCATCCCCTAAAGTGCATGACCCACTTAGATTCCTATAAATGTTGTTGAATACCTATTTCTAAGGTGCCAGCTACTGAGTGCCCACTGCTAGATCCCAATACTGGTGTCTACTCTGCTAGAAAACTTTCCACTAATAGGGATCTCTCAACTACCCCAACACAGGTAGAAATAATATGGGATACCACTGATGTCCTAGTGTAATCCCTTCTTGAAGGTCTGAGCCTTGAAGAACTAGTCTTGTACCATGTCCATGGAGTAGCAGGAAAGGTCTGTAAAATTTATAGAATACTCCACCACAATCATACCACCTTGCAGAAAATGCATAAGTTCTTGTATGCATACCGATTGCAACATGGATGGATCAAACCCCTATTTCAAGAGATGCATGAAGTTTTTCTAGGAGAGATCTATCTCATCATTTGACTGAGTCACTAAGAACCACCAACGCCCCATAGATCTTTGAAGGATACTTGCAGTAATAAATTTCATCTGATCGGCAGGCATCCTCATAAGGTGAAAAACATGGGTGAATCCCTCTAGCAAATCCTCATCCAACTAGGGGTATGGATCACCCCAAAACCTAGTAGTTTTTACCTCTAAAACTCATTCAATGAACTCATTCCATGTGAATCCTCAGCTAGTAGTGCTGGTAATAGTTGCTGCTCAATGGGTGGTGGTATAACTGGTGAACTGCCTGAAGGTGGTATTTGTGGTAAATTCCCCTATACCAATTCCGCTTCACTAGTAAGATCATCCTCATGATCAAGTAGAGGAATACTAGTTAGAAATATAGATTAGAGAATCCTGAAATAAAACAAGATGTATCACAGTCAATAGAGTTTATCTAGAGGGTTGACTTGAGAAGGACATGGAAAACACAACCATTTATATATGATTCATGTACCATTGTTTTTCTTATAACCAGTGTTTTCATGTACTGATTCAAAAAGTAGGTAAACAGAGTCCTGGTGTATGGATACATCGGCCATCGTACCAACATTGGAGTCCCTAGCCTAAAATCTAAACTTGAAACGCTTACATTATTTCCCCAATCCAACCTCACAGACTCCTGGCCCTAAAGTAGAATTGACCACCTCTGATACCACTATATCATGACTCTTCACAGAGGGGATTATGATGTGACAATGCTAAGACCACTTCTAATAGGCCAGGGGATGGTGACTAAGACCGAGTAGGCATATCCCACAAATTAAAGGCATTATCCTAAAGTGTCTATATGCACACACACATCTCCAAGAAACAAATGATGAAATTAAAAAACACTAAGAAAACAATGCATGCAAAACACTATATCTCACAACCAGAGTATGACAATAAAAGTACTGGAAAGTAAATAAGGACAAATACTAGCCCACCACAAAGAGTATATAACACAAGTCTAACCTAGAAGTAGAGGCACTAGGACTGCTATCTGAAAGTCACAGGAACACAAGTCTGTCTGTCTGGCCTCACTAAGTACCGCCTGGTCCTGGTCCACCTAAGACTCCATCAAAAGGTCGATCATCTGCATAAGATATGACATGTGTGGGAAAATACCATGTAGAGGTGAGTATAAAAATACTCATTAATACACCCTGAACTATAAATAAATACCATAAAGGAATACCACAAATGAATACCATATAGAAAATTACAGTCATCTCTACACAGGTATATGTCTACAAAACCTATAACAAGAATATCCAGATATACTCAAGAGAGTCCCTACACCATCAGGTTTTCATAACCAACTACTATCCATAGGATTATGCTCGAAGCACCCTCATTCTAGGAGAACTCACTCCTCGAACCACCATATCATCATAGACACTTAAGGAGATGTCTAAATCATTTTGTCTTTTCCTAAATGAGAACATATTGTTCAAGGAAGACTACGATACCCAGAGAGGGGATCACACCAAGAACTAATCGAGGGATACCATGGATCATGCCCAGAATCACTTAGGGATACCACATACCTAATCTGGATCAACCAGCTAGGTAAGGGATCATTCCCATACACACTAGGGGATACCACTAACCCTACTGATGCGGCCTGTTAGATGGAGGATCAACACCCTGGTCAAGGAGGTTGAATAATTCCAAAAACTCCACTAGGGGTGATAGAGTATCATAATTTAGTATTGGGGAGGGATACCACACTATATCTGAGACTCAACCTCTAGAGGGTATTACAATCTAGTGATGTGGATGTAATGTCATACTGAAACCTCGAGGTAAAGGACCAAGGGAATGCTCTCAACCAAAACTGGTCCAAACTAAAAACTCACCACTTGTCCCAAAATGACCATCTCAATGTTAGGGTCTCATGGTCATAGATGGATTGTTGATTGGATTCTCCTTTTAGGAGATACACTCATTTAAGATAAACTGCATGCAGTCTTACCAGGGCCTACGGACCTACCACCATGATCGTTCGTGTTTTCGTTGCACCCACGATCGACTATCATGGTCGACTATTGAAGTAAGTGTGCCCATGGTAGCTTGAGCTATTGCAGCCCTACGGTCGACCGTCACGGTCGACCCTGACCGCTCTCTACCCCAACCTCCCCAGATCTGACCCGAGTCCTCTTCATCCCACCCAGCCCACCAGCCCGACCTAACCTTGCCCAGCCCGTTTCACCGCCACCGTGTCCACCTCCACTGAACCCTATGGTGCATCTGCGTCCACTACCTGTAGCCCACTACCATTTCCATGTCCCACCACTTCTATCACACTATCCTTCGTATTCTTCTCATGTGGTCGCTACCACTGGCTGCACCCACCGCACATGGCTCCACCGTCGTGTGCCCCCACCACCACTGTGAGCCACCTGTGGAATCGGTGGTCCCTTCCAAAGACCACCAATCCTTCTTTGAAGCCTGAAAATCAAAATAATCATTGAACTGATCTCCTTGGGTCATAATCTATACATATCCTTCCTCGATTTTTGATTCGCCTCGAATCCAGGGGTTTGATCATGCTCGAAACCACTCGGAAACATTGACCCATGAACCAAGGGGTTCCAATGGTGAATAATGCAAAGAACAGAGGGAGAAATGCACATGAGAAAAGGTTTAACTTCGTTTTCCAAGTGTTCTTGGCCAATAATAAAGAACGGGGGATTTGGGGTTAGAAAAACATAGTTAATAAACCCCGATAACCTACAAACAAATACATCCCACAAATACGATCAATCTGCCAGATAATCTGTTGACGGATTAGTCTAAGTTCATCATAGAAATTTAGAATAGGGAAGAAGATAAAAATAACACATCCAACCTCGATTCTGATCACTTAATGATGAAGAACAATCGTCACATCATTACCGTAGGCAAGGCCCTTTGAATCTGAGGTGCGTCAATCATAGATCCACGATTTGTCATTGTTTTTGCAATAGAGTTCTTTAAAGGTTCTATCTAATGGATATCCAAAGATTATAGGGTTATGAGGCTAACCCTAAAATTCTATCATAAGGGTATTTTTAATATAAAATTTGATGCGTCAACAAAATAATTTTTATTAAATAATTTTATTTATGTTACATCCCGTGAAAAATTTGTCACAAATGACCAACGCCGAATAAAGTTAATTCATGCCTTGGGTAAATCCCCCATTTTAAGCTCAACGGTTCCCTTGTATTTTTTATTTGGGAAATAGTTTAATAGTTATTCCACTTTTTTTAGGAAAATTGTGCATGCCTTCTATTAAAAAGTTTAATATTTTTCAAACTTTTATTATGGGCACATCGGGCCTCAGAATTACACGTCGTCTTAGTGCCTACTCTCGAAATCAATCCATATAATATCCAAAAATAGTACACAAAAAATCCAAGATGTTATAGTGGATATCATTGTGTTCCTATTGGGAGACATCCCCATAGATGGAAATTGATAATATATTTATTATAGTAAGTGATTTGATTTTTTCTATAATTTACTTTTATTTTTCTTGTGTTTTGATTTAACATCTGTATCCTGGATTACTCTACAGTAACAATACTAGGTCAATACTTGACTTCAGGCATGCCTCACCATGCACTAGAGGCTGATGAATATCAATGATGGTCTAGGGTGTAACCATAGGGAGACTATAAACTCATATATAAGAGTGATAAAAATAGTGTAAATATCATACAATTAGATATCATAATATCCAAAAGAATAAAAAAAGGACACAATCAAGATATCAAAAATAAATAATGTAATACAAGCTGTAATAAAATGAATTATATAAATGGAATACAATTCAAGAATACATCAACAAGATATTCTCTGGAAAGATCATATAAAACCCAAACCAAATAAACAAAAACAAAAATAATCACTACCTAGTCATGAGTCCCACACCTAGCCCCATCTTCTGACTCTGCCTAAGTTATCCAGCTGAACCATCCAATACTAAGCCTCTTACATACATGTAATTACAATCATAAGGTCTAATTAGGTACCAAAGTTCCAAGGCATCCCTAGTGGGTTGTGGGTAAAACATGGTAGGCATCTACCAATGGTGTCCCTAACATAACCATTAAATAAAGTGTACGCACAATGTGATATGATCATAATAATAAAATTAACTATCGAAGCATAAAGAAATAATCATACCTAGTCCTTGGGTTTTAAGGTGAGACTCGAGACTGACCATACTTACTTTGGCTAGTGTTGGATGTCTCTGAGCATAATACACACCACCTAGGGAGTCCATGTCCTTCCACTAAACCAAAAGTATCACCACATAGGGGGATAATTTCCTACCCAATGTCATTATGTAGAATACCCCCAGGGATCCTCATATCTCCCTAAAGCCTCAAATATAATACAAATAGGGTACGAATCCCACACTGTAGCATCATATATCATACACCCAGGGGGATTCCCTCCCTGGAACCTCATATTGTATACAACCAGGGGAAATGTACCTCCATGGGACCTCATATTGTATACACCCACGAGGATCGTACCTCCCCAAAACTTCTTATAGCATATACCAAGGGGGATATATCCCACCCTAAAACATTATATATCATACACTCAAGGGGCTTCCCTTCCCATAAACTCATATATCATACACCCATAATAATTTTTTACCTCCTTGGATCCTTACATGGAATACACCTAAGGGGATTCATCCTAAAAAAGATCATAATATATCATACACCCTTGGTCCATCCCTCCCCAAAACCTCATATATCATAAAACCAAGACATAATACATCCCCATGACCTCATATAGTATACACCTAAGGGTCTAAAACCTCCATGTAACCTTATATAACTTACACCTAGGGGTTTTATCCCACTTTTGAACATATACCATGTCATTATTATCCATAGGAATGCTTCCCACTCTGGCACCAAATAAATTATATATCAAAATCAATGGTTCAGATGTTGTTAAAACCCCACATACATTTCCTAGGTTTTTCTATCAAGAAAAACACCTATTATCATCACCACATTCATATTATTCTATCACTATAAGGGAGTTATTATATTATTTCTCTCTAGGGTCAACATTAGAGTTGGAAAAAACTATTGTCCCCTAAGTCGCATCACATTCTATACACCCCACACGGTTATCTTTCTCTCTTTCCAATGTCTAGGGTCAATCTCATAACTTCTAGGGAATCGCAACCCGTAATATGACCATGATCATATCATGGAATAACCATCCACACTAGAAATACCAAACATGATTTACAGAAAAAAGATTTCATAATTTCAATCTCACTCCGAAAGGTAATATTGGTTAGTCCCCTCACACCAAACCATCACACAAGCCTTTCTGTGGTGTCCTCACTTGGGTGTACACACATACAAGTATATAAGGAACACTCATCCGATGATTATTCATCAATCCATGGGGGGATCAAGAAATAAATGGTTCTATATGGTCTATGCTAAGGTGTCTTTTCCCAATCCATCGCCCTATATTACTTAGAGGTCATTAAGGGAATCAATCTACGGTCCCCTATATTCATTTTTTCATTTATACCACTTTTAAGTCTTTATATTTCATAATATATGTTGTAGTTTAACCCTCTTCCATCAACATACAAGGCATAAAACTAGTGTCCAAGGGTCCACCAAGTCCCAAGACACTTCCATTCTCTATAGGTTTTAAACTAAATAATTCACTTTCAATTTAATTATCAATTTCTCACACAAGTGTAAAGACTACATATCACATGCTACATAAACTAACGCATGAACCTTAGAAACATTTTTACAGACCACTGACTTAATACATAAAGTCATATTCTTTATAAAAAATCTTATCCACCATGATCTAAGATCATCAAAGCCCAAATTTCTATAGTTTGTCAACAAAAATCCTAAACTTCATTAAATCTATATCAAATTAATTATAAATCAATTATAAGTAATTTAAATTTTTAACTTGAAGAAATTCCATACTTTAATTCTTGGGAATAAACAACAATTCACTCGCCGAGTAATCTTCTGATACCAGTTCCATAGGTGATGGGGAGAACACCACCCTTAGTATACACTTAGACCTTTTCATGTCTAATTTAAATTTTATTATTCCAATTAATCCATTAATTATACCCAAAAATGATAAAAACCCATAAATAGATTTAAGGTAGTGATCTTCCACCTAGAATCTATAGAAAACCTTGTACGACCATCCATTAAGAAAATCCTTTTGATATTATAAAAGAAAATACCCATAATATCAAGAAAATTCCACCATGATCTAATAGAATAATTTCCAAATCCCAGTTTGGGTTACAATAAGTTGGAAATAATAAAAGGGGGATGAAACTAATGAATAATTAAAGAGGGATGATAGATTTACCTCTATCTATACTCTATATCAAATAGCACTCAGATCCATTGAGAATCAAAGAGAAAAGACCTTGGAGGTGGTAATATAAAGATATGAATAAAGGCAAAGAAATTTCTTATTGTATAGTAAGAAGAAACCCTCTCATGTTTTAAAAAAAATAAAAAATATTTTTATAAATTAATAATTTCTCTTAAAACGAATTAAATATATGGTTTTTAAAATCTATAAATAAGGTTTCTAAATTTGGGGAAAATATCACTCCATGCGTAACATATATAAACCATAAGTAATATATATCTCCCCTACATGACGTTTTTACCTTTGATAGATTTTCATATGCAACATCTATAATCGATACACAAGGTTTTTCCCTTTGGAAAAACATATGAGTAGCATTTTCCCCATGAATAAAGTTTTTCCATATGTAAAAACCCCATACGTAGTATTTTTTCACAATGCATAATATATTTCTCTTTTCCAAATTTGTTATGTACTATTTTTGACTAATTTATAATATATTTACCCAAGCATAAGGTTTTTCCTTACCCAAAAACCCATGAATTATTTTTTTATATAATTCCTAAGGTTTATCCCTTAGGAAAAATCCATAAGTAACATATTTTTCCTGTGTAAGGTTTTTCCCTTAGCCATAAAAATAATACATATAATTTTTATTTCATGAATATTATATTAATTCATATGTAATATATTTTACTTACACACTATTCAATACATAATATATATTCTCAATGAATAAGATCTTTTTATTATCTAAAAAATTGATATGTAATATATTTCTTCTCTGTATAATATAGTATCTCCCTTATGTAGGGGTTTTCCCTTTATCGAAAAACAAATATGTAATATATTTTCTTTAGGAAAATTTCAATATAGAATATATTTATCCCATATGTAATATATTTATTTCCATATGTAAGATTTTTCACTTAGATTAAAAGCCTTATATAATATATTATATTCATACATAAATGTTTTTATACATAATATATATTTTATCCCCAATGGTATGCAAGCTTTTATAATTATGAGTTTTTACATGTGTAAGTTTTTATTCTTATCCAGTTTTCCAAAAAACTTAGAAAACCCAAAAATATCCAAATTCATCTAAAAACACCTTCATTCAATTTCAATTCCTATAGGGTCTCCCTAAATACACCATCTAATGAAAATTATAGGTAACCATACCCTAACCCCATAAAATTCCTTAGACATTATTGCCAATCTATTCTAACAATCCTGACACCTCAATCAGGTTCTAGAACACTTGTTCAAGCTAAGGTTTGAACCAAATAACCTATATCAAACATGCAGCCACACATAATAGCCCAAAATAATTTAAATTACAATCTTAAATTTAAAATTCTTTACCAAAAAAATTTAAATTTTTATATTTTTTGAAAAAAAAATCTAACAAACCCAAATTTATTATGAAAATTAAAACTAGTTCACACCTCAACCAATTCCATGGTGTTGAAACCTTCCCACCATGATTATTGTCATTATCCTTGAGAATTATTCTTATATATATTTTATAAACCATATCAATATCAAAATTCTAATGCATATCCCTAACCACATATCCCCCAGGGGTAATAATTATGCCAACACCACACCAAAACCTTCTCCACTACTCAAAACCTCATCAACTCATACATTGTTGCAATAATTATTTCTACCAACTCCATGATGATACCCCGCTCTAAATGGAATTCATGAATTCAAAATTTACCAACATCACATCCCATCATTTAAAGTAACTAGTTTACACCAAACCCTCACCCTCCTGATGTCACACCCAAGTGTCCATTGATCATTGTCATCAGAATCATTCATCTCATTCCCAATACCATATCCACAATACAACACCCTGCATCATTTTTCTTGTTAAGTGTTATCCATGAGTACCAATATTTCCATAGACCTGATCACCCCACCAGTCTATTTCTTGAAGCACATACTCTATTATTCTACTCAATAGTCACCTTATATCCAACTACTCTCAGTTTTCAATCTTACTATCATTTCCTAGTTTCATCAATCAATACTCATATCTAGGTATTTTCCATTTTCCATAAATAACCTAATAACTTAAATAAAAATTACATCAAAAAATCACAAACTTATTGGGTTGCATCCACTAGTACATCACTTCTGATGTTTAGAAAAACAACTAAAGACAAACATCACATGATTAGATCATTCATGGTGTACTCTCCACCATAGGATTTCCCTTATAGTTCTCCTCATCCAAAACATCCAATAATATTCAACAGTACATGTCCGTGTCTCCTCTTGATCCATGCCCATCTCATCCCTAACAACATCTATAAAGGACCAACTTGTATTGATAATGCAATAAAACTATGATATATCTTCATCATCACCTCTTTATATATAGGAACACCACAAATAATCATCAAAACTCAACCAATATAATTCTATAAAATCTAAACTCCAATTCTTCAAACATTGTGCTCTTGGTTTCATTGATATCATGGTGCTCCGTGAAACCATTTTCCAACTCTACCAATAATCTTACACCATGCACCCAATATCGATGGATCTAGATTAAGGTCTACAACCTTGCAAACTATCATTAAACTTCATCATTTTATAATGTTTTTTTCCTCACATACTATCACTAGTAACTCTCTATCATGATAGTACCCAACTCACTTAGTATAAATGATCTCTAATTCATCTTCCATCCCAATAGTCCCCTTTTCCTCTTGATGTTTCAAAAGAACAAAGATTCATCTCTCTTAAAAATAATTCAAATAAACCCTCAGTCACACCATTATCAAAATAAGGATGAACCATCTCCCATAGATCATCCATATCCCAAGGAACGGTTTCTTTCTCAAACCAACTCAAAACATTTTTTGACAAACACCAAAACTCCCTCGAATTTATAAACACCCCATTACATATAAGGTTTTATTTTTATAAAAACAAAAAAATCCCAATCCTTGGCCTAACTGGTTATTTATTTTTTGTAAAATAACCTTGTTTCTAAAATCCATATTTATAACCAATTTTAAAACCTTATTATATTTTCTCAATATGAGATAATATCAAACTATTTCAAAATAATTTGTTCCATAATAAATTTCAAGTGGAACCAACTTATAAAACCACTTTATGCACATAATAGGATGTCGTTAAATGAAGTTACCATTAATTACCATTTTTCCTAATGTCCTCTCCTCAAGAGTCACATTATGTATCCAACGCAATCTTCCCATTTCTAGGATCTCCCAAAAATCCACCCACTAACATATTCTGCACGTCATCCAAGTCCATTCATGCCTAATAAAATAGTTAAACATGTATCTATTACATGTTATACCAATCACCACACTGGAACTACCCATGATTTCATACTCACAATACCCAAGGCATCCCATGCCTATATCATGCACCAAATAGTGCCCCTCATGAATTAATCACAAAACACATAGAATCTATCCATGATCTCCATTTTAAGGTACTCACAAGCCTGGATTAACCCCTATCTTGAGTTACACTTATATATCACAACTAATATAGAAAATAATTGGAAAGAATATTATTACTCAATGTATAAAACTGACACAACAATATCTTGAGTCGCATCTCAATAACACTAGGCTCTCCCCCCAAGTCCATAATCATACCCCATATAGGGAATAACTCATGGATCATCATTAACACTCCCATCTCAGATACCAAAAGGAAACTAGCATTCCAAAAACACCCAATCTAGGATTATCTTATACATATTAGGCATCCATACTTAATTCATTATTCACTCTAGCGTACTAATAATCTCCAAGATTTTGTTTTCTAAACTGCCCCCCCCCCTTCAAGATTAAGAGCTCATACATGTGCATTTATACATATGAAATCTCTATATGATGACTCATAACAAGTTGATCATAACCATGATTCAATTAAATTTAAATCAATTCACAAATTATAGAGGAAAATGATTTATAAGTTTTTGTTTCAATTTTATTTATCTAATACCATATAATAAATAAAATAATTAATTATAGGTGGAAATAAAATTTTATTTCATTTGGTTAAGTATAATCTCACCAAGAAATTATATTAGAAAAAACCAGATAGGTTATTTTTGAAACATTAAGTAACCAAACCCTATTTTCATTCTCTTTTTTTCTTTTTCCAAATTCAATGTCTCAATTATTAACAATAATATACATGTAATGTGAACCTATGTTCCTAATATTATTCATGAACTCACACTACCTTTACACCCCAAGTCCAAAGAAAAAACCAATAAATTAATAAATAAATAATACCATTTTAAATAAGAACCAACTCAACCATAACATTACACACCAAAATAGAAATCTCAAATCCCTTGTAACTTGAACTTCAACTCAAGCAGGTGTTGGCCAGGCCCAAAGTATATGGTCCATCCCAAGTTTTTATCTATCCAATCTTCTATCTATCATATGAAAAATACTAAGACAAATAAAACAACACTTTGTTACCACTTTGTAACATCCCCTACTCAGATCACTCTATAGTAAATAGAATAGGTCACTACATGACCTCAAGCGCACCTCCTCATATTCCAGAGTCTACCAACTAGTAGTGAGGTTCAAGGGTGTTACTATGAGTATACTACATCCACATATATAATAATGATGAAAACCAAGGAAATATCATGAAAAATTTCATAACAATATCCAAATGAATAATTAAAGAGAATAGCCAATCCAGTCAGAATAAATAATATACCATATGCTATAATGAATTGAAGTGTCTAAATGGCACATGATTCAGGAAGATATCAACAGGATCACCCATATGAAGATCATATATAACACAAAAAAATAAACATAATTAAAATTAATCACCACATGGTACTGATTCATACACTTGGTCATATCTCCTAAATTTATCCAAGTTATCCAGCTTAAAAATCAAATATTGGTCATTTGAACTACCTATGCATGCAATCATGATGTCTGATTTGGAACCCAAGTGTTAGGGACACCTAAGAAGGGTGTGAGTAAAACTCATTAGGCCACCACTAAAAAATTCCCTAACATAACCTTAAAATTTAGTATAAGTGCAATTTGATTTTCTAAAAATAATCAAATAAAGTGTGGAAATGAAATGAAATAATCATCATCAATCCTCGGGTTCTAAGGTGAAACCTGAGGTTAACCACACTTTCTTTGATCGGTGTTAGTTATCTTTGAGTATATTTCACACCACCTAGTGGACCATGTCCTATCCCAAAACTTAAACAATCATCTCCAAGTGGGGTAGATACTTCCTATGAATATTATGTTTCATACACCCAATGGGACCTATCTCATCTTGGAACCACATATATCATACACCGAGGGGTTTCATCCCACCCTGTAACATTATATATCATAAACCCAGGGTGTTTCCCACCCAAAAACCTCATATCGCATACACTATGGGGAATCATATCTCTCAGGACTGTCATATGGCATACACCCAAGGGAATCAAGCCTCCATATAGATACATATATTATACACCCATTGGGATGAATCCCATATTATAACATTATATATCATACACCTAGGGAGAATCCCTCCATAGAACCTCAGATACCATACACTCAAGGGAATCATACCTCCCTAGAACCTCATAATTCATAAGCCTGGGGGGCTGCATCCCACCCTATAACATCATATATCATACACTTAGGGGGTTTTCCTCCCTAGAACATCATATAGAATACACCCAAAGGCATCGTATCACCTTGAAACCTCATATAACATACACCCATGGGCATTGTACCTTCTATAAACCTCCAATAACATACACCCATGGGATATATCCCACCATGAAATATCTACCAGGTCATCATTTCATGGGGGAATCATCCTACCTCACCACCTAACATATAATATATCACAATCAAGGGGTTGACTATTCACTTGAAGCCTACATACATTTCTTAGGTTTTCTGCTTAGAAACACAACCTATTCTCATCAAAAAATTCATACTAGGCTATAATTATACTATACTAAATGTACTATTCTTATATAGAGTTGATATGATATTGGGAACACATTGTGGTCCCCTAAATCACATTTAGTTCTAGACACCCCATAAGGGTATATTTCTCTCTTTCCTGACTCTAGGGTCAATTATATCACTTAGAGGGAATTAAATACCTCAACATGAACATGATCAAATCAAGGAATAATCAACTAAATTAGTGATACTATATAGTCATAACAAAAATGAGATATAATAACGAGCATCTCTCTCTGAAAGGTAAGCTAGGTTGGTCCCCTCAAATCAAACCTACACATAAGCCTCTCTATGGTTTCCTCACTAGGTTATGCACACTTACTAGTATAGGATGAACACTCACCCAATTCCCACTCATCTATATAAGAGTCTCTCAATAAATCTACAGTTACATATGTTCTACCCTTAGAGTTTTTATTCCCACTCCATCACCCTCCCTTATAGAGATATTTAGATACCACCTACCTCATACATAGAGTCATTCCATTTATAAAAAAAATCTCAACCAGCTCCATATAATCTCATCCAAGCCCGATCAACCATCGTCCATCAACAAAAATACCTAACTCAAAAAAATTCATATAAAACCAATTATAATTTATTTGAATATTTAAATAAAAACAATACCATAATTATATTTTTGGGAATAAATAAGGAATCACTCAGTGTATGATCTTTTCTAACTAGTTCCTTGGGAAAATGGGTATGCACCACCCTCAACATCCACCCAAACCATTATAATAAAAATCATAAATTTATAATTTAAATTCATCCATCATTTTTACCCAAAATGATGTAAAATAAAAATTAAATTAAATATAGTGACATAACTCCTTGAATTCAGAAAAAACCTAGTGTGATCATCCTCTTGGGACTTTAGCATAGTTGAGAAAAATCATAATCATATAGAGAATGTCTAGTGGAATCATCATTAAACCCTAGTATAGGTTGCAATAAGTAATCAGGGAGAAAAGGGAGATGAAACTATGGAATAATCAGAGTGAAGCAGTAGATTTACCTAAAGATATCCACTGAAACAAACAGCACTCGAATCTATTAAGAATCTATGGAGAAACCACCTTGGAGATGGGAATCTCTTGAGATTCATAAAGGGAAATAAATACACTATTATATAGTAGGAAGGAGCCATATCATGATTTAAAATATAAAAATGATTTTCTATTTATAAATTAATAATTTGTATAAAAAATGGTCATATGTAATGTATTTAACATCCCTACATTACGTTTTTAATTTGAAATAAATATCACTCCATACGTAACATATATAAACCTTATGTAATATATATCTCTCAAGTGTATAATTTTTACATTATCTAAATTTCCATACATAACATCATTCTTCAATACATAATATTTTTTCTTTTTAAAAAACTTATAAATTAAATTTTCCCCAAGTGTAAATTTTTTTCATTAGTAATATTATCATATGTAATATTTTTACTCAATGGGTAATATATTTTCCTTTTCTAGAATTTCATATGTAACATTTTTTTACTAATACATAATATATTTTCCCTTTCATAAATTTTTTCCCTTAGCCAAAAACCCATGAAGAATATTTCTATACAATGCATAAGGTTTCTTTATTAAAGAAAAATCCTTATGTAACATATTTTTCCCACATAAGGTTTTTCCCTTAGGTGAAAAAACTATACATATCATTTTTATTCCATGCATAATATATTGATTCCTATATAATTTATTTTACTTACACATAATTTAATGAATAATATATTTTCTCAATGTATAGTTTTTTCCCTTATCAAAAAACCAATACATAATATATTTCTTCTCTTTTTAATATATTATATCCCTCATATAAGGTTTCTTCCTTTAACAAAAAACTACTACATAATATATTTCAAATATAAAATATTTTCCTTAGGAAAATTTTCATAAATAATATCTTTATCCCATATGTAATATATTTATATCCACATGTAAGGTTTTTTAGTTAGATTAAAAACCTTATGTAATATATTTTTGTTCATGCGTAACATTTTTTCATACATAATATATATTTCCTCCCCTATTGTATGTATAATTGTATACTTAGTAGGTTTCTCAAGATTAATCTTTTATACTTAGCTGATATTATAAAAATATTATAAAACCAAAAATTAACCAAATTCCTCCCAAAAATACCTCAATATGATTTTAAAACCTACAAGGTCCCTACAAACACACAATTTACTGAAAATTACACCTAACCAACCCCTAACCTAGGTAATTTCTCCTAAATCAGTTCCTTGTCAATTATAGCACTCTTGAAACCTATATCGGGTTCTAACACATTTAATAAATATAAGGTTTGACCTAAATAACCATTCCCAAGAATGAATACATACATAACAACCCCAATTAATTTTAAGTGAAGTCTTAAACTTAAAATTTAAATTTATCCAAAAATTTAATAGGTTAAAGTTTTTGGTAAAAAAATTAAAAAAACCCCTAATATTTAAAAAAATCCAAACTAGTTTAGAACTCAACCAAATATAGGGTGTTATATTTTTTTTCATGGTTTTCAATGAATATATTATAATTTACATTTTTATTTTAATGGTTGAACACTTTTTGATTTCTTATTTTTTGTCTGATTTATTATAGTTTTCTTTCACCATGTTATTTTGGCGTAGTCACCTTGTTATTATATTTATTGAAAAGTTGACTCTTGAATAGGGTGGGTTTAATAGAGTTATAATTTTCAATATAGATATGTGATCTTGAGGTAGAGTATAGTATTATTGGTTTAAGTGTATTAGACGTATGGAAGTTTATGATGACCATGTTGAATATATCAATGTTTCTATTATTATATACTAGTTATATATGCAATTGATTTTTTATTTAATCATATATCATTTTTTCCGAGTGGGTGATCTTTACTCACTATATACATAGTTACATGTATTCATTTTTATTACACTCACTTAGTGGAATTGAGGATAAAACAGAAATCTTACTCAGTAATTTTTTCTCACCCCTTATCAGAGCACAAGGTATGATTTATGATTATATAAGGGTAAAATATATTTTATATATGGTTTTAGTCCATGAATACTGATAAAGGTGATATCACATGATGAGTTTTTTATGGTAGTTGAGGTTTTTCAAGAGGTGGTCTGTTAAACCATAAGTCACTTTATTTTTTTGTATTGGATAAGTAACCATATTTATTTATTTATTTATAATTTTGTATTTTATTACAGATTATCATATATAATTATAATAAATTCATATATACTTTTTCATTTTATATACTAATACTATTAAATTATTAATTATAGGACTTGAAATTTTGTATACAAGTTGGTAAGTATGATATACAAACTAGACAAGTTGAAATTTTGATAAAATTTAACATGACTCATTTTTACTTGGTTATAAAGGGAATTTTATTTTCACTATTTGTAAAATTGTTCATTATTAGTAAAAAAACCCTTGTAATTCAAGTAGTAACCCTTAAAGTATGTGATGATTTGTCTTGGGATCTGAGTATTCTAGGTCAGGCTAGATCGTTAAAAGATCAGTCTCAATGAAGTGGTAATATGCCCTCACCAGATATATTTTATTTTATTCTATATAATTAATATTTCATAATTTATCTTTTAATTTATTAAAAATTAAATAAATTGTAACACCTGGATATTTTTACGAAATATTTTTTAAAAATAATATTAATTCTTCAGTAGCTTATAGTGCACGTAATTGTGAGTTTAAACGAACTAAAAGACCCTATTATTATGAAATGACCATTATAACCTAGCCCTTAGATTTTCAATAAGAAATATGAATAAAGAATTTATGAAATAAATATAACTTGATATGAATATATTAAGTACTTTATAAATGATTGCACAATTTTTAGTAAAATCACTTTATTCTTCAAAAATATGTTTATCTTATTTTAATTTTTTGAAGTTATATAAAATAGATTTGATAAAATTAATTTCATTTTTGAATTCATCATGACAAAATTATCTTAAAATTATTTTTTATAAATTATAGAAAACATTTAAGGAATAGTGAAAATACTGATTTTTATTGAAAACTGTATTTATATATTAAATTATTTACAATGTCAAATTATGTTTTGGATTAGTTTTAAATTTTAATTAGTTCATTTTTTATTTAAAATAATCCAATTTGGGGTTTATAAAAGTATTTTATAAATTAATTTATTATAAAAAAATTATGTTTAAAAAGGGCATTTTTCTTGAAAAAATGGTTTTTCAAGGAATTTTATTGAATTTATTATAAATTAAATTCTGAAAAGTATGTGTTTATAATTTTGAAAAATGGATTCTGAATTTATATTCAAAATGTCTAAATTTATTGAATAGTTCCCCTTCAAATTTTTCCAATATGAATTGTAACCTTGGTAAATTGTTTTACCACGATAAAGGGTAAATTTAGTAAATTAGGTTAAAAATAAAATTATAAAGACTATAAAATGACACTAACATATTCCAAAATTTTATTTGATGAATAATATTCTATAATTAACACATGAGGATCTAAATTAAGCCATTAAATGTACAATTGTTCATAAAAATTAATTATATAATATTTAAATCAAAGAAAGACACAAAATGTCATTTTCTTTGTCTTTAATATACATTTTGTGTCCATTTGAGGAAAAAATTATATTATGAATAAATAAATAAGTATATTTTTAACTTAATAAACATATTTTCCTGATATATATTTATTTTTTACTTTTTGGATCACTTAGATGAAATTATGGTATTTAAAATATTTTATTTAAAGGCATCACATTCAAGTTTAAAATATTATATCATTTTTTATTGGGTTATAAAAAGATATATTGAAGAATAAATATTATTATTAAATAGATAATATTTATCCTTTTCATTTATTTTTTTAAATTTTTAACAAAAAAATAATTATACAAAATAATTACACAACACTAATGTAGTAATTATTTTATTAATGGAAATATCAAATAATTGTTACTAAAAATATTAAAATAAATATAATTTTAGAAAATTAATGTTATAAAAGAATTTTATTGTTTCAATTTACCTCTTATAGATATGAAAAAACATTTTTTTCTAAGTTAACTTGTTATATTGATATTTTTAAAAGTCCAAGTAATGAATAGTGTCAAAATTGACACTAATGATATCTTCTTAAATTATTTAAAAATAATATAATATATTCAAAAAAAATTATATGGTATATAAGGTTATAAATTTTTCATTTATTATTTAATTTACATCACATAATGAAAAATTACAACCTTTTAATATTGAAAAACGTGATACCATAGTTAAAATTAAAATAGGTTGCTAAAGGTTAATCAAAATGATAAGGTTAAAAATTATACTAAAACTTATTTAAAATATATTAGTTGATTATATTATAACCTAATATCATCTTATACTCTAACCCATGGCCTTTTAGAGGTATTTTTATTGAGATTAAATTTATTATAAATTAATATTTTTTGAAATTCCAAAAGTGCCCCTCACCTCAATTATACGAAGGAACCTCCTCCCCCACTTATTTGCATCCCATTGAGCTAATCAACCATACCCTTCCAATTCCCCTTTACCTATCCACATTATATGGGTTCTGGTGTTCTAAAAATACCAACCCTAGTGTCCCTAAGAGGATATCTAAATAAAGTTTTCCAAGGAAGAGGTAATCATCTTTACCAACTCTTCCAATATTATTTATTCTCCTACTTCCTCTTCAAGTGTTTATTCCATTATAAAGTATTAAATCTATTATAATAAATTTTATGAGATATTATTATTATTATGGAACAACCATATTTCATCTTTTATCCATCCTATGAAAAATGAAAGTACCACGTGTGCTTACGTATGAATTATGGTGTCCACACCGTGGTGTAATATATTTTTCATCACTACTTTACCTAAATGGATATAATTATGTAAATAATAGGTATATATGATAATTATAAAATTATATTTATTCTAGAACAAAATATATACCATCTATTTCCCTACCCTTTTACAATTAATGGAATGATACCATCCCTCATTCGTGTGTAAGGTCTAC
The DNA here is from genome assembly GCA_963277665.1 of Viscum album. Lineage (NCBI taxonomy): Eukaryota > Viridiplantae > Streptophyta > Magnoliopsida > Santalales > Viscaceae > Viscum > Viscum album. The sequence goes on along the minus strand of OY728122.1, from coordinate 75,854,241 downwards.
CATCTTTATGACATGATGCAATTCATTTTCCATATTCACCATTAAAAAATGATTATATAATTGTATATAATGAGAAAATATAATATATATTATCCTAATATCATTATTTAAATCTTATAACTATATAATATTCAAGATAATTAAGATTTATATGACAAAACATTCATAGTAAAATGAAGCAGTTAACACCCGAAAGAAGAGTAATAATGAAATATTATTAAACAACATGTGACAATATGATCATATTTGATATCATAAATTTGAATATAGTTCTATAATAAGTTAATAACATTTTTAATCCATTATACAGTATTTTAAAATATGTATGAAGGAAATTAGACCAAAGGTAAGGGTTAATTCCATAATCTCATTATTATTCAAGATTGTTTATACGTAAGTATTTGATGGGAAATATTTATCCTCCAAGTACATGTTTCTTAAAAAAATGTTTTAAAAAATATTTTTACTATTATTATATAATTTTTAAGTCATTTTTATGCATACGTGACTTTTTATTTAATGTTTTGAAAGTAATATTTTTTTTTTCTAATGAGGAACTTTGTGACTTTTCTGGAAAAAGCACAAAGGGAACTTTTTTAACTTATACGGAATGAATAGATTTTTATGATTTCATGATACCTTCGTGACCAGAATATTGCCATATAATATTTCAATATTATTTTCCAATAAAATATCTTCTTTTAAAATTTCATTTAATTTTAATAAATTAAAACATTTTCAATGCACAAAGGATATTTTCCTCAAGAATTGTTTTCTTGTGATGTCTAAAAATTATTTTCCATATAAGATAACATTATTTGATGTTACTTATGTTTAAATGGGTATATTGTTCAAGGATACTGTCACTATTATTCCTATGTTTGGTTTATTATTATTATGTAATGATAACTATAAAACCCAATTCTTTTTTATGGGTTATGTTTGGATTGAATGGTGTTTATAAAACCCATTTCATTTAATGGGTTATGGTATGATGAATGATATATGTTTCTATGGCACACATATGTATGGTTTTCATTATGTGATGGGTAGGACCAATATATCCCTCTAATTTACTGGTTAAATATTTATGCCTCATGAGATAGATAGGACTGTAAGGGGAAATGATCTCAATTCAGCAATATAGGGTTGTAATGGGAAGTAAACTCAGTTCATTAACACAGGGATCGAACGGGGAGTGAACCTAGTTATGTAAAGGAATTTTTACACTATGATGGTATTGTAAGTGAGCCTTGAATAATTTGGAAATTATTTTCTATGCTTATATGTATTCCATAATTTCATGTATTATGTCATGATCCAATGAAATATGTTCCATATAAACTTCTATAATTTATCCTGTTACATTATATCATGATCTTTGATATTAAGGATATAATTTTCAAATTTTTTACTTACGTTATTATGTCTCATAGCTATTATATGATTGATATCTCCCTTTTTTACCCTTACTGAGCATCTGAGATCACCCTTTATTATGTTTATTTTCCCAAGATATGAAGAACGGAATTAATTAAGATTTGTCAAAAGGGGTTCTAATTATTAATGAATATGTGAGATATGATGTAGATGTTTTATGAACAAGTTGTTTATATTTCTCAGTTTCCAAACCCACTAAACCTATATGGTTCTTGAATTCTTTTTCTATGTTATGTAATGAATATTATTATATTTGGATGTAATATATTTGTATGAAAAGTATGATCCATAATAGTTGGTATAATATAAGGGCTTAGTTGACTGTTGGAAACTAGGATAAGAAATCCTTAGTAAAAACCCTAAGGATATGTCTAAGTATAGGATATAATCCTAGAGTTTTTGTGATGATCATAAATAACTTAGGATAAAACCTAAGGTGTCCTGAATCAAAATTTTATAAGTAATTTCCTTTTATTGTGTGGTTTTTACATTATGATTAGTTTTTCTCACATTATGCTTTTTGGTTTTATTCAATGGTTGGAACCTGAAGAAACTTCATTAATGTTGAATACGATGAGAAATGAAATGATTTTCCTCCTAAGAAACCAAATTTTATGGGATATGGAATGAAAAATCTTATTGCTATTCTCACACAAATTTCTTAAGCTATGAATCATTAGGGACTTCCAAACAATAAAAGGGGGGAATAAAATTCTATTGAGTCCTTTATGGGACAGTGTGCACCTTGTTTCAGTGGGTCTTTTGATCAACTAGTGGGTAAATAATGTATTAGTACAACATAAAATATCTTTTCAGTTCACCATTGTTTAGAACATAAGAAATAAATTTTGGTAGTCTATAATTTGTATGGTGAAGTGGATCAATGGTGGAATCTTATAAAGAATATGAGGCAATAAGATAAAATAGACTCTATGGATTAGGATGAGTTCAAGAAAAAAAATTTAAATAATTTTTTTCCTTGTATTCTTCAAATGAAGATGGAGAATGAGTTACTTGAGCTCAATAAAAGGGATGACGAATCTATTGGTACCCATAAATAAAATTTTACAAGACTTTCAAGGTATTCTTATAGAATTTTCATTCAACTAGATAGTGAGGTTTACCAATACTTTAGTGGCTTAAAACCAAGTCTCTAAAGGTAATTATAAATAAGGTACTTTGGTAGCTCTAAGGAAATTGTTTGATGTGCTCTCAAGGTTGAGATGGATATTGGAGTCACCCATCAATCTTATGGGTTTGATAAGAATAGAAAAATGGAATTCAAAGGAAAATCCAAAAAAACCATAGTGAAAAGAAGATGAGCTTTACTTTATGATCACAGTGAGGAAATAAACATAGTGGAAACTATCTTAAGGGGACTAGTAAATGTTTTTTAAGTGTGGTAGAGATGTCCATCAGGAAATTTATTGTTTAAGTGATGGGAAAAAGATATCTAGTGATTCAAATAGATAAAAGTCTACAGAGAATGCACCTCCCATAATTCAATGTTACAAGTGAAAGGAAAATGGACATTATTCTAATCAATTACCAAATCTAAGGTTTATTGATAATGATCAACATTGGAAACATTTTAAGTCTAGAGACAAATTAAAATCACATTTGATCACTACTATCAATGTGGATAATGATAATGAAGTGGTGAAAGGTACACTTACCATCCACTCTAAATAAGATAATGCTTTCTTTGATTCAAGATCCACCCACTATTTTATTTCTAAAGAATTTTATAAGGTTATCGCTATATTTCCTCAACAATTAGATATTTATTTAGCTGTTAAAAGTCCTAATTGAATAATAGTTACATCACCAGTTTATAATTCTTCTACGGTTAAATTTTGTGGAAAATTTATTCCTGAAAATATTTCAATCCGTCAATTAGTTGAATTAGATGTGATTCTTGGTATGGAACAGATTTATATATATGGATCTCATATAAATTTTCAAGGAAGGGAAGTCACATTTCATATTCTGGATGAATGTATGATCATCAATCGATGTAAGGATGAATATGAACTTCTAGTAGAAATTACTTCCATCTTGTGGGTTTTAATTCCTACAAAGGAAGGTTATCTATCTCAGATGGTTTGGTAGAAACTAACCATTAAGGATACACCTACTATACTAAAGTTTTTTTATGTCTTTCTAGAATAATTTCCATGTATTCTACTAAATCATGAAGTTGAGTTTTCATTAGAACTCATAATGGGTGTTATGCCTATTCCAAAGAGTCATTATAGAATGGCCCCAATTGGGTTGCATGAATTAAAGAAATAACTCTAAGAGAAATTGAAAATGGATTCATATTCCCTAGTGAATCACCTTGGGGTGAACCTATTCTATTGTTTAAGAATTAATATGGATTAATGATAATCTACATTGATTTTTAAGAACTTAACAAGATCACTATTAAGGAAAAATATCATCTTTGACATATTTATGACTTATTTGACCAACTATATGGAACTAAATAATTTTCCAAGATTTTTCTTCATCATGGATATCATCAATTAAGTTTTAAGAAGGAGGGTATACCCAAGACGGAATTCCATACAAGGTATGGACACTATGAATTTATAGTGATAACTTTTGGTTTCAATAATTCCCTCATTTTTTTCATGTATTTAATGAAAATATTCTTTATAGACTATCTTTATTAGTATTTGGTAGTATTTATAGATGATATTCTTTTATATTTTAAGAGTTTGGAATAATATTAATATCAATTTGGTATTGTTCTGAATACCTAGAGAAAGGAGAAGATTTATGAGAAAATTACCAGGTGTGAATTTTGGCTACATAAAGTTTCATTTTTGGGTAACATAATCTCAATAGAGGGGATATCTATGGATCCAAAAAATATGGAAGTTATTTAAATTTGGCCTTGACTAATAATAGTAACTGATATCCCAAGTTTTCTTGGTTTTTATAGATATTATTGACGTTTTGTGAAATACTTCTCACAATTGTCTAATCTACTCACAAATTTTACTCAGAAATGATTTAAGTTCATATAGATGGGACAATGTGAAGATAATTTCAAAGAGCTAAAAATATGGATAGTCAATGAACCTATGCTCACACTACCCTATTGTGGAGAGAGTTTTTTTATCTACAGTGATGCGTCTAAGAAGGTTTTGGTATTTGTTATCATGAAAAATGATAGGGTGATATATTATGCCTCATGAAAATTGAAAATCCATGATCAAAATTACCCCAATCATTATTTGGATTTAGATACAGTAATTTTTTCATTAAAGATATGGAGTAATTGTCATTATTGATAAAGGTGTGATATAAATATTGATCATAAAAGTTTAAAGTATATTTTCACTCAAAAGGAGATAAATATTTTCCAAAGGAGATGGTTGGAGTTGATTAAATATTATGAATTCTTAATACATTACCACCTTGGGAAAGAAAATAGGGTGGTAGATGCTTTGATTTGAAAAGACCATGCTAGATTATCTATTATGAGGATCATAAAAGATCTAATATATATGTATTTTTATAGGATGGATCTAGAAATCAGTAAGGAAGGGGAGAAATATTATCTAGATCAAATAAATGTTCAAACATCTATACAAGTGAATATTAAAGAGGCACAAAAGGAAGATGTAGAGATACAAAATAATGTGTGAAATGGTCCTAAGTTCAACTTTGATTGTGATGGAATAATATGCTTTGGGAACCGTGTTTATATCCCTTGCATACCAGATTGAATGAAGGATCTTTTGGAAGAGGCTTATTGTTCATCATTCTATATTTATCCAAGAAGTACCAAGATGTATAGAGATATGAAAGAGTATTTCTGGTCAGACAAAATGATGAAAGATATTTTAGAATACGTTTCTCGGTACATGATTTTTCAATAAGTTAAGGCTGAAAAACAGAAGTCTGAGGGGATGTTACAACCATTACCCATACCAAAATGGAAATGGGAAAACATCACTATGAACTTTGTCGTCAGACTTACCAAAATATCTAAAGTCCATAATGTTATATGGGTTATAGTTAATCACCTTATAAATTTGGCTCACTTAATTTCTGTCAAATAATAATTATATCTTGATCAGCTTTACAGAATACATATTAAGGAAGTATTAATATTTCATGGTGTATCACCTTCCATTATATCAAGATCCGATGATTACCTAAATGTTTTGGATAAGTATTCAGTACGATCTAGATACCAAGTTATGTTTCAACACTAATTATCATCCTTAGACAAATGGTCATTCTAAGAGGAAAATTCAAACTCTAGAAAACATGTTTATAGATTTATCTATGGATTTCAAAGGTGGTTGAGATCAACACATACCTTTTGTAGAATTTTATTATAATAATAGCTTTCACACCAATATTCAGATGGCTCATTATGAATCCCTCTATGGTAAGAAGCGTATAACTCCAACATGTTAGGATGAAGTTGGGGAAAGAAATCTATTAAGACTAGATCTAGTTGAGGAAATGATAGATAAGGTCATATCAATTCAACAATGCATAAGAGTATCTCAAATTCAAAAAAAAATTATGTTGACAATAGATGAAGAGACATGGAGTTTGAAGTGAGTGATAAGGTATTTCTATTACTATCTCCTAGAAATATAGTGATGAGATTTGAAAATCAGTGAAAGCTAACACCTAGGTATATCGGTCATTTTGAAATTTTGGATCGTGTTGGGAAGCTTCTTATCGATTGGCACTTCTACTAAATCTATCTCATGTTCAAGGTGTGTTCCATGTAACTTTACTAAAAAAGTACATAAATAATATTTAACATATACTAAACTCAAAAATTTTACCACTAGATAAAGGTCTTTTTTATGAAGAACAACTGATAGTGATTTTGGATCGTAGAGAAAAATTTCTACGAAACTAGACAACTCACTTGGTTAAACTTTTATGGTGGAACCACCAATTTGAGGAATCTATGTGAGGATCTGAGGATGTGATGAGTTAGAGTTATCCTCATCTATTTATATCAAAGTGATTAGTTTTTAGGTGGAAATTCATTTTAAGGGGGGTGGAATATAACACCTATATATTTTTACGAATTTTTTTAATTAAATAATTTTAATTCTTCAATAGCTTGAATTGCACAAAACTATGTGTTTAAAAGAACCAAAAAAAACTATTGGTATACAATTACTGTTAAGAACTATCCATTAATTTTTTGGGAATAAACCTGAAAAACTAATTTATAAAATAAATATAAATCAATAGGAATATATTAAGTTCTTAAAAAATAATCACACAATTTTTAGTAAAATCACATTATTATTCAAAAAATGTATATCTTATTTTTATTTTTATAATTTCTAGAAAATTAATTTGATAAAATTAATTTCATTTTTTAATTAATCACTAAAAATTGTATTAAAGTTATTTTTTATAATTTTATAAAAACATTTAGGGAATAGTGAAAATACAATTTTTATTGAAAATATTATTTTTATTTTAAAGCCTTTACAAGGTAAAATTATGTTTTGGATTAGTTTTAAATTTTTATTAGTTAATTTTTATTTAAAATAATCTAATTATGGTTTTTTTTTAAGTTTTTTTGCATGAATTTATTACACAAACTTTTTCTGTTTTAAAAGGGAATTTTTTTGAAAAACTATTTTTCATGGCATTTTACTAGTTTTATTTTAAATTAAATTTTGAATATTATGTGTTTTTAATTTTGAAAAAATGTATGCCAAATTTAAATTAACAAAGTCCATATTTATTAAATATGTTCCTTTTATTTTTTTCCTAATATGAATTGAAACATTGGTAAATTTTGTTTCCATAGTAAAGGGTAAATTTAGTAATTTAGGTTAAACATAAAATTATAAAGATTATATAATGACCCTAATACATGCCAAAATTTTATTGAATGAATAACATTTTACTCTTAACACTTAAGGATCTAAATTAAGTCATTTAATGGAAACTTGTTCGTGAAAATGACTTTTATGATATTTAAATCAAAGAAATACACAAAAGGTCACTTTCTTTGTCTTTAATATCCCTTATGTTTCCACATGGGGAAAAAGTTATGTTATGAATGGATATAACTATATATTTTTAACTTAATTAACATATTTTCATGATATGAATTTATTTTTGACTTATTGTCTCACTTAGATTAATTAGGGTTTTTAAAATATTTTATTTAAAGGTGTCACATTCATGTTTTATATACTATATCATTTTTATAGGGTTATAAAAAAGATCTATTCAACTATAATTATTCATATGAAATATAAAATGTTTTTATTATTATATATGTTTTGTTTTTAATTTTTACCTAAAATATAAATATATTAATTAATTACACAACACTGATTAGTAATTATTTTATTAATAGAAATATCAAATAAATGATAATAAAAATATTAAAATAAATATAATTTGATATAATTAATGTGATAAACAAATTTTATAGATTAAATTAACCTATTAGATATATAATAAAATATCTTTTTAAATTTAACTTTTTATATTGATATTTTTAAAAGTCCAAGTAATGAATAGTGTCAAAATTGACACTAATGATATTTTATCAAAATTATATTTTATTAAATTATTTAAAAATCATAGAACCTCTTTAAAAATATAAAAAATATATTAAAGGGTAGATAAACTTATAAATTGTTCAGTTATGATTTAATTTACAACATATAAGTAAAAATTATAACCATTTAATGTTGAAAAAATTATTACCTTAGTTAAAATTAAAAAAGGTTACCTAAGGGTTAATCAAAATGATAAGATTAAAAATTATACTAATTTTTTTTTAAAATATATTGGTTGATTATATTATAACATTATCTCATATTATAATCAAATACATGTTTGTTTGAATTTATTTTTATTGATATTGAATTTATTATAAATTATTTAGAAATTCCAAAAGTTCCCCTCACCTCAATTATAAAAGAGAACTTCCTCCCTCACTTCTTGACATCCCATTGAACCTTCAAGATCAAATATACCCTACAAATTTCCCTTATCAACTTCACTAAACACATTATAGATTTTTTTTCCATCTCAAAATACCAACTCTGGTATCCCTAAGAGGATATCTCAATAAAGTTTTCCAAGGAGGAGGTAATCGTCTTTACTGACTCTTCCAAGATTATATTTTCTTCTACTTCCACTTCATGAGTTATTCCCATTATAAAGTAATAAATCTAGCATCACCAATATTCTAAGATTTTATTATGATTTTGGATCAACTATATTCCACATTTTATCCATCCTATGAAAAATGAAAGTACCACGCGTGCGTGCGTACGGCTTACCGTCTCCATGTCGTGATGTAATATTTTTTTCATCACTACTTTATCTGAATGCATATAATGATGGAAATTATAGATATATATAATAATTATAATATTATATTGATTTTGGGACAAAATATATATACCATATATTTCCTTACCCTTTTACTATTAATGGAATTATATCATAGCTCCTGCATATGTATGGTCTATCGTCTCCACGATGGGATGTGATTCATTTTCCATTTTAACCATTAAATAATGACTATATAAATGTTTATTATGAATAAATATGATATATATATATATATTACCTTAATATAATTATTTATAATATATCACTATATCCAATGCATAATAATTGGGACTTATACGACAAAATATGCATAGGAAAATGAATTACTTAACACCTAAAAGAAGAGTAATAATGAAATGTCATTAACAAACTGGTTATAAAATGATCATATATGATATAATAAATATTAATATGGTTATTTAATAAGTTAATAACATTATTTAATACATTATATAGGTTTTTAAAATATTTATGAATGAAATCATACCTAAGGTAAGGGTTAATTCCACAATCTCATTATTATTTGATATTATTTATACGTAAGTATATGATGGTAAATATTTATCTTCTATATTAGTGTTTCTTAAATAATATTTTTCAACATATTCTTTCTATTATTATAGAATTTTTGAAGTCATTTTTACACATGTTTGATTTTTACTGAATGGTTTGAAAAGAATATTTTTTTTATTTTTCTAATGAGGTAATTTGTGACTTTTCAGAAAAAGTATGAAATGAATGTTTTTTTAACTTATACAGAATGAATAGATTCTTCCTCTTTCATGACACCTTATTTCCTTGTAGCTTCCCTTGTAAGATAAAAGAATTATTTTCGAATAAAATTATTTCTTTTAAAATTTTGTATCATTTTACAAAAATAAAACGTTTTCAACATTGAAAGGATATTTTCCTCAAGAATTATTTTCAAGTGATATCTGAAAATTATTTTCCATCTAAGATAACATTATTTTATTTTACTTGTGTTTTAATGTGGATATGATTTATGTATATTATCATGACCCAGCCCAATGGGTCCCAGGTTGCAACTCCCCAAGACCGCCTTTAGTAGTCCAGGGGCTAGAAACTAGCACTGAGAAGGAATATCACTAACATGGGAGGCATTACCTAAGTACATGTACATATGAACACATCTCCAAGCTCACAAAATGTTGAAATGTAAAAAAATGAAGTCAACCACCGCATGCATGCATCTATATCCCACAACCAGATTACAATATAAGTATTAAAAGCGTAAAAGGGAAAAACAATTACCATCAAAGAAAACAATAAAAGTGTCCAATATGCTTAGGATGAGGGGATCATTGTTAACTGAAACTACAGAAAAGATACTCATCCAATCTTTGGTAAACACCTCAGTATGTCTAGCTCATTAAGATTATCCTAACTCCGGTCCTCCGTGGACTCCATGGAAAGGCTTGTGGTCCACACAAGATACCAAACATGTGTGTGAAATGCCCATGTAGGGGTGAGTATAAAAATACTCAGTAGGCTGCCCAAAAACCCTAAAAGAAAAAGAGAGAAATTGAAAGGCAATAGTCTACTCGACCTAGACAGAGGGAAACCCAATCGATAGAGAAACCCCATCTCGAACCATTAAAGGATATACATGACAAGTCAGCTCAGTCTAACCAGGGTGTCAACCCAGACATGTGACAACACCAGAAGGACTCCCATAAATTACCTTGATATACTCATCTCAGACTCCTAGTCTCATAATGTTCCAACCTCATAGCCAGTAATAGGATTCTCTTCTTAGGATCTAAACATAACATAGAACCAGGAAAATACACTCCATGAGATCAGCTATCCTAGATGGAACACATCCATGATATGCACTCCATCAGGGACAACTCTACTATTCCAAATGGTATGTTTAAGAGAACATACTCTATCAGGAACATCTTAATGGTTCCAACTCTAATTCCTCGTACCATAGGTCCTGTCATCATTACCTTGAACCCAGCACAAAATAAAGAAACCCAAATGAAGAGACCTGCCCCACACCACTACACACAGTTGATAGAGCACTACTCTAGACTATGCACCATGTTCATCCTCTCTAACAATAGAGAATGGAGGGATTCACACATCGCCACTACCCTATAATCAAGGTATGACCACTCCTAAATAACCCACGAAACCTCTATCGCTCTTGTAAGGAGTGTCCCGCAACTCAGTCTATCAAGGGAGCACTAAATCTTATCTAGGTATCATTCACATCTAGTGGATGGGCCTACTCCTTAAAGTTATATCCTAGAGTTGAGGGAGCTCCAACTCTAATAGAGGACCCTCTCCCCGCTGTTACTCGGAGATGTGGGAGTAGTACTCTATAAGTGATGAATCATGCCCTAATCCAATAGGGGAGTACTACACATGAAGGAATCATTAACTTATATAATAGGGTAGTGACACTTCATAGATCGAGTACCTACACCCTAACCTGATACAAGAGTACCATTCAATGGCTAGAGGACCCCCAACCTAAAATGATAGGGGAGTACTGACTCTTCCTACTCGTTCACTATGGGGGGCCCACACCCTAGCACGATAGAGGAGTACCAACCCCAAGCTAGAGGAACCACTCCCTGACATGGCAGAGGAGTACCGACTCTATTGAAATTACACATATGGAGGACCCACACATTTGAACAATTGGGTAGTACTAAATCCTAGAATATTGGACCTACACCCTAACACAATAGGGGTGTACCGACTCTATCTATATGTCATATAAAGAGGACTCCAACCTTGGTCTAACAAGGGAGTACTAAATCCACTGATAGAGTACCTTCTCCCTAGTCCAATAGGGGAGTACCTACTCTACCTTCACAAACATCACGGTGAAACCAATACCCTAGTCCATCAGGGGAGTAACACCCTTAGAGGAAACTACCCAAAGGTAATGAACCCTCACCCACAATGTGGGGAGTCTCATATCTACCTATGTAGGTAGGTAAGGAAAAATTGCACACTAGTACATCTAGGGAGTAACAGTCCTAGCATCTCTCTATATGAACCACACTGATCTCCAACATCATCTTATCAACACTCCATAATTGCCTTTCTCATTTCATGCCACCTCATATCTCATAAGATATAACGAAGTCAACCATCGTGTTCTATATGGAAAATCTCTCAGGATGGATTTGCCACAAACTTAAATCTGAGTACTAAACAAGAAGATATAGAAGGAAGAAGATTCTTGAAGGATCTCATAGTAGTACATGACGTGCACCAGGGCACACAGGGCATGTGAGCCCGCCCGGGCACCTACCTGTGTATCTGGTCCACATGGGTTCCAACCCATGTAGGGGTACATGGCATGTAGAGGAGGTACACGTCATGTCCCTCATCACTTGTCCCTTGGTCATGTTCCTCTTCTACATGGACCGGCCAACCTTGTCCATTACAAGTCAGGCATCCCAAACTACAAAAAGTGTTCAGGCTAGATGACCACCTTCCTGTGTAGTTTTCCCATGTCCGTGTATCAGACTTCTTGTCAATGTACCAGACCCCATTTCCCTGTATCTTGGTTTTTTTAGTTCATGGACGCATAGTTTCACATGGCTAACACAATCCATATCTCATAGTCACACGGTTTAGGGAACTACGCGGTATGTAACACCCATACATAGTGTGTAGTCCCAAAATATCATCTTCCCTGAATGGAAAGATCTACATGGAATGTTTCACTACACTACATGCCATATAGATGGTAATTCTAGTTGGGAATTACCTGCAAAACACCCCAATTCATCTCATTTTTTCCCAAAACTCATAGATCTACCTAGTAGGGATCAATTGCATTTGTATTTGTGATCTAGAATCTTAAAACAATTCATAACATAAGGGATCAGAACTAAAACTAAAATCCTCCTACCTCATTGGTGAAATGATGAATATTTGGATGAAGAAAGATATCTGGATTGTGCTACTCCTATATCTGTTGATGATTCGGGTCAACAATGGGGATTAGTGGCACTCTGTCGCTTTAATTCAGTGGTGGTTTCATTCTTCTCCAAATGGGAGAAGAGGAGAGGAGGAGGAGTCACTCCTCTTTTGTTTCATGCATCCAAAACATGGAGAGAGGGTGAGGGTATTTAGGTTTAGGTTATTTTAATTAATTAAATTTTCATTTAATTAATTATTTCTCAACACAACAACCCACCAACTTGTATCCAACCAAACCTCCCGACGCAGAAAACCATAGGTCACACCTAGGGAAAACATGACATTTTGGACTCAACCATAGTCTCAAAAATCTGATCTGAGACTTCGAACATAAGATATTTAAGTTTCAAGTGAAAATTTGTGTGCATGATAAAATATATTTAATATTTTTAGTATCATTGCACTGAGGCTCCCCGGACCCTGGCTTCCCACGCTAACTCAGTGCCCAGTTTTGCAAATATTTTCCAAAATATTCCAAAGTCCTTTAGGTAAAAACCCAAATCATTAAATTCTCCCCAACTTATGGATTTTCATCACCAAAAAGAGAAAGCCTAAAAAAGGGGAAGAAACTATGATCCCCACTAGAATCCCATGCCATCGATCTCACCAAGGGTTCATGTGCTGCTTACAAGCACGCACACAGAGAAACCGCCAAGATTAAAACACTCTTATGTATAGCTTCTATGAGAAAAAAATCATGTAACAAACAGGAACCTATCTCACTAGCTGTGACATGTGGGAAAACACCAAACACCACTGTACATCTGTAGTCATGGGGTCTAGCAGTACACCACCTCACTAACCTGACACAGATACCAATGGAACCCTACAGTTCACATCCACAACTAGATAGACTATAAAATAGCCTCCTCATGTGTTTTTTTCATTCAAGGTTGATCCTGAACACTTGAGGGTAAAAACAAACAAGCAGGTCTTCCCAAGAGTAAACACTGGGTCTTACTAGGCCCTTTATCTACAAACCTCCAACTACAACACATATTTCCAAAAAAAAAACACTACCTTTCCCACTAGTGGAATCCCAGATAAGTATGGATGGTAGGAAACCAATCCACACTATAGAAAAATCATAGGTTTTTCCTCTTATAATACAAAAAAAATCTAAGCAAGGGTCTCCCTCTCCTAGGACTTCCAAGCTAAAGGGGTTCGAGCAGGAAAAACTCTTCTGGTAGGGCTAGGACCTACTCTGACACTTCATCGCATAACCTTTCCCCGAACATGAAATTATAAGGAACTCGTCCACCGCACCTCAATATTGTCTTCTTTGTGCGTCACTGATTCACCCACATAGTTCTGATCACGTCACAAAAACACGTATCAGTGGGGAAAGTGCCCCCTTCCTCATGAGTTTAAAGCTACGTCAAAATGAACCACATCCTCCTTGATCATGTCATTTAAAAATATGAATCCAAACACATGAGGGTACACATTAAAAACAAAGGGTTTCCCAAACACACATTATGTCTTACCAGGCCCTCTATTTCAACTAACAACATGAGGTTCTACCGATGCCCTGCGTCACCTTGGTTAAACCTCGAGCATGAGCAGACAGAATAGAGTACCCAAAAAAGTGTCTAAAAATTTCTACTATAGAAAGTATAAAGGACACAAGGCGTACCTCTATTCATCCTAGGAGCTTTCGGGTCAAAGAACTCTATGGGATGTAGCTTCCCTTGTACAAATCCTCCCACTCACTAAGCCTGACATGGACCACCTAGGGGTTGGCAGTGGAAACACCTTGAACTATCTATCACCTCCTACCACTCTTCCAGCTCATCCACCTCATTTGAAACCTCACCGAACTCCTAGCTCCAAGCATTGTCAATACTAAGGTGTCTTGTCAGCCAGCTCTCTCTCAACAGCATGGTGGGTCAGACAATATCTAGTGAGATATCCATGACCGTCACAAGCATATCATCGCCTCTCCTACGGCTGACCAGATCATCAATGTTGCTCCTGCACCATAGACCCACGTGATTGTTCCAAGGCATGGGTATGCCTCATACTTTTCAATTCTATCACCTATCTTATTTGATCTCTTGTAGATGCCTTAGCCTCATGACCACTATTGTGGGTCACATCCACCTGTTCCTCAGCTAATAATCTTTCCACCACCAGAACCCAGTCCATTACTCCAGCATAGGTGGGAATGCATAGAAGAATCACATATGCCCTGATCTATTGATGCAATACCTGATCAAAGTTTCATTCCCTAAAGAACAAATCTCAAACCGTATATAAGGAGTGTCGCAACAAGTCTGTGAACATCACTGAAGACTCTACCACTATCTTGCTACCCTATTGAAGCTACAAAAGCTCCTAGATATGCACTGATCTCAATGTATCTAGGTAAAACTCCTCACTGAAGAGTCGCTCAAACTCCTCCCAAGCAAGTGTCACCTCATCATGAGTATATATCACCAAACTCCACCATCTCCCAGCTAAAGCCTGAAGAATTCTCACCTCCAGAACCACCAAATGATCAGGAGGTGTCCTTGCTAAGTGGAAAACTCACATGACTACCTCGAGCTAGTCATATATTACCTAGGGGTCTGGATAATCCTAGTAAATCATAGGTTGATGCCTTTAGATCTTGTGTAGTGCACTCAGCTTGCACGCATCCTCTTCCGGAACTACCAGTAAAACCAGATTCTCTATAGGTGGTGGCACCACCGGCAGAAACCCAGGGGTAATACCTCAGAATCAGTTCCCTACACCGATGCCTCATCATGGGTGGATTTTAATCAAAATCACACCATAGAATCTTGTATGGATATCTCTATAGTGTCATATTGAAATAGAATCGAGAGATACTGTTGTCAAAGAGTATATCTGGGGAGCAGACTCAAGAAGGATAGGTAAAACCAAAACCCAACCCTATATGATGCATGTACCATTTATCTCTTAGAGACCAGTATCCTAATGTACAGAGTCAAAAAATAAGGTTATTAGAGGCCTAGTGAATGGATACATCATCCGTTGTACCAATACTAGAACCTCTGGCCTAAGATCTGAACTCAAAACATTTTAATATTGTTGTTATGAAACCCAAACCAAGCTCATGACACTACGATCCCAATGTGGAACCAACCTCCTTTTAAACCACTCTATCATGACGTGACCCAATGGGGCTCAGGATGAAACTCCCCGAGACCGCCTCCAAGAGGCTAGGGTCTAGTGAATAGCACTGAGAAGGCATATCACTAACATGGAAGGTATTGCCTATGAACATGAACACATGAATATATCTCCAAGATCTCAAAATGCTGAAATGTAAAAAAACTGAAGGCAACCAATGCATTCATACATATATATCTTATAACCATATTACAAAAGAAGTAATAAAAGCGTTAAATCGAAAAACAATTCCCACAAAATAAAAATATAAAAGCATCCAACCTGGTAAGGAGGGGATCACTATTAACTACAACTGTTAGAAAGATCCTCATCCAATCTTTGGTAAAAAACTTAGTCAATCTATCTCTTTAAGATCTACCTACCTCAGGTCCTCCGTGGACTTTTTCAAAATTCCTTTTGTCTCCATAAGACAAAAAACATGTGAAGGAAAAGATTATGCAGGGGTGAGTATAAAAATACTCAGTAGGTGACTCGAAACCCCAAAAGAAAAAGGTAGAAACTAAAAGGCAACAGTCCGCTCGACCTAGCCATAGGGAAACCCAATCGAGAGACAAACTCCATCTCGAACCATCCTCAGTTGTACATGAAAAGTCAACTAGGTCTACCCAAGGTGTCAACCCCAACATGTGACAACACCACAAGGACTCCCAAAAATCACCCAGATAGACTCTTCTTAGACTTGATGTCTCATGAGGTTCCAACTTCATATCTAGAAATCGGATTCTCTTCATATGATCTATCCATAACATAAAACTAAGAGAACGCACTCCATGAGATCATCCATCCCATATGAAATTCGTCTGAGAGATGCACTCCATCAAGAACGACTCTACCATTCTAAGTGGTATGTCTGAGATAACTTTCACCATTGGGAACATCTTACTAAGTCCAACTCTAGTTCCCCACACCAGATGTCTTATCATCATTACCTTGCACCCAACAAAAACTAAAGAAACCCAAGTGAAGATATATTCCCCTCACTTCTGCAAATAGTTGAGGGAGAACTTCTCTAGACTATATTCCATGTGCATACTCTCTAATAAGAGAGATTGGAGGGACCCACACCTCTCCACCACCCTGCATTCTAGGGAGTACTACTCTTAACTAACCCAAAAAACCTCTATCACTCCAATAAAGAGTGGGACACACCTCAGTATGTTGAGGGATATTTAAATCTTATGTAGTTATTTTTCACATCTAGTGGATGGGACCACTCTTCATACTTGTATCCCACAGCCAACGGAGATCCAACTCCAATAGAGGACCCACTCCCCACTGCTATATGGTGATGGTGGAGTACTACTCTGTATGTTATGACCCACACCCTGATCCAATAGGGGGTACTACTCATGAAGGACCTGCCGCCTGATATGAAAGGGGAGTGCCACTTTTTAGATCGAGGGCCCTCACCCTAACCCGGTAGGGGAGTACCACTTGGTGGCTAGATCACCCACACCCTAGAATGATATAGGAGTACTGAATCTTCCAACTCGTTCACTATAGGGGACCTACACCCTAGAATGATATGGGGATACTAACCCTAGGCTATAGGACCCACTCCCTGACATGGCATGGGAGTATCGACTCTACCGAAACAACACATAAGGAGGACCCACACCCTGGAACGACAGGGTAGTACCGACTCCAAGAATAGAGGAACTTCTCCCTAACACTGTAGGGGAGTACCAACTATATATATAAATTATACATATAGGACTCTCACCCTATTCCAAGAGTGGAGTAATAAATCCACTAATATAGGACCCACTCTCTAGTCCAATAGGGGAATACCAACTCTACCTTCATGAATATCACGGGGAAACTTGTACCCTTTTCCATCAGGCAAGTAATACCCCCAGAGAAAACTACCCAAAGGTAATGAACTGATGCCCACGATGTGGGGAGTCCTGTCTCTACCTAAGAAGAGAGGTAATGGAAACTTGTGCCCTGTTTCATTAGAGGAGTAACATTCATATCATCTCTCTATATGAACCCCACTGATCTCCAACATCGGCTCAGTACTGCTCCATCGACGTCTTTCCCAATTCATGACACCTCGTATCTCATAAGTCATAACTAAGGAAACTATTTCATTCTTTGTAGAAAACTACTCTTTATGGACTACCCACAAGCCTTAATACAAGCCCCATAGAAGAACATACAAAAGGAAAAATATTCTCATAGGATCACCTAGTAGTACAAGACGTTCACTAGGGCACACGCAGTGTGTGAGCCCTCCTGAACACCTTCCCATGTATTTGGTATATACATGTTCCAACCCATGTAGGGGTACACGACATGTAGAGGAGGTACATGTTGTGTCCCTCATCAATTGGCCCCCGGCCGTGTTCCTCTTCTACATGAACTAGCCAACTATGTCCCTTACACATTGTGCATCCCATACTACACAGAGTGTTCAGGATAGACGGCCACCTGCCCGTGTAGTTTTATCATGTCCATATACTGGACCCCATGTCCATGTATCATATATTTGTGTTAGTGCACATCCATGTAGTTTCACATGGCTAACCCAATCCATGCCCCATGGTCACACGGTTTAGGGAAATACATGACATGTAACACCCATACACGGTGTGTAGTCCCAAAAGCTATTCTTCCCCAAACAAGAAGTGCTACATGGACTATTTCACTGAACTATGAATTCTGTAGATAGTAATTCTAGTCAGAAATTACTTTAAAAACACCTCGATTTGTCCCATTCTTCCCTAAATCTCATAGATCTACCTAGTAGAGATCAATTGTATTTGTATTTTGGATCTAGACCTTTAAAAAAATTAATAATGGAAGGGATTAGGACTAAAACTAAAATTCAACTACCTATTTGGAGAAACACCAAAGATTTGGATAAATAATGTTGCCTAAATCGCACTTCTCCTCAATCTTTTGATGATCTGTGTCAATAATGGGGACTGGCAGAACTTCATCGCTTCAATATGCCGGAGGTTTCGTTCATCACCAAAGGGGATAGGAGAAGATGAGGAGTCACTCCTCCTTTTTTCATGCATCCAAAACATGGGGAGGGTGAGGTTATTTAGGTTTATGTTATTTTAATAAATTAAATATTTATTTCATTAATTATTTCACCAAACAGAAACCCTCCAACACATCTCCAACCAAACCTCTTGGCGCGGACAACCTTAGGTTGCAAGTAGGGTAAACAAGACGTTCCGGGCTAAATCATTGTCCCAAAAATATGATCTATGACTCCAAACAATATTTATCTATATTTAAAGTGAAACTACATGTGAGTGACAAAATATATTTAATATTTTTATTATCTCCACACCGAGGCTCCCCAGGCCTAAGCTTCCTGCACCAACTCAGCGCCCAGTTCTAGAAATACTTTCTGAAATATTCTGAATTCCTTCATGTCAAAACCTGAGTCATTACATATATTATCCCTATTATTCATATGTTTGTCTTATGTTTGTGATGGAATGATAACTATGAAAACCATTTAATTTCATGGGTTCTCATATGACGAATGATTTATGTTCTTATTTTACACATATGTATAGTTTTCATTATGTGATGGGTTAGACCTATTTCACTCCAATTCATTTAGTAAAGATTTATATCTCTAGAGATAGACTATACTAGAATGGTAAATGATTTTGGTTTAGTAATACAAGGCTGGAATAGGAAATAAACTTGATTTAGTAATATGGGGATGGAATGGAGAGTATACCCAGTTTAGTAAAGGACTTTGTCCACTATGATGGACTTGATAGTGAGCCTCGACTAATATGGAAATGATTTTCTATACTTATGTGTATGCCACAATTTCATGTCTTATGTTATGCTCTCATGAAATATTTTCCTTATGAACTTCTATGATTTATCCCATGAAAATATATCATGATCTTTCATATGCAAGATATAATTTTCAAATGTTTTTATTATGTTATTATGTCTCATGATTATTATATGATTGATATATCCCTTATTTTCCCTTACTGAGCATATGAGATCATCCTAAATTATGTTTATTTTCCCACTATATGAAAAAACATATTAATTAATATGTTTCAAAAGGGGTTCTAATTATGAAGGAATAAGTGAGAGATGATGTAGACATTTTATAAACCAATTGTTAATATTTCCAAATTTCTAAAGACACTAAACCTATATGGTTTTGGTGTGGTTTTTCTATGTTATATAATGAATATTACTCTATTTATATGTAATATATTTGTATGAAAAGTATGGGCTATTATATAAATATTATAAGACTTCTAAAAATATGTTCACAAATATCAAAGATTAATTTATCTTATTACTCTCCATCTCTCTGACACATTTATGAATGGTCAATTTAACCAAATACATGGATGATACTTGTCTACAACTATAATTACCTTTATGTCTAGTAAATAAAACTTAATTTATGATTAAATATATCATTGAATATTTATTTATGTCATGTTTAAGTATTTGGAATAATATAATTTTTATAAAAAAATTATATAAAATAATATTTGTGACATGTAAAATTTCCTTAAACAAATGTTTTTTGAAACATATATTTTAAGAATAAAAATTATAACTAAAATGATGTGAAAATGGGACATCATAAATTATGAAAATTTTGATGAAAAAATGACATGGGAATTTCTAAAAATAAATAACCCTTAAATAACGAATAAATATTGAACTTTCACAAATGTGAGTATCCATGAAATTTTACTAAAAAAAACTCTTGATAAAACATATAGTTAATGAAAGTATGATAAATAAAAAATAATATACATAAATGATTTATAATAAAAAAAATTAATATAAATACGGTTCTAAAATAAATAAAGAATAAATTAAAATTGGATACACAAATAGTTAGATTATGTTCAATCAATTCGGGACTTGAGATAAAGGTATAGATTCTTGATTCTCTCTCTATATATTTATCTAATATATATATATATATATATCTTGAATTATTTGTCTTCTTTACCTTTATCTATATTTAATTTTTATATCTCCTTATAGAAATGTATTTTAGGATTTTATTCCTTATTATTATAAGGGTTTACATTTTTCATATCATCATCTCTCTTTGATTGATGTTTATATGATGTTATATGATATTAATATGTGACTAGTATTCTTACCATGGGTCAGTCATATTTTGTTTTATTTTTTATTTTTGGTTATTTAGATCTCTTTATTTATATGTTTCTGACAAGACCCATCCCCACATAGACCACACCATGGATCGATATAAAGAATATTAGTGTCACCACAAGTCCATATTTAATTTTTCTATGGATTTTTCATGTTCCCATTAAACTCATTAAATTTGTTATTTATAAAATCCAAAAAAAGTCTTTGAGAGTGATGATAAAATAGAAATTTGAATATACGGCATGAAATATCTCAATTCAAAGGAAACTACATGTAATAGATTAACAATAATGAAAATATAAACTAAAAAATATTAATAAAATCCCCCAGTACACCTCAATGGTATATGAAAAACCAACATCCTACTCCAAACTCTAGAAATCTCCCTATGTCCAAATTAACAATGGTTGAAACCAACTCTAACATTATCCTAAAGATATGGGGAAAATAATATATATAAATTAGAGACTGTTATAAAAATGATCAATAAGTTCCTCCCCTATAACTCTTAATAGTTTTGATTTTACAAAGGATTTATAATACATTTGTGTGTAACAACTAAAATAGGATAGCTAACCCATGTAAGTGTAAAATATAACTCCATAAGAACTATGAAATAACTCACATTAGGTGTGATCCTATAAAACATGGAGTGTGTGAGAGATATAGACAACTCACATCATGAAAATATAATTAAAAGGTACCTCAAAGAGTAATTCTCACTAACTATCCCCCATATGTCTCACTGTATAATATCCTACCACCACCTACCATCATCCATCTACAACCATTTCCATATCAAAATTCATAACTAATACCATAAAAAACACTATAACCAACACCATAAATAATACCATATCCATAAATGGGGTGGGGGTGGGATAACTAGTTATTCATCTAGAAAATAATAGTGGGTGTTAGATTTCACTTAATATAGACCTAGGTAGTAGTCACGTTGAAAATGGTAGTTCTTGCAATTAAAAATAACATAATGTAAAATAAAATATGATAAATCTAAATACCCTAACCCAAGAATGGTCAAAACTCATTATCAGTACCAAACATCATTAACATCAACCATCCCATTTAACTCGCAAGTTCAAGTCACTCATACCATCATAATCTTTGAAACATATTATAATTAAACCACACTACCCTTTAATAATGTTAAAAAAGATCCCATAATCATATATCCTAGGAAAGAATAAATGAGAACAAAGGAAATATACAACTAAACTTACTAAAAACACATTTTGGAATCAAAATTTGAACCTAAAAGTACACATATACTAAAAAATATTCTCATTTGCAATCTAGGCATCACCCTTTGTTCATCACCTTCTGAACTTAATTATTTAAACATCATCATAACATCCCTATGAAGTGATACCTCTAAACTCAAAGAAATGGATACACTAGAAAAGTGAAAAGGAGCCCATTTCAAAACTCCCTCCATAATTAAAGAGATGAACCCTATAATCCTACTACCTGAACATAAATTCTTTCACAGGATCTTCCCCAATTCCATCTAAAATCCATGATTATAAACACCATGCACATGGTGGAAATACACTGGGAAAGAAAAAAATCAGTAATGAAGAGAAACTTTAAAAAGTTATCCTCTATTTAACTAGATTAAAAATCCTAAATAACATATTGAAATAAATAGAAAAAATGAGTAGGATAAAACCATCGATACACATACCTTTTAATAAACTCTATCTACAACACAATGCAACTCAAAAATCTAAAAAATACAATAACCAGTCAATGAAAAACATTAAAAACATTAGAGCATATAAAAATGTATCTATATAAATTAAATTCTAGTTATATAATAAATAAAAGAATAATCATGATAAAACAAAAAATAAAAATGGAAGGAAGGTAATTAAATTCACATTACTCAAGAATACTTTTCAATTATAAAACTTTAGAAAAAAAATAATCCCTAACCTTATATAGAATAGAACAACATCGTTCTATATGAATGTTCTCCAAATTAAAATAGTATAGTCATCAAACTCTGGAAGTAATGGGATAGAAAATGGATAAAGTAATCAATATCTACTATGATGGAAATAATAACTCACTGAGGGTCACTCCCTTTATTTATAATCTCTAAAAAAAGTAATCAACTCCTCAGAGATCAAAAGTGAGGTTGATTATGTTGAATAGATCAACTATATAAAAATGTTAGAACACTTATTTAACCAATAATAAAGGGATGAATCACCATATAATTTCCCATAAAACTCAAAATTTTTATTAACTCATTGAAAAAACTGCTCAAAAAATAGTAGATGGGTTAAACGAATGCTTAATAAAAAAATTTAAAAAATAAAAGGACCCATTTCTAAAAATAAAACGAAATGAAAAGTCCCACAGAAAAGAAAAATTAAAAATATACTCCTAAAAATAGAATACCTAAAAAACCATGTGAAAATTTCACTATAGGGTAAAGACTCTATATTATAATCAATTGTGCACCTAAATTTTCCATTTGTAATGGTTTCCAAGTCAAAAAATGACTATTTTTTCAATGGTTACAAAATGATAGAATATTCTATTATAAACTTCACAATATCCTAATTAGGACATTATGAGTCTCTATAATATATTCACTTTCAAAAAAATCATTCTACATAAACTCAAAACCTAAGAATAAATTTAAAACTTTAAACACGTGAACCTTCACAAATTATAACATAAGAATATTCATAATTTATACCACCTCAAAAAATTTCATCCTTGAAAATATTAATGCTACATTTTAAAAATAATAAAATAAAATCAATCATTAAATAAAAAATTACAAGCTCTATATTACAAAAAATTTCCATAAAAACAATGTCTCAATGCATAAAAAAATAAAGTTATCTGAAAAAACTAAAATAAATATGAATAATTTTCCCTCAAATAATATCCCATATATTAGGTTCTCTTCTCTAACCCAACTTGTCCCCAAATCATACATACCAAATTTTTAAATCATACTTATAAAATATTCTCCTTAAAATCTTTAATTTTGATGGTATAGTTTGAAACATCACATATTCCTCTAGCTTCGAATCACATCAGTCAATCACATGAGATGAATCATATAATTACTTATATAACTTTGATATATAAAACACATAATTTACCATATTCTATTATAGTGGTAGTACCAACTTATAGTTTAACTATCTAATCCTAAACAAACCCTAAGAATGCCTAAATAACCTTGGAGATAACTTACTACCTCACCAAACTTATGCTTATATTATCTTAGAGAAACCCATGAGAAGACAAGATCTTCAACTATAAAATATAATCATCTACATAATAAATTTGTATAAGACTTTTCTTTTATAAGTTTTATCTTCATAAAATCTTTGTTTAGTGAAATCCACTCTATCATTCTCTATACTAAATTAGTTCCAATAATTGTTGACTCTCAAACTTCCACACAACATAATGGAGAATGAAAAAAATTATTATATGGGGTCATAAATGGGATAATTATAATATTTGAATGAAAGTTTTTATTATAAAAAAACTCCACTAAAAGTATATATTAATCCCACAAATCACCAATGTCCAAAAGTCATGCCTACAACTTCTACTCTAGAGTCTGAATCGTTTTCCTAATCTGGAAATCCATCAAATTATGAAATGTTGTACTTAAGCATAATTTACTACCAAATGAATGTTAAAAAAATATCACCATCAATGTGAAAAGAATGTCATTATTCTATATGATTGATTAAGTAACTCCATACAACTTCTCCACTTTGGATAAGTAAAAATTCATTAAGGATTGTATTGAAATTTGTGTCATGATAGGGATGAAATTTATTGAATCCATCAACCTATCCACCAATACAAAAATATCATCATAACCTCTAGGTGAATTAGGTAATATAGTCACAAAATTAATCAATATATCCTATCATTATCACTCATATATTCTCAATTTTTTACAATAAACTCATTGAAACCTAATTCTCAGTATTCACCTACTAAAAGGTAAAGCACTTGGCCATAAATGTTTTTACAGATCACTTCAAACATGATGAAAAAAATAATTTCTTTAGAGAATGGTACATCTTTTCTACTATCTAATTTATGGGAAAAGGTGAACTATTATATACACACAAAATATATCCATTCCTTGTTTGAGGAATAAATATCCCAACTTAGAAAAAAAATAAAGTGGTTCTCACCCTTTTCAAAATTATCTAAAGTATCTTCATAAATAACATGATCTCTTTATACTTCTATATCAAGACCATCCAAATAAAATGAATACACTCAATACAATAAAGAATAGTGTTAATACATTTGATAGAACTAAGTTTATCCATCCAATGCTTTATATAAAGGTGTAATATTTCCAACACTCTATCATCTCTCACTCATTTTTTACCTCCTAAGAAATATTTTAATGTAATTTTATACTCAAGGAATCCACCACAAAAATTTATTTATTGGTTATATATGTGATCACAAAATCATATTCCAAAAAAACTTTATCCACAACCTCTTCCTCAAATCAAGGTATCTTTTTGAAAATATATAAAAAAACTCTTGTAATCTATAAAGACCCAAAATCACTGCTAGATAAGTAATGTATTCATAACATTATTAAAAATACCACTTTGAATGTTCATAAGTCATTGTTAAACCCTTCAGTCGATACTATTTTAGACATTTATATTCTTCCTAAAGCAAACAAACTAAACAAATAAGATAGTGTAAGTATAGGTTTGATCCCATTAAGATAAGGTAAGCATAGTGACAACTCTAAAAAAATGTTATTTCACCCCAAATTTGAATAATTAATTTTATTAAACTAATGATAGAAATTAAAATAAAAATTTTGATGGAAAATAGAAGAGAGGGAAATCGGTTTCCAATGGAGGTTGTTCTTAATATATTAATTACATTTTAATTGTAATATAATATGATTAATTAGATATGAATTCATTTATTTTTATTCAGTGGTAATCTAGTCAATTATTATTGAAACTAACATGGAATTATGGCCCTCTTGATCTAAAAATCCATAATAAATAGAATTCATTTGTTTGATTGTAGTGTAGGAGAATAATCGGATACATTGTTCATGGATCAATCATCTCTACTATACTAAGATTAATTATTTATTAAAATATTAGTTCAATAATTTATTAATAAATAATATTAGATGTTTAATCATATTCCAACACAAAAAAGAATTATTTTACCAAATTAGTGAAGAAAAATTAAATCACATGGTACACACCCCTTTCATAAAGATATTCTCTCCCTTGTAGATTTATCCACTAATTATCAGGTGATCACCAATTAAAAATAAACTTGAATCCAAATAATAGATAATATAAAAGAAATATATTGGAGGAGAGAAATAAAATAATAATAATAATAATTACATAGAAAATATGGAAGAAAATGAAAAATAAAAAAATTAATAAGACATAATAAAATTTAAATAAAAATAATACAAATCTATAAAAAAATTAAAGAAAATATAAAAGTAAGAAATAAAATCCTATAAAAGATAAATAAGTCCCTGGTTAGAACCCTAGAAGTATCTCCACCCCAGGGTCCAAATAGTTATTTTATTAGTGGTAAGATCCTCTTCTTATAATCTTGGAAGTCCCCCTAGGGTTTCTGGGTCAAACCCCTATTAAAACACCATTAGTAAAGAAAAAATGGGAGTTTGGTAACTCTAAAAATATATGATTAACATCCTAAATTGATGGTTCATGGGGTGAAAGTGTTAGTGGTTGGAGGATTTTTCTCACATAGTATGAATTTTTACAGTGTGAAACATATTTCACACTGTGAATTCCTCTAGGTCCAAAATTTTCAGCTTATTTATTTATGTTTGGAATAGGTCTTATGGTTTGCAGATTGGGTATTACTTCGAATCATACCTTGGAATTATTCATGTCCCCATTTTTTGTGTGAATGTCACTTCATGGTAGACAACATCATGGGATCCCATCCTTTATCTCAGCTTTATCTAAATTATTCCTGTTTTTTCCTATGACATGTCTTCTCATAATGCCACATTTTCCTCCAAATTGTTCTATATTTCATATTAATGTCGTCTCTTCCATAAAACACATAAATAAAGTAAATATAGAATGAATCTCATATTAAATAAATTAATATTCATTGAAAAACATATTATAACCATAAGTATATGTATGAAAAATAAATATATCACCTCTACTATGAGCTCCAGGTCATAGGTAGATTTATTTTTCTCATAAGGAAGAATCTCAATAGAAACATAAAAAAATTATTATATCCTCTTGTATCCACACACAACCAAAAATCATATATAAGGCATCATAATAAACTTAATAATTAATTCCTTCCTCTAAGAATCATAAAATTAGTACATTGGTCAACCTCACATTCAAATATTGGAAAGTTGGTTAGAATTTTTCATAAAATAAAATGTCATGTACCTTATTTTCTAGGATATATAATGGTATTAAAATCCAATATAATTTAGATATGTGTCTCTAATAATAATATATAAATATAAAGAAATTGTGAACATATAGTACATTATTTTATACTTCTTAAGAAAAACTACCTTAATTTTTTATAGGTCTACAATGACACCACTCTATAACATAATGTGTCCCATAAAGTATACTTCTTTCATTTTAAATTAACACTTTGATAGCATACCAAAAATTTCATGATTGTGTAATGACTCCTTGACAAATTCAATATAATCCATGTATTCCTACATTGATCTTGAGTATATCAAGATATCATAAATGAAAACCATAACAAACTGACCAAGATATATTCATAATATACAATGCATCAATCCCATAAATTTTTTTGACACATCAATTAGAATGATATCAAAATATAATCATGATTCTTATATATTTATCAGAAGGATATCTTTAGTATATCTTCATCTAGAATCCTTAACTGATGATATCTAGATCACAAACCAATCTTCAAAACTATCTTTCACCCCTTACTTTGTTGAATAGATTATGAATCCTAGAAAAAATATAAGGTCTATTCATTTTCAATGAATTCATCAATTAATAATTAATGTATCTCTTTAATTTAACTTCTTAATAGAAAATATTGGTGCTCTGTATGGTGACACACCTGATCAGATATCATTATCAAAATGTTAAACTACTAGAAATCAGTAGGTTTCATTTGGATTAATTATAGAGAGATAATATTTATATATTAAAGAAAATCAATAACAAAAATTACCTATATTTATGGAGATAAACTTATAACTTTCTATAAGAAAACATTAATTAACCTTTAAAAAAATATATGAAGATCCTCTATTTATATCTTAGGTACAAAAAATTATATACTCTCTAAATTTAATGAAATATTTTGATCCCAAATATTTGGATAACTCATCGGTTAATCATAATCTCCAATAAAAATAGATCAATCACCATTGAAACCACAAAATAGAACTCTCATTTAATAAAAAAACACATACTACTAAATAAAACCAATTCATGCTATGAATTAAATCATATTGTTCCATTCATAATAAAAACAAGTCCCATGAAAATTATACTTTACCCATAATTGAATCACAACTATGGTGGACCTCTAACAACATTTAATGGTAATTAATAGGTCTAATTAATATCATAGCCTCTCAGCATGAATATTCAAAAAAAATTATGAGTAATAAAAAAATGAAAAGAACTTTTTATTACAAATATTGAAATGATAATAGAGTAAAAATTGATCTTACCTCACCCCACATTTATTCCATCCACCTAATCCACCTATGCTTCTTGTAAGTATCGTTGACTAGTTCCTCCTCCAATGTGACAACTATACCTACCTCCTCCTCAACCATTATTTATTTGTGAAACTTTTATACAATTTCTCTTAAGTTATTGATGTTCATAACCATCTCTATAACGACCCAATATTAATGTACATATACATTACATTACTTTTTCATAATACTTAAAACATTACACAAGCACATGCCAAAATACCATATTAGTTTAGTGCCTTTGGAAACTTGGAATACATTCTTTTAATTTGGTGAAAGATATTCAACATCTCTCATAAGATCTTCCCCTTTAGTTTTCCTACCTAAAACCTTTATTTATATTCTAGGGAAAATAAAACATAAGAAAGGGTGAGATCATATTCTCAGTAAGTAAAAACATGGAAGATATGTAAGCATAATAAAAAACATAAGGGTATAAAAACATGAGCATAACATTTTAAGATCATACCCTGCATATCAAAAGATCATATGCATGAGTCATGGAAAAAGTATTGATAGTTCATAAGATTTGAATCATAAGGAAATAAAGAACATAATTTATGAAATCGTAACATAATAATAAGACATTGAATTTGTGGAACACACAAAATAATATAAAATTATTTCCATAGTAGTTAAGGAATCACTTCCAAGGCTATATTAGTGGTATGGGTTCACTTCCCATATCATCTGGGTAGTCATGGTTCACTCCCATAACCATCTTCGTAGTCATGTTTCACTACAATAACCATCTTTGTGGAAAATGTCCTTCATGTCTATCACATTAGATATAAATCTTTACTCAATACATTAGGGGGAGATGTAGGTCCCACACATCTCATAATAAAATCATACATACATGTTCCAAAAGATTATAAACAATCATATCATAACCCATGAAATGAAATGGTAATAATAAACATGTAATCATATCATAACCTATGGAAAAGATATAGGTTTCAAAATCATTTCATCAAAATTATAACCTGTGAAAATAAGTAGGTTTCTTAAACATTATAGCAGAAAAACATAAACCATTCAGAGAAATAATATAAACAGAATTATTGAAAAATAACAATGTCATCTTATATGGGGAAGGATTATGAAATATCATTTGGAACATGAAATTTCCTTAAAATTACATTTTAAAGAATAAAACACTTTCAAAACCATTACCTTTGAAACTAATTTAAAAACATATAAAGGAATCATTAAAAATCATTTAAAACATTTCTTGAGAAAAATATCCATTCTTATTTGACACCGTTTTATTTTCTTAAAAAGATGTTCAATTTTAAAAGAAAGTATTTTATTTGAAAATAAAATTGTATTCGTGTAATTTAATCTTTATGGTAATAAGGATTCATGCAATAATAAAAATATATTCATGTCGTATAAGTTAACAAAACATTATTCTCATACTTTTAATAAAAAAGTCAAAAAGTAACTTCTTAGGAAATTAAAAAAAATAATTTCAAACTATTTAATAAAAATTAGTACATGATTAAAGATTAATTTAAAAAAAATTATAATAATAGAAAAAATATATTTGGAAAACTATTTTAAGAAACATGAACATGGATGATAATTATACCCTAGTAAATACTAACTTGTAAACAATCTCAGATAATAATAAGATTATGAAATTATCCCTTACAAATTTATAATAAGTATAATAATATGAACCATGAAATAAATGAAATTATATGGATATAAAAATACCATAATCTTATGGTTAATACTCATAAAATACATTCATGGGTAGTATATACACCACGTAGAAGAAACCAGTAGTGTACAAGGCATATGTCTCACAGAAGTAAAGGTGAGACAAAAATCCATTAAATTTGGTCTAGGTTCTTTAGTATGTATCAAAAACTCCTTTATAATGGATTAAAGGCTGTTATAAACTTGAACCATAACTATATTTATTTTTATGGTATCATATGTGATCATATCATCACCTGTTTAATAATATTTCATTATTACTCTTCTTACGGGCGTTATTTGTTGCATGTTTTGTCGTATAAATCCTAGTTATTCTTTATGGGTTTCCTTTATATCATTACTAAAATGATAATAATGTAATATATATCATATTTATTCATTATATACATTTATATAATCATGCTTTAATGGATATCAGGTTGAATGACTCGCATCGCATCGTGGAGACGGTAGGTCGTACGTACGCATGAGCGATGATATCATTCCCGTAATTGTGAAATGGTATGGAAGTGGATGGTATATTTTTTTTATATAATCAATATAATATTTTAATAATAATATATAGTTATTATTTCCATCATTATACCCATCAATGTAAGGCGGTGGTGAAAAACAGATTACACCATGGCGTGGAGATGGTA
Organism: Viscum album; assembly: GCA_963277665.1. NCBI lineage: Eukaryota > Viridiplantae > Streptophyta > Magnoliopsida > Santalales > Viscaceae > Viscum > Viscum album. The sequence continues at coordinate 75,823,005 of OY728122.1, read as the reverse complement.
AGTCGTACGTACACATGCGTGGTGATTTCGTTTCTCGTAGGATAAATAGAAGGTGGAATATGGTTCTTAAATAATCATAATAACATCTAATAATATATTTTAAACAGTATTTATTACTTTATAATTTAAAAAACTCAGAAAAATGATGTAGTATAAGAAATAAGCTTGAAAGAATCAGTAGAGGAGATTACCTCTTCTTCGACGAGCTCCCTCTAGATCTCTTCTTAAAGGTACTAGAGTTGGTCTTTTAAGAAGAAAAGTTCCTATAGAATGTAACTAAGAAATTTTAAAATGTAAATTTTTAGGGTATATCTGAGCTTTAAGGCTCAAAGTGAAGTGATGTTGTGAGGTATGATGTGAACTTTTATAATTTAGGTGAGGGGAACATTTGGAATCTCAAAAAATATTAATTTATAATAAAATAAAAACCAATCAAAAAACCTAAAAAATGTCATATTTTAGGATATTACATGAGATAAAGTTTTAATATCATCCTAAAATAAATTTTAGACAAATTTCTCTATCAATTTGAACCTTATCATTTTAATTAACACTTAGTTATTTTATTTTAATTTTCACTATGGTTACAAATTATTCAATATTAAAATAGTATATTTTTTACTTATTTGATGTAAATTAAACTATAAATGAACCATTTATAAAATTTTAGACCTTATAAAAATTATTTTATATTTTTTAAAACGAATTGTTTTTTAAATAATTTCATAAAATTTTATTTTGACCAAATATCAATAGTTGCAATTTTAACACTATTCATTTCATGGATTTTTAAAAATATTAAGATATGATGTTAACATCAAAAAAAATATTTTATTATATTATTAATGGGTCAAAGTAAACTATAAAATTCATTGGATATATTAATTATCCGAAATTATATTTATTTTAAAAAATTTAATAACATTAATTTGGTATTTCCATTAATAAAATAATTAATACATCAGTTTGTGTAATTATTTAATATACTTATTTTTTGAATAAAAATTAAAAATAAAATACTATTAAAAATATAAATCCTCTATATTTCATAATAATACTAATAATAGAATACATCTTTTATAAAATCCTATATTAAAAACATTATATGTATTAAAACAAGAATGTGACAACTTTAACATCAGCTTAAATAAAATATTATAAGTGTCATAATATTTTCCATATAGCTCAAAATGGTAAATAATTAGACCCTTGGATGATTATGGTAAACATATACTTGACTAATAATATTTTTTCAAGTTTTTTGGTCTTTTAAAGGTTATTATCATTTTGATTAAAATTATTTTCTTGATTTTCCATTAATTAAATAATTTATACATCATCATTTATAATTCTTTAAGGTAATTATTTATATCCTAAAAATTAAAAAAAATTACCATGATAAATATTAAAAAAAATATTTAAAATTTTTATTTATAGTCCAACTTAGCTTATGTATAACCTTATATGAAAAATGATATATTTATTAAAATTTGAGTAAGACATATTTAACTTTTCCTAGAATAAAATATATTAAATGTCCTAATCTCATCCAAGTGAATTCCAAAGGATACCATTTCGACCTAATAATGATTTGGGTTAAAAAAACCCATCCAATGATATTAGGACAAGTGTTATGGTAATTTTATAATATTATTTTTACCCTTAATTAATTGATTTACCTTTTTACTATACTAATAAAAAAAGTTGTTGAAGTTACTATTCATAATGCCTAAAAATAAAAGAAAGTTATTTACATAATTTGGACCCAATGATCCAAAATATGGAATATATTTTTTTAAATTAAAAACACATAATTAGTATTAATTAATTTAAAATTAATCCCATAGTAAAAATGAGAAAACAGGTTTCAAAAGTTAAAACATTGCAAAAGATTGAAATGTTTTTACTTCAGAATTCAATGTAAAATTAATGTTAATGACCTAAATAATATTAAATGATAAAAATATAATCTAATTATTTTTTAAAACCATTAAATAATATAACATAACAATATAAATTATTTTTATGAAAAACGTTGTTTTTGATTAAAATTTAGTATATTTTTACTATTCATTAAAACTTGAAACTTACGAGAAAAAATATCAAAAACTCATCCAAAGTAAATTTTTATTTCCCTATTACAAATAAGAAGTTTATTTTTTTTCAAAAAAATATAAAAATATGTTAAAAACTATATTTAGAATGGGTGCACCATCAAAAGGGGATAAAACCGTATTTTTTGAAAAATACTTCTTTTATCCAAAAAAATTGAATTTTTTCTTATATAATCTACATAAACATATAATATGAATTTTAAACATTATATTTAATTTATAAAATATATATTTCAGTAATAAAATTCATAAACATTGATTTTACTATTTTATAAACTCACTTATTTACATTTAAATGGTTTTTCAGAAAAAACATTTCTTTTTTATTTAAAAAGGGTTTTATTTTAATTTATAATTAATTTCTCAGCAAATAATTAATTATATATACATGTTTAAAGAATATTTTCATAATTTAGTCAACACTATTCATACCCTCCATTATACTGGCTAGGTTATAATGTAACATAATAATATTTAGTTGTTCTCTTAAACTCAGTCTTGTGTGAAATGAATTTTATCAAAAGAACTCAAAATTGTGTGTAATACAAGACAAGAATAGTGTTGTGTATACCACAAGATAATCTGGTGTTACATGTATCACAATATTATCTTGGTGTAGTGTACAACACAATACATCAAATTAAAAAAATATCATAAAAATTTCAGGGTGTTACGATCTCCTCTCTACTTCGATTTTCCCATAGAGATCTGATTTTGTTACCGCTACTATTATAAGTTTTAAAACTATTATTTATAGAAAATTTATGGATATATATAAAAAAATTATAGTAAATTTATATAAAATTGAATATTAAATATACTTACCATCATTTTATACTCTCTATCCTTTTTATTTGTTGGATTCAGCCATATGAAAACCATTTTTTAACTAAGTGTTGGAAGTTCCAGAAGAAGTGATTTTGGAAGTCCAATTTTAAAATCAGATGAATATTATAGAGAAATTTGACTAAGTTTTGGAAGTCTGAAAGAATAGTAAACATAATAAATAATGATGACTCTAAAATAAAAAACTCTAGAGATTCAAAGGACTTGTGTGAGGAATTCTGAGTTTATATAAGATATTCTCAGTGTTCATGTGGGTTATGTAATGTCTCTTTAGAATTATGTGTAAGGGTAAACTCATGAAGTTTTAGGATCTTCCAACTCATCACCATATGAGTCAGTTGTGGCAATTCCACTCAGTAATGTGTCAAGCCTTAGGGGATGATTGCTCATACCTTTGGGAAGGTAGTGAAACCAATTGTTCCTATTATGACCTACTATAATATAGTATTATGGGATCATTAGAGTGAATAATTTTTCAAAATTTTAATCATTTTTTCTTCTTAAATACTTGTTTTCACAATTCACCCCTCATAGAGTAAGAATTTATCCAAACCATGTAAACTACTTGTGTTTTTTTTATTATATTTCATTATCTTTATAGAAGAGAATTGTGGTTCATGGTTGGGATTCTTATCTTCTTAGTTATAGAAAAATCATATATGTGGGTTCATTCTGATTTTGAAAGTTCTAAAACATTATTCCATAGTTGAAGTTCTAGAGATTTTCTTCTTGTGAATAAAAGTTCATGGGTCTAACAAGTGCTTACAGAGCTCGGTTCTAGAGGTCTGTTATGACCAGGCCTTGGTCAATGTTTTTTAGAGCACAATCCAATGGCAACATTATACCATATACCTTGAAGTATAATTCCTATAAATAGTTTCTTTTCCCTATTCCATATTTCAAATTTAGTGGTAGTTCATTTTTTCTATAATAAATGGTGTTTAATAAGGGTAAGGTTCGAGTTAAAGAGTTTTATGGGAAGGATTTAGGTTTCTGGAAGATGTAGATATATGATGGTATACTGTAGATGGATATTGATATTCCATTAGTGGGGCTCAAATAAAAAATGATGAAGAATGAAGAATGGAAAAGGATGGATACGAAATCACTAGGTTTTATTGAGATGTCACCAGACTAGAATGTAGTATATGACATCCAGGAAGTGAAGATAACTTCAGAACTTGTAAAGACTCTTACCAATATGTATGTGAAGAAAACTACAATGAACAAAAAAAATCTATTGTGGAGGTTGATTATAATGATAATTTTGAATTGAAATTTGGTATCTAGTCATTTCAATTACTTAAACAATATCTAAAGTTAGTTAGAGTTAGTAGTAGTTAATTTTTTAGATCTAGTTTGTATGTTTTGGTTACTTTCATCACTTCTGGAATCATTGGATATGATGGTAACCACAGTGAGTAACTCAAGTGGTCAAAGTGACTTAGTGTTCAATGAGATAAAAAAATTAATTCTGAATGATAATATTCAAAGTAAGGAGTTAAAAACTTCTATATAAAATGTAACTAGTGTGGTAGGTAGGGGTGGCCTATTTCATGGAAGATTCATAGGAAAGGGAAAGAATTAATAGTTAGAATTTGAAGTAATTCGGTTAAATTAAATTCCATATATTGTAATTGTGGATATAAATTTCATATAAAGAAATATTACAATGATTGAATTGTTAATTCTACAAGATATTCTTCTAGAAGTTCATCCACATACCCTATTTTAGAATATATGGGTTTCTTTTTCTAAGTGTCTCTAATTTACGTAAGTCTTAGATTACAAAATTTGGATATTATATTCACTATACATCCTAGATAATGAATATGAGAAATTATAATTCAATAATGTTTGGTAAGGTACATATTGTGGACTATGAATCTCTCAATATAGTGGGTAAGGTTGATTATTTTTTCTAGACACATAATGGAAGATTAATGGAATTTCAAGGATTACAACGTATAGCGAGGTTTTTGTAAAATTTTATTTCAATATAATAGTTGTATTAAATAGGTTTATACACTACCTTTTTGACTATATCATGGAAGATTATGTGTGGTTCTATGGTGGTGTCCAAATAAGTGAAATACAAAACATTATACTTAACATGTGTTTTGGAAAGAGTAATACATACCAGGGAAACAACTTATGTAAATTTGTAGCATCAAAATATTGGTCACTTAAGTTAAAAAGGGATAAAAGTACTTATTTATAATTTAATATTGAATATAGGAAGCATGGAGCATGGAATATGTGAATATTTAATCCTTGGTAAGTAGAAGAAGATGAAATTCCATACAGAAGGAAAGGTAACCAAGGATCATAAGTTAGAGTCAATTCATGCAATTGTATAGGGGTTTTCTCTAGTCTATTGTAATGGATCTTCACTGTAATATTTTACATTCATCTAATATGTGATATATAAGGTGTGGGTTTCTTTCTCAAGCACAATTTTAATGTTTTCAAAACCTTTGTTTGATGAAGATCCATGGTGGAATGAGTGACCAAAAGTAAACATAAATGTTTAAGGTCTAAAAATGGAGATGAATATAGAAGAACGGAATTCATGGGTTCCTTGTGGATAAAAGTCATATAATTTAAGAAGAATATTCTAGGAATGTTGTAAAAAATGGAGTCATAAAGAGTAATAATTAGACTCTAGTGAAATTGAAATAATCCAAAGGATACAAGCTGGATTTCCCAAGGAGTTTTGGATAGAGGCCAAGGATTATGATACCTACTTAGTGAATATAAGTCCATTATCTCCATTTGGATAAGAATTTATAAATAATTTTTTAATGGAAATAATATTTAAATTTCCCATCTCAAATTCTTTAGTTTAATCACTTAATTCCATGCTGATTCCATATAAAGGGAAAAATTAGATGCTAAGTCCTGAGTATGTTTTTTCTGGGGTATGGTGATGATGACTTTGAATTTTGGATCTGAGATAATAACTTATGGAAGGTTTTTAGAATCTATAATTTTATTTTTAATGAATATATCTTGTATAAATATAATAACTAAGTATCATTTTTTAATGATATCAAATAACTATCATAAAAAGGGACTCGTATGAATGGAAGTCTATAAATTTCATAATTTTTTGAAAGTTTAGGGAGTAAACCATTTCCTTAAACACCAATCTTTATAAAAGTAAATATGGAAGTAATTCAAGTTATAATGGTGTTTTAAATTCTAGAATAACCAGAAATATTAGAAACTATATAATCTTACGATAAAGATTTAGAAGGTAATGTTTCAAAAGTAGTGGTTATAGAATGAGGTGAGTCGTAAAGTCAGTTGAGAATGTCTAACAGGATTTGTTTCCAAGTACATAGATATATAATTAAACTACACTAATTTCTACTCATAGATGATAGAGAACCTAAAATTACATAATAGTTTTCAATTCTAGGTGACTTGATTCTGTGGGAGTTATCCATGAGGGATAAAATGAATTCATTACATGTTTTTAAGATAAGAGATCTAACAGAACAACCTACTTATAGGAGAGTAACTTAGAAAAAAATAGGTTTATCGACTATAAAAGGAAGAAAATGGTAGAATTAGGTATAATTCATGGATTATTTTATAGGGTTTTCAACAAAAATAAGATATATATTCTTCTAAGGTATATTATTTGTTTTTTGAACACATGACTATTCTGATGGTACTCAAAATTATTTCCATGTATGGGTTTCATCTGAAGCAGTTAGATGCTAAAACTATATTTCCTTAAAAAGACTTATATGAACATATTTACAATAAACAACTCAAATATCTCTTGGATAAATATAATGAGGGCATTCTATGAAATCTAAAATAGATCCTTTATGAATTGAAGTGGGCACCAAGTCAGTAGAACTATAATTTCAACACATTTATGGTGGAATAGTATTTGTTCCAAATAAATTCAAATAATTATTTTTATAAGAAGGTTTTTTAATATGGGAGCTTCATCAACTTAATTCTCTATATAGATGAAATTATTATTACTAGAATTATAAATGAAAAGATTTATGATATAAAGGTCTAACTATCCAAAAGTTTTGAGATGAAGTATCTTGGTCTTATAAAATATATTTTGGGGATGAAAATTTTAATGGACTTAATGTCCAAAACTTTTTACCTAAATAAATCTAATTAAATTAAAAAAGGAGTGTAATTATTTTTTATTAGTGAGGTGAAACTATTTACTACACCCTTATCTAGTCACTTTATGTTGAGTTAGGAGAAGGAACCTAGAACAGGAGTAGAGGTTGGTTACATGGAAAAGGTTTCATTTGAATTAATAGTTTGAAGCTTTATTTATGTCATGGTTTTTATATCACCTAACATTAAACATTTATTATAGTGACCTTATCATTTTACACATATCATTACATGATTTTAAGAATAATTAAGCATCAAATTGCAATCTAAGGATCATAAAGTTCAGTGTGTTGGAAAACAAGGTACATAAAACCAAAAACATGGGACTAAATAAAAAATTTCCTTATTTATCATCCAAATATGAGCTCCAAACTTTATTTGAGACCATAAATTTTCATAAGATAACATAGGTATAACATTAACAAAGGGATGATCTAAAATCCTAGTAATTTAATAAACATTAAAATAAATCTTAGCACATGGGTTAGAAGGCATAACATAATGATATATAGAATCATGGAACATGATTAAACATAAGTAATCATAACATGTAGAACATTGGATCATATAATAATGGAATCATTTTAATTTTTTATCAACATAAAACATTACATTAGCGTGATTCAATGCTCATTTCATATAGAGAAGCACAAGTCTTGGATAACCACCAAGACCGTTGCACGTGGACCACAATTCAAGGCTAACTATCAAGATCATTGCACATAACATCTCATGAGACTAAACACTACCCAATTCATTGGAGTGATATCTAGTTGCACCCATTATAACATGTTCATGAATATGTTTTCCATAAAAAGTATCATACATAATCAATCAAACATAAACATAAGGGTTACCCAGGGAATGAATTGGGTATCGTGTCATAAAGCATAATAAATGGGTGTATCATAAAAGTGTCCTTGAAAGAAAGGAATTAAATAAAAAATAGGAATTAATAAAGAAAAATAGGCATAGATCAGGATTATTGATGTCAAAATGAAGTAATAACATGTAAAAATAGTATTTAAGAAACTTTAAAATTAAAACATTTTAGTGTTGTTTAAGGAAAATAATAAAGAGAATTTAAAGCAAAAAAGGGAATATTATTTTATATAAAACCAAAAGTGAACCAAAAAAGGTTTTCATAATAAAATGATAAATTTTATAAAATAATTCTGGGTTAAAACAAATTATAGAGTTCACATGAAATTAGTTTGAAATTCGGGGAGTTCCTTTAAATCAGGCTTTCCTATTGGGAAGAATTGAGTATGAAACCTTTTAAAAACATTTATATCCCAAAAAAAGAATGATGAATGGATCTTGATACATGATTTTGAAATATATACCTATAATTTATAATATTTAAATAAAAAAAGATAATTTCATTTGGGTAAAAAGATATGAATAATAACCCGAAGGAATAATGGAGGTTTGGGTAGAATCCCTTACCATAAGTCTGAAGGTGTTATTCACTTGATTGTAATGTCCTAGATAATCAAATTAGATTAATTAATTAATAATTCCAAAACATTTTATATATTTATTTGATTTATTATAACTTTATTAATTTCTTTTATATCGTTTTGATGTGTTAAGGGGTTCAATTTGATTGTTTACGAGCTTTGGTTTCCTTGGTTTTCATGATCGGTTTACTTGTATACATGTACGAAAGGTCATATAAAGTGGGGGTAATTATCCAGGATTAAACTTATGTGTTATTAATGATATTAAAAATGCTAAATTGGTATTATATATCATTTTTTATATAATTAGGATGGATCATTAGATAAATAGTTAATGATAATCGTTTGGGTTTATTTTGGCGATTTTCGATCCCGATGAGATCATTTTTCTTTATAAATAAATATCATGTGTAAAAAATGATTCTAGAAAATTAAATAATATATAATACATATATTATAATTTTTTCGATCATAAAAATAGTTTCATAACCTGCCTTGAATACAGTAATGTAAATTGAAAACTTTTTCATCCCTGAATGTGACAAATTAACACATCACAGACGATGGTTTCATTTTTAGTATAAAAGAAGGGGAAAGAGAGATGATTATTAATTATTCACTTAGAATAAGAACATTATAATATATTAAAGGTAATTTATTTATCACACCATTTGTATAAGGGGAGGGGAGGATAGATAAATAAAAAAAAGGAACTTGAAAAGAAATTAAAAGAAAAGAAATAGGGTTTCACATCTTGATTTATTCTCCTTGAGAACCTCCTTAAGGGATTTGTTTTGGTCTTTTATTAAGACAAAAATATCATGGACATGGGGGAGGGTCTTGGGATTATATTTGATCAAAATTTGGAAAAGTAACATCTCACGACCCGACCTATGCCGTGGATCAAGCCAAAACTACTCCAATAATGCCTCCATAGGATAGGGGGTGGCAACAAGCTTCGAAGGCGCAAACAACTTGGGGAGGCCTTTTTCCTAAGTATTTGTACACACAAACAGACAACTCAATTAAAAAGTGAAGAGGGAAAGGAAATAAAGATACAACACAAATATATATAAACCACAAACATGAATTGACCTCTAAATAGTACAAGTACATGTGATGTAAAGTAAAATGAAAAGAAAAAAGGGGGAAAATAAATTCCCAACCAGAAAAGTGCCACAAATTTGCAGTAACAAAAAAAGTAAAATAATTGAGAGAGCCCCACACTTGGATCCCAAAATATGACCACCGTACATGGTCCAAATACTTATATCCTTTAGCTCCTCTGAAGTCATGATCAACTTTTCCATCATCTGCAAAGGCACGCCAAGTTTGCGAAAATCCCATGCATGGGTGAGTATAAAAATACTCAGTAAGATGACCTGAAGGCTCAAGGGAGTGAAAAAATATGTGCTGAAGATGGGAGTAGTAGATAGAATATGGTAAAGCAAAAGAGTATAGCTCAACCCAAAAAGAGAGTGAAGTTAGATCATCCAGACACAAGGAGGTAGAAATAGTGAGAAGATGAACTTCTCATCAATTCCTTGATACTTATAGTAGGAGAGTGGACTTGTCCAACCATGAGAATCTAGAAATTGAAAGCAAGTGGTGTAAGGATCGGACCCCGGTTTCTTAGAGTTGGTGCCTTATTTAATTACATTGGCATATAAACAAGGAATATACATACCAAAGGACTGAGTAGTTTAGTAGAATTGGAAACAAGATACATACATAAGTTCATCATTACATCTTGAAATAAAAACAACATATAAATTCCTTCGACAACATCCATAAATCCACGGTTATTTCTACATGTAATTCATAATATACCTCTCCGTGCCTTAGGAAAATGAAAAATAAGAAAGAGGTGAGATCAAATGATAAATAAGGGTAAGAAATACAATGGAAGATATCATAATCATAAACATTAAGTATGGTGAATAATTTAAAAATACATAACTTAAAAAAGAACTTGAACACACTATGGAAGAAATAAGAGCCGAATAAAAAATTCCATATTAAAACATAATCTTGGGTATTCTACTAGTCGTATAACCACATGAAATCTCGATTAATAGTTTCATAATGAGGGAATTCATAATGCGAGACATCATTATTATACCATCAAGGCCTCATTCCAAGACCATAAATATCATTTTGACAAGGCCTTGTTCCAAGACCATAATTTGTCTCATGAGACCTACCGATGCACCGAGGAGCTATAGTGGGCCCCACCCAAAACATACTATGTCCAATGAATTCCTAATTTGAATTATGATAAAACTAAACAACATATACATTCATATTGAAACTAATATATGAAATGTAAATAACTTTCCCCATACACCTAGCATAGACACTAACCATTCAGAGTGAATTGGTGAATGGTTTTAAGATAGAACATATTTTTTTAAAATAATCATAAAACATTCAATTAAATATGGTATATGATATCATAAAATATTAATCACAACAATACATAATAATAAACAATATTTTTAAAATATATGAAGACACACTTATAAAATCGTCGAGTAATTCTTGAGATAAATACTCTTTTTCATTAAAAAGAATAGTTATTTTGGAAAAATAATTGTATAAAACCAGAAGTGAATTAAGATAGTATTTTAATACTAAAATGAGAGATTTTATAAGGATAATGGTTTAAAAACAGATTATAGAGTTCCCTTGAAAATAAGTAAGAATATGATAAATTCCCTTGAATCGACTGGTATTTTTGAAAGAATTTTTGAAAGTTCCATTTAAAACGTGTATCTCCCCAAAAAATAAAGATGTATTCTGGTTTGTAAACATATATAGAACACTCAAACATAATTTATAATGATTTCATAATAATAAATAATAATTTCACTGAGGTAAGTAGGAAATAAAAGTAACCCGAATGAAAATGGTGGTTCAGGTGGAAAACCCTTACCTTAAGTCTGAATGTTCCACTCTTGACCTTATGGTCCTGAAATTTGAAATTAGACTCATTAATAACTTAATAAAGAACTTATTATAATTTTATTTAGTTTATCATAATTTTTTTAGTTTATTTATCTCATTATTGATAAGTTATAATATTGAATCTCGTCATTTTGGAGTGTTCTTTTTCTTGATTTTCATAATCGGTTCACTTGTTTTTATGTAATGGAGTTCATGAGGAATGGCTGTAAAACGCCAGAATTGAATTTAAATATTTTTTATGAACATACATAGGTGTTAATGGTAATTTCAATAATTTTTTTTCATGGCATGAGGCTGAATCATTAGATGAAATATTAATGACAATCACTTAGATTATTTCAGCGGTATTTTGATTATTAGGAACTAGTTTGGTCATATGATTTAATATTATGTACATATACTGGTTCCTAAATATTAAGTAGGATATAATACATATATTATAGTCTTTTTCAACCATAAAAATGGTCTGATGATTAGTAATAAATGATAAATTGAATAATGAAATTTCATCATCCACGAAGGTTGTAAATTGGCAGCACACGTACGATGATTTCGTTTATAAAATAAAAGAGAGAGAGTAAGGATATTGATGATGGTTCTTCCATTCACATGATATAATTACAGTATGTAGATGATACTGGAGTTATCAAGGTCATTTGGAAAGAGGATGTGAGTAGAGGATAACAATATAAAGGAAATTTAAATGAAAATGAAAGAAACAAAATTTGAATTTTCCTCTTGAATCCACCTCCTTGAGAATCTCTTTAAGGGAAGGGGTTTTGGTCTTTTGGCAAGACCAAGAGCTCCTATACGTGGGGTAGTGACTAGGTAAGGGTATTGGGGTAGAAATTTGAGGATCTTCAAGGCTTTAGGATTGAAGATAAGGGGGGTGAGGGGGGTTTATAGTGGAAGAGAAGAGTGAATTTTGAATATTTTATTCATTATTTTATTATTTCCCTCAAGACAACCAATAGTGTTGATTCATGTAACCCATAATATAAAGAAGTGAATTTGAGTTCGAAACAAGTGGGATTACATCACTTATGATGTCATAAATAGTGTATTTAACTAATAATTTTTATATACAGTATTTTACTGTATTACACTATTCATCAAAAATTCAAGAATTTCAGAACAAAACACAAAAAATAACCCAAACTATTTTTCTATGTGAAGAATTAAAAAATGAACTCCATTTTTTAAAAATAATTTTTTAAATATGATTAATTTAATTTTTAAATAAATTCATACCTTATTCAAAAATTAAAAATTTTAAAACTATAACTCATTTTATATCACCTCAAAAACTTAAACAAGATGTAATTATCTTATAGCCTGAAGAAAATAAAATAATGATATGATTTAATATTTATAAAGGTCATATTTCTAGTCATATTAAAATTCATATGGGTATGTTACTATTCACCAAAAAAACAAGTTGGTTCTATCAGACTCCAAATGACTTACTGATCGCAAATCTAGATGACCATTTTTCGAAATTCAAAACATAGTAGAGGAAAAGTTGTGTTTAATGGATAAATTATAAAATTTGTTGTTTATAGGGACTCAGAGTTTCATGCATTCAATATTTATTTTCAAAAACATGGGGTGTTACATTCTCATTTCCTTACAAAACTTTCATCCTCGAAATTCACAGAATGTTACCTCCCAAAAAGATTTGGGTAGGTCTTCATCATAAGATCCTTAGGCTCCCATGTTTCCTCTTCAATTTTATGATTTCTCCAAATTATATTTACCAGTTGAATTTTCTGATTCCTCGACACTTTTTCTTTAGTGTCCAAAATCTAGATAGGATCTTCACAGTCAGATAGTTCTGGTTCAACTCTATACCTTCAGAAGTGAGAGGACATGCATTGGGTCTAGCATGTATTTTCTTAGTAGTGAGACATGGATCACATTTTGTACTTTTGATAGGCAATGTTTCATATCCAAACGATATGCAATAGATCTAACTCTCTCCATAATTTCAAAAGTCCCAATGTACCTAGGGCTCATTTTCCCTTTCTTCCCAAATCTTATGACACCCTTCCATGGAGATACTTTTTAGAAAACATGATCTCCCACTTGAAACTCCAAATCCTTCCTTAGATTATCGGCATAGCTCTTTTTTATGCTTTGAGATGCTTTGATATGTCCTTTAATAGTCTTTAGCTTCACTTTTTTTCTCCACAAGATCTAGGCCCACAAGAATCCTTTCTCCAACTTCATCCCAACAAGTTGGTGTACAACATCTCTTTCCAAAAAATGCTTCTTATGGTGGCATTTGAATACTTTAATGGAAACTATTATTATATAAAAACTAAACTAAAGGTAAATATTGATCCCACATACCTTGAATGTCAATTTAACATGATCTCAACATGTCCACTAATGTTTGGATCATCCTATTTGATTTCCCATCAGTTTGAGGGTGATGAGCAGTACTCAATCGATGTTTGGTATCCAAAGATTTCTGAAGACTTTTCCATAATTTTGATGTAAATCGTGGGTCATAATAAAAAAATTTGAGTGAGGTTCTCTATGAAGTATCACAACTTCATTGATATAGAGTCTTGTTAGGCACTCCAGTGGAAAATCCTCCCTTATAACGAGGAAATGTGTAGATTTCATAAGTTGATCAGCAATTACCCATATCACATCAGTCTTCCATGGAGTTTTGGGTAATCCAATGACAAAATCCATGGTGATTTCATCCCATTTCCACATAGGAATAGGTAGAGTTTGTAGGACTCCTTTTGGATGTTTCCCTTCATCCTTCACTTTTTGACAAACTAAACATCTTCATACATAATCTGCAATTTCCCTCTTCATGTTATCCCACTAGAAATGTTCCTTCAAATCTCTATACATCTTAGTGAAACTAGGATTTATGGGGAAATTTGAACTATGGGAATCATCCAATAACTCCATTTTTAGCTTGGGTACATCTTTAACACATATCCCCTTCCCAAATTTTGAGAACATCATCTTCACAAACAAATTCATCCATATTTCCATCATTCATGTCATTAATTTTATTTTGAAGGTTCTCATAATTAGTTTGAGAACTTTTAATCCTTTCTAATAAATATGGTTGGGCAACCAAATGAAAAAGTAGTGATGTTTCACCTTTTTTGATAATTCCCATATTCAACCTCACGGGATCCATGTACAAAGGATTATTGTTAATCCTCGTTTTGTTGAGAACTCCATGATCCTTCCTACTCAATGCATCATCTACCTTGTTTGCCTTTCCTAGCCGGTAGTGTATAGTACAATCATAATACATGAGTATTTTTAGAGATCATTGTTTCCTCATATTGAATTTTTCCTATGAGAAGATATATTTTAGACTCTTATGATCTGTATATATCTCACATTTTTCTCCATAGAGATAATGTCACCATATCTTCAAAGAAAATATTACCATTGTTAACTCAAGATCATGAGTAGGATAGTTTTTTTCATGAATTTTTAACTGCCTTGATGCATAGGCAATAACTCTATCATTCTGCATAAGGACACAACCACTGTAGAGACTCAAAGCTTGACGTACATGGACATTACATTACTTTTGAGGAATACTTAGTACATAACAAAAACACACACACAAGGACCGTAATAGTTTAGTGTCTTTTGAAACTCGGAACGTAATCTTCTAATCATGGTGAAAGATCTTCAACATCTCCCATAAAGATCTTCCCTTTATTTTTCTTACCTAAAACCTTCCTTTATATCCTGGGGAAAAGAAAACATAAAAGGGTGAGCTCAAATGCTCAGTAAGGGTAAACAAAAGAAATATCAATCACATCATATTCATAAGAACATAACATTTTGGAAATCTTAATCCTGCAAAAGAGATCATAATATCATAACATGGGATAAATCATAGTAGTGAAATGTAATCCCAATAATCATAACTTAAAACATAAAACTTTGTGGCATACACACATAATCATAGAGAATAATTTCTTATTAGTAAAGACTCATTTCCAAGACTATCTTAGTGGACAAAGTCCCTTTCTGAACCGAGTTCACTCCTCGTTTCAGTCCTGTTTCAGTGAACCGGTATAACCTACCGTTCCAGCCATGTCTATCTAATGAGATATAAAATCTTTACCCAATGCATTGGAGGGATATATAGGTCCCACCCATCTCATAATGATATAATTCTTATGTGTGCCACAAAATCATAAATCATACATCATTTCATAACCCATGTAATAAAAATGGGAATCTTAAACATCGTGACATCATCAAACAATTCATATAAGATAAAGGAATCCATAAAAATAATTCCATCACAACATAATCAAATCAATGTAATAATAGGGATATAAACAGAACCCTATATTATCTTAGATGGAAAATAATTTTGATAAAACACTTGAACTCCATTCTTGAGGAAAATATCCTTTCAAATTCAAAAACATTTTCCTTTCTTAACATGTCATACAATTTTTAATCTAAAAGAAGTTGATTAAAAATAAACTTGAAAACTTGTAAAGGAAGCTTCTTGGAAATAATGTTTTAAAAATCCATTCATGTCGTATAAGTTTAAAAAAACATTCTTCTCGTACTTTTGTCGAAAAATTCAAAAAGTACCTCGTAAGAAAAACGACAAAATATTTCTTTCATATCTTTTACTAAAAACTCACCGAAGAGTAAAATTGGATTTAAACAAAATTGTAGGTGGATGGAAATAATATTACATATTTAGGAAACATGGATGTGGATGATAAAATACACCCCAGTAAATACCAAAGTATAAACAATCTCGGATAAAAATGAGATTGTGATATTTTCCCTTACCTTAGGTCTGATTTGCTTCGTAAGTGTCCGAACCTCCTCTTCTTTGAAGCGCCTCTTTGAGATCTCCTTTTAGGACACTAAAATTGGTCTTTGAAGAAGACCAGAACCTCTAGGATGTTTATAAGTAAGTGGAGAAGAGAATTTGGTAGGGTTTGTCCGAGCTTGAAGGCTAGAAGTAGTGTGAGGAATAGGGGGAGGAGGTGCCCTTTTATAAGGGAGGAGATGGGTTCCTTTGGAAAACTAAAAATATTATATTATTATAAAGTCATATTCGGTTTTAAATAGCTCAAAATTGATTTATTTCGAAGCTAATGTGGGGATGGATCGACATCCTCTCATCCAATAGAATTTACACAAGTTTAGGTTCCTATTTTAACCTTATCATTAAGATTTAATATTAAGTTAAATAATTTTACTTTTACCGTGTCTTCTTGTGTTCTTACACTATAAGGTTTATAAACTTACAATAACAAGCCAAAAGAACCCCAAGTTGTTTATTATTAATATATATAACCTTATCTAAGTCATTTGGACAATACTTAGATTTTTAGGAATAAAATAATAATTAATAATATAAAATTTGTTTTAAAAACTATTTTATGTCAATTTTGACACTATTTAGTAATTGATTTTTGTGAAAATCGTAACAGAATTATTAGTTCAAAAAAAGTTAATTAAATCAATACTAACATGTCATAATAACCTAGAAAATTATTGGAATGCATAAAAAGTCTCAAATTATATTTATTTGGGTATTTATAATATCAATTATTATAATTTTTCACTATTATGGTAATTACTGCATCATCATTGTGTCATAAATAAATTAATTTATTTAATGTCTAAAAATTATAAATAAAATATAATTACGTAGGAAATCTTATTATCTTTCTAATTACTATTTAAAATCGATTTTATCTTATGTATAACCCTATATTAAAAATGTTTTAGTAAATAAACGTTGATTTTAACTCTTTTAACCCTTCTTTGAATTAAATAATAATAAATGTCCTAATCTAATCCAAGTGGGCCTAAATGGTCATATTTTATTCCTAAGGTTGTTTTTGGTCGAATTACACTTATCTAATAGAATTAGGACATGTGTTAGGGTAATAATAATATCATTTTTACCCTTAATTATCCTATTTACTTTTAACCGTGGTAAAAAAAAGTAAAAAGTTACTATTCACCAAAAATTATTTTCATCTCATTGAACCACATTTTACTTACTGACATCAACCGTGTCTCTCGGAGTTTTGAAATTCCACTCACAAAAGCGGTAAAATTAAGTTTTATGAAAAATTCATTTTTTTTACTACCACTTAGTGGTTTCACTATTCATCAAAAAATGAAAGTTTCCAGAAAAATACAAATAATTAGGCCTAAGATATATTTGATATTATGAACTCAAAAATGATGTCTATTTTACCAAATTCAAAACATATCGGTTGCATTAATTAATTTAAAAAATAATTCCCATCGTCAAAACAAATAGCGTGTTCTTAAGAGATAATAACTATCAAAAGATTGACACTTGTTTATGTCTGGTTTAAATGTAGAATTACATCCAATGACCAACATTGTATTAAATTGTAAAAATATATTCTAAATATACTTTAAAACCACTCAAATTAATAATTTATCACTATTAATTATTTTGATTAAAAAAGTTGTTTTTAATTAAAATTTAGTAATTTTCACTATTCATCAGAATATGAAAGTTATCCGAAAAGTACCAAAATTTCACCTTAGGCTAAATTTGATACTCTAAATCCAAAAATGAAGTCCATTTTGAGAGATAAAATTTCTAAAATTTTAAAAGGTGGTTATTACTATTCATAACGGCTAGTTTTAATAATATTTTAATAGCATATCGTTGTTCAGTGAAACTCGGTATTGCGTACTACACACGCTATCAAGGAAGGTTGTGATTGCGTGTAATGCAAGGCAAGTCAAGGATGCGTGTTGTGCAAGCTCCTTTTGGTGTAGCATACAACACAAGACATTAATGAAATTAAAAAGAATATTTTTCATAAAATCTCGGGGTGTTACATTCTACCCCCCTTAAAATGAATTTCGCCCTCGAAATTCATCGGGGTTATAAATCGTTTACTATTCATAGAAACCCACATCGTAAAAAGGAATACTAAAACTTAATTTTAAAAACTAAAGTATGAAACGTAATGATTACCCAATGTAACTCATCACTGGGTTTCCACGTAGGAGAATATAGGTGAAAATATGGATATGGAAGAAAAATATAACCATCAAGTTATGATGGAGAGTGGTAGAGAACATGGCTATGAAAAGGCCAACAATCACAAAGCTATTGATTTGTGATGATCCAAGGTACCATCTGATTCATCGGATATAAGGGAACTAGGACAACATTTTTGGATTTCAAGATCATTTCCCTAAAGTTGATGAAATTGGAATTAGAAGAAATACTTTCGTGATTTTGGTATAGTCTCACCGTTGGTCGTTCTTTGGACAATTTCTACTTCATATCTTAAAGAAATGAAGTTGAATTTTTCATTCTTGATGTGTTAGCAGATCATGTGATAGAATGAGGGGTCATTCCATCTGTCTCAAACAAAAGGTTAGAAAAGTTATCAAAAAAAATACATAAGTCCATCTATAGTGAGATTAATCATATATGGTTCCTAAAATGGACTTATACTTCATATATCATACTGCTTAATAAAACTAGTTTCTACTAAAATGGGACTTCCTGTAGGCTAGTGGTAGGCGATAAAGGCCAGTCACACTTCAATTGTGGGTTCGATTCCCACAGCCTTGTCTGACGCAATGGGCTGTCGCCCGTCCTGCAGGTTGTCCTTTTTTCTAAAACTACATTACTATAACATCCCATAAATAATATCGAAAAAACTTCTATCCTTAAACAATACTAACTTATGTCCAATATAATCCATTCCAATCTTTAGGCTCATCCAAAATACTGTAGTCCACTCTCATAATATAGTGAAAATGATTACCAGATATTTAATACCATCATTGATCCCCATATATCATAAGATATGTCTTGTTGGTCACATTCCAAACATTCAAAGGCCTTAATCATGTATTCTCTTGAAAAATGAATACCCATTGAACCTTAGTGAAAACATGTATGCAGTTAAAAGTTAACACTTTCCAAATACCAAAATCCTCAAAATTCTATATACTCAAACCATGATATCACTTAGTCCTTATATCAATCATGAGCTCATGAATACTGTCAAACATTTCATTTTTTTTCCTTATCCCTTCATTATGCGCATATCATCTTTTTTCCAAAAATATCTCAATCACTTTCCACGGTTACCGGTACCATAAAATTATTTAAAACCATAATAGACCAATACATAAATATTCCAATATTCCACGATACTATATACAACACTATTTTGGAATCCCATTACAAAAACACTTAATCATTCCACCACATCGTTGTCATATTCAACATCGCCAATGGTGATCGCATGTGACTTCCCTTTGTCCTTTGCCTTAAGTGGTTTCTCATGTCGATCATCACTAACCCTTGGATTAGGGTATTTATTAGCATAATTCCCCATTTCCTTTCACTTGAAGCATTGAAGTGTAGTAGGTTCATTCTGTGTATCCCTTCCTTTGTTTGCATCATTAGACATCTTCTTCCCATCATTGCGGAATTCAAATGCCCGATGACCTTCCTTTCCAAATTTGAAACATTTACTTGTCCCTTTAAGAAATTATCCACCATGCTTCTTTCCACACTTTGAGCATAAGGAAACATTCATCTTCTTTTCACCATTATTCTGAGATTTCTCCTTGAAATCCATCTTTCGTTTCTTGTCAAAACTATGAGATGGATAAGTAACACCAACTTCCATTTCTACCTTGATAGCACAACGCACAATTTCTTCATAGCTACTGAAGTCTCTTATAGCTAATGCCCTTCGAAGATTTGGTTTTAAGCCACTGAAGAATCGATCAACTTTACTTTCAGGTTGGATGATAAATCCAGATGCATACCTTGCAAGCCTTGTAAAATTCGCTTCGTATATACCAATAGATTCATCATCCTTTTGCTTTAGTTCAAGAAACTCATTCTCCATCTTTGTTCGAAGAATACGAGGGAAGTACTTATTGAAAAATAAGTTCTTGAACTCGTCCCAATCCATGGACTCAATTTCATCTCTTTGCCTCATATTCTTGATAAGATTCCACCATTGATCAGATTCACCTTCCAAACGATATACTTCTAAGATGACTTTATCATGTTCAGAAAATTGAAGAACTGAAAATATCTTTTCAGTGGTACTGATCCATTGTTCATCAACAAGTGGATCAGAAGACCCACTAAAAGAAGGTGGGCGTTGCCTCATGAAGGACTCAATAGAATGTTGATCCCTTCTCTGCTCATTTGGAAGTCCAGAATGATTCATAGCTTGTGTAAGTATAGCAATAAGATTTTGCACTACATCTCCCATAACATTTATTTGTTTAGGAGGACAATCATTGCAATGTCCATTACATTGATCAACACGGTTCCTTCGGGTTCCAACCATCGTCTAAAACCCAAAAAGAATAGTGTGAGAGGAAAAAATCATGCTAGGGAAAACAACATAATAAAGGGGCAGTACCTTCAATATCTAACATCTTATGTTTAATTATATGATCGTTAGCGTAATTCTAGTACTATAACCTATACGTATACTTAACCTTAGGGACATCCCTAGACATACCATAGAAATATCTCTAGGGATCTCACTAAAGTTCTCGCATCCTAGTTTCCAAAGGTTAACTAAACCCTTCCTCTGATACCAACTGTAGAGACTCAAAGCTTGACGTACATGGACATTACATTACTTTTGCGGAATACTTAGTACATAACAAAAACACACACACAAGGACCGTAATAGTTTAGTGTCTTTGGAAACTCGAAACGTAATCTTCTAATCATGGTGAAAGATCTTCAACATCTCCCATAAAGATCTTCCCTTTATTTTTATTACCTAAAACCTTTCTTCATATCCTGGGGAAAAGAAAACATAAAATGGTGAGCTCAAATGCTCAGTAAGGGTAAACAAAAGAAATATCAATCACATCATATTCATAAGAACATAAAATTTGGGAAATCTTAATCCTACAAAAGAGAACATAATATCATAACATGGGATAAATCATAGTAGTGAAATGTAATCCCAATAATCATAACTTAAAACATGAAACTTTGTGGCATACACACATAATCATAGAGAATCATTTCTTATTAGTCAAGACTCATTGCCAAGACTATCTTAGTGGACAAAGTCCCTTTCTGAACCGATTTCACTCCTCGTTTCAGTCCTGTTTCACTGAACCGGTATAACCTACCATTCCAGCCATGTCTATCTCATGAGATATAAAATCTTTACCCAATGCATTGGAGGGAGATATAGTTCCCACCCATATCATAATTATATCATTCTTATGTGTGCCACAAAATCATAAATCATACATCATTGCATAACCCATGTAATAAAAATGGGAATCTTAAACATCGTGACATCATCAAACAATTCATATAAGATAAAGGAATTCATAAAAATAATTCCATCACAACATAATCAAATCAATGCAATAATAGGGATATAAACAGAACCCTATATTATCTTAGATGGAAAATAATTTTGATAAAACACTTGAACTCCATTCTTGAGGAAAATATCCTTTCAAATTCAAAAACATTTTCCTTTCTTAACATGTCATACAATTTTTAATCTAAAAGAAGTTGATTAAAAATAAACTTGAAAACTTGTAAAGGAAGCTTCTTGGAAATAATGTTTTAAAAATCCATTCATTCCATATAAGTTTAAAAAAAATTCTTCTTGTACTATTGTCAGAAAAGTCAAAAAGTACCTCATACGAAAAACAACAAAAGATTCCTTTCATATCTTTTACTAAAAACTCACCGAAGGGTAAAATTGGATTTAAAAAAAATTGTAGGTGGATGGAAACAATATTACATATTGAGGAAACATGGATGTGGATGATAAAATACACCCTAGTAAATACCAAAGTATAAAAAATCTCGGATAAAAATGAGATTGTGATATTTTCCCTTACCTTAGGTCTGATTTGCTTCGTAAGTGTCTGAACCTCCTCTTCTTTGAAGCGCCTCTTTGAGGTTTCCTTTTAGGACACTAAAATTGGTCTTTGAAGAAGACCAGAACCTCTAGGATGTTTCTAAGGAAGTGTAGAAGAGAATTTGGTAGGGTTTGGCCAAGCTTGAAGGCTCAAAGTGGTGTGAGGAAGAGGGGGAGGAGGTGCCCTTTTATAAGGGAGGAGAGGGGCTCCTTTGGAAAACTAAAAATATTATTTTATAATAAAGTCATATTCGGTTTTAAATAGCTCAAAATTGATTTATTTAGAATCTAAGGTGGTAATGGATCGAAATCCTCTCATCCAATAGAATTTAGACAAGTTTAGGTTCCTATTTTAACCTTATCATTTAGATTTAACATTAAGTTAAATAATTTTACTTTTACCGTGTCTTCTTGTGTTCTTACACTATAAGGTTTATAAACTTACTATAACATGACAAACGAACCCCAAGTTGTTTATTATTAATATATATAACCTTATCTAGGTAATTTTTCTGATACTTATATTTTTAGGAATAAAATAACAATTAATAATATACAATTTGTTTTAAAAACTATTTTATGTCAATTTTGACACTATTTAGTAATTGATTTTTGTGAAATTCATAACAGAATGATTAGTTCAAAAAAAGTTGATTAAATCAATACTAACATTTCATAATAACCTATAAAATTAGTGGAATGCATAAAAAGTCTCAAATTATATTTATTTGGGTATTTATAATATCAATTATTATAATTTTTCACTATTATGGTAATTACTGCAGCATCATTGTGTCATAAATAAATTAATTTATTTAATGTCTAAAAATTATAAATAAAATATCATTACGTATGAAATCTTATTATCTTTCTAATTAATATTTAAAATCGAATTTATCTTATGTATAACCCTATATTAAAAATGTTTTAGTAAATAAACTTTGATTTAAACTCTTTTAACTCTTCTTTGAATTAAATAATAATAAATGTCCTAATCTAATCCAAGTGGGCCTAAATGGTCGTATTTTATTCCTAAGGTTGTTTTTGGTCGAATTACACTTATCCAATAGAATTAGGACATGTGTTGGGGTAATAATAATATCATTTTTACCCTTAATTACCCTATTTACTTTTAACCGTGGTAAAAAAAAGTAAAAAGTTATTATTCACCAAAAATTATTTTCATCTCATTGAACCACATTTTACTTACTGGAATCAACCGTGTCTCTCGGATTTTTGAAATTCCACTCACAGAAGCGGTAAAATTAAGTTTTATGAAAAAATCATTTTTTTACTACCACTTAGTGGTTTCACTATTCATCAAAAAATGAAAGTTTCCAGAAAAATACCAAAAATTAGGCCTAAGCTATATTTGATATTATGAACTCAGAAATGATGTTTATTTTACCAAATTAAAAACATATCAGTTGCATTAATTAATTTAAAAATTAATTCCCGTCGTCAAAACAAATAGCGTGTTCTTAAAAGATAATAACTATCAAAATATTGACACTTGTTTATGTTTGGTTTAAATGTAGAATTACATCCAATGACCAAAATTGTATTAAATTGTAAAAATATATTCTAAATATACTTTAAAACCACTCAAATTAATAATTTATCACTATTAATTATTTCGATTAAAAAGTTGTTTTTAATTAAAATTTAGTAATTTTCACTATTCATCATAATATTAAAGTTATCCGAAAAGTACCAAAATTTCACCTTAGGCTAAATTCGATACTCCGAATCCAAAAATGAAGTCCATTTTGAGAGATAAAATTTCTAAAATTTTAAAAGGTGGTTATTACTATTCATAACGGCTAGTTTTAATAATATTTTAATAGCATATTGTTGTTTAGTAAAACTCGGTATTGCGTACTACACACGCTATCGAGGAAGGTCGTGATTGCGTGTAATGCAAGGCAAGTCAAGGATGCGTGTTGTGCAAGCTCCTTTTGTTGTAGCATACAACACAAGACATTAATGAAATTAAAAAGAATATTTTTCATAAAATCTCGGGGTGTTACAACCAAGTCCTTTCTTTGATGCATCGCTATAGATCACAAACCCATCATTCCCCGATGGTAGAGTCAGAATTAGTGCATTCACTAATGTCCTCATCAATTCTTCAAAACAGTCCTCACATTATTTTTTCCATACTAACTTAGCCCCATTACAAGTAAGCTTGGTCATTTGGTTGGCCAAACGGGTGAAGTTTTTAATTAAATTCCAATAATAACCTGCTAAACCAATAAAACTACATACCTCAGTTATGTTTGTTGGAGTAGGCCATTATTGAAAAAAGTTTTCTTTAAATGATCTACATATATTCCATCCTTAAGGAAAATGTTTCCAAGAAAGGAAACTGATTGAAGCCAAAATTTACACTTTCTAAACTTCTCATATAATTCATTTTTTTAAGAGTCTTCAGAATATTGCACAATTGATTTTCATGATCTTCATAGATTTTGGAGTATACCAAGAGATCATAAATAAATACCACCACAAATTCATTATGATATTCCTTGAAAACTCTATTCATTAGATCCATGAAAACAGAGGGTGCATTAGTCAGTCCAAAAGGCATTACTGAAAACTTGTAATGCTCATACCTAGTTCAAAACACTGTTTTGGAATGTCTTCCTTCCTCACAAGAAACTGATGATATCCAGATCGAAGGTCAATCTTCAAAAAATATTGGGCTCCATGAATTTGATCAAACAAATCATCAATTATAGTTAGGGGATAATTTTTATTTATTTTTATAGCATTGATCTCCTTGTATTCAATGCACAAACTCATAGATCCATCTTTCTTCTTAACGAAAAGAACAAGGTCTCCCCATGGAGAAACACTATGTATAATAAATCCTTTATCACTCAATTAATCTAGTTGTTTCTTTAGTTCCATTAATTCCAAAGTGTCCATTCTATAAGGGGTCCTTGGTATAGGTAATGAAATAGAAATTAAATCAATGGAAAACTCAATTTCCTGCTCTAGATGATGTCTAGGAAAATCCTCTCAAAACACATCAACATAATCTTGCACAATATTTACGTCCTCTATTTGAATATTCCTTTCATCACCCATAGTTATTGCATTCCCTTACTCACTAATAATTAAATTCAGTAAAACTACTGGGGTGGATCTATATGATAATCAGAAGGTGATGTTTATGCTCTAAAGATAAGGTATTCCACATCATCCTCAAAAATTATAACCTCCTTCTTCTTGCAATAAAATTTCACATAATGGTTCAAAATCCAATATATATCAAGTATTATATCAAATTAAATCATGGTTATGACAATAAAATCAGCATATAAAGCATGTTTATATTCCATAATGGGGACTATCTGATACAACTTTGTTGTAACGATACTTCCCTTAGGGGTTTTTACTGACAACTCCCTTATTAAATCAAATTGGAAATATATAATTCTCTTGTAAAACTGGGAATATATGAAATAATTCAATGATATAGAATCAAATAATAATTTTCTATGTTTTAGGAAATGATTAAAGTACCTACCACCACATTGTTATGAAATTCAACCTCTATAGTTGTGACTATATAATCCTATCCTTTATACCTTTTCCTTCTTTGGTTAACGTTTCCCTAAAGCTTAAGACATTTATGTGCATAATGTCCCATCTCCCTAAAATTTTAGCATTGAACATTGGTAGATTCTTTCTTCCACTTACAATCCCAAGATAGGTGTACTTTTTCTCCACACTTGTAACAGAATAGCATTCCCTTCAGGCAAGTTCCAAGGTGTCTCATCCTA
Organism: Viscum album; assembly: GCA_963277665.1. NCBI lineage: Eukaryota > Viridiplantae > Streptophyta > Magnoliopsida > Santalales > Viscaceae > Viscum > Viscum album. The sequence goes on along the minus strand of OY728122.1, from coordinate 75,796,741 downwards.
TAATTACTACAGGATGGAAGGTCAACTCTTCCCTTATTCCCCATTTCCTTATTTCATTTTCCAGAGTTTTCAGTAGCCCTCTTCTTCTATTTTTTTCCTTTAAAGTCAAAAGACTTAGAAAATTTATTTTCTGTCTTAATGTCACTTGAGACTATATCTTCATATGATGAGAAACTTTGGGAGACTAGTGCCCTTTGGAGGAATGTTTTTAATCCATCAAATAATCGATCGATTTTTTCCCTTGTATTATGTATGTAGTCTATAGAATTCCTTTCCAGCCTTGTAAAGTTGGCTTCATACTCGGAAACATTTTCATCCTCCTTTTGCCTCAGATTCAAGAATTTTCTTTCCATATCCACTTGTTGTTCACAAGTAAAGTATTTCTCTAGGAATATTTACTTAAAGTCCCTCCATTCCATCTCTTCTATCTCTTCATCCTCCTTTGTATTTTCTATTAACAACCACAACTGACCTATATCTCCCGATAGATGGTAAACTTCCATGAAAACCTTCTCTCTTTCATTACATCCCAAAGAAAGAAATGTATTCTCTAGGGAACTTACCCACTGCTCAGATATAAATGGGTTTGTAGTCCCATTGAATGATGGAGGTTGTTGTCGCATAAATAGATCTAACATATCCCCCCTATGTTGTGGATCTGGATGCTCTATATGGGTAAGGTTATTTTTAATAACCTGAGTAAGTTGTCCCAGTATGGTTATATGTTTCTCTACACCAGTCGTAGCTTGAGATGCAAAATCATTATCTTGTATCGGAGGGAAATCCCTACATTGGACATGTGCATTCATGTGATTTCCATTTCTTTAACTTGGCGCCATTTATAAATAATGGCATACACTAGATTAGGTTATGAATCATAATGTATAATCTCAATGTAGAAAAATAATTATTTTAAATTGAAATTCTATACATAGCTAATCTCATAATCATAAACATGGTTTCTTTGAGGAAAAATTTATATTTAAATCCTTCATTATGGCTTGTAAAGAAAATGTGAATTATCCTAAGAATATCCCTTGGTAGTGTCAAACCAGGTGTGTAGTAAGGCTCATTATCATGTACCAGGATACCCCAGGTCAAGCCCAAAACTCCTTGTCAGAATTTTCACTCCAAGGTACATCTATGCCAGAACCACATCCACTTGTAGTATCCAGATAGGGGTGTATTTGCTGAAAATATCCACATAATCTATTCCTTACCAAAATACTAGGACGTTCTAATATTCTTATCCTGAAATACTATCTTATGGATTTTTTCCCTAATCTATATTTTCTAAATCTAGTTTCCAAGTATTCTACTAAACTTCCTCTAATACCGACTATAAGGACCAAACCCCAGTTTCCCAGAGTCGGTTCCTTATTTAATTAAAATGGAATATAAACAAGGAGTATGCATCCAAAAGGACCAAGTATTTTAGTAGCATTAGAAACAATATACATACATAATTTCATCATTACATCTTGAAACGAAAAACAACATAGAAATTCCTTCGACAACATCCATAACTCCTAGGTTATTTTTGCATGTCATTCATAATATTTCTCTTTGTGCCCTGGGAAAATGAAACATAAGTAAGGGGTGAGCTCAAATGCTCATTAAGGGTAGGAAATAAAGTGCAAGATATCATAATTAGAAACATTAGGCATGGTGAATAATTTAAAAACACATACCTTTAAAAAAATAACTTGAACACATTTTGGCAGGATTAAGAGAAGAATAAACAATGCCATATTAAAACATAATCATGGGTATTCTACTAGTCAAATAAACACATGAAATATCAATTAATAGTTTATAATGAAGGAATTCATAATTTGGGACATCATAACTATACCTCTAAGGCCTCATTCCAAGACCATAAATAATCATTTTTTCAAGGCCTTGTAACAAGACTGTAGTTTGTCTCATGAGACCTACTGATACATCGAGGGGATATAACAGGCCCCACCCAACAAATACTATTTCCAATTAATTCCTTATATGAATGAGGATAAACATAAACAACATATACAATCATATTGAAACTAATATATGAAATGTAAATAACTTTCCACGAACACCTAGCATAAACACTAACCATTCAGAGTAAATTGGTGAATAGTTTTAAGATAGAACATACATAGTCAAAATAATCGTAAACAATTCAATTAAATATGGTAGATGATATCATAAAATATTAATCCAACTAATACATAATAATAAACAAGATTTTTGAAGTATATGAAGATACTCTTATAAAACCATCGAGTAATTCTTGAGATAAATTCTCTTTTACTTTGAAAAGAAGAGTTCTTTTAGAAAAATCTTTGTATAAAACCATAATTTAATTAATATATTATTTTCATAATAAAATGATATATTTTATAAATTTAATGGTTTCTAAAAACATATTATATATTTCCCTTGAAAATAAGTAAGAATTTGATAAATTTCCTTGAATCGGCTTGTATTTTAGAAAGAATTTTTGAAAGTTCCTTTCAAAACATGCATCTCCCTATAAAATAAAGAATTATTATGATTGATAAACATATATATAAAACTCACATAGAATTTATGAGGAGTAAATAATAATAAATAATAATTTAATTAAGGTAAGTAGGTAATAAAAGTAACCTGAATGAAAATTGAGTTTTGGGTGGAAAACTCTTACCTTAAGTCTGAATGTTCCTCTCTTGACCTTATGGTATTGTATTATGAAATTAGTTTCATTAATAAATTAATAAATAACCTATTATACATTTATTTAGTTTATAATAATTTTTTTAGTTCAGTTATGTTTTTATTGATAAGTTATAATATTGAATTCTGTCATTCTGGAGTGTTCGTTTTCTTGATTTTCATAATCGTTTCACTTGCTTTTATGTAATAGAGTTCATGTGGAATGGATATGAAACTATAGAATTGAATTTATATATTATTTATGAACATACATATATTTTAATGGTAATTTAAATCATTTGGTTACATGGAATGAGGATGAATAATTAGATAAAATATTAATGACAATCACTTAGATTATTTTAGCGGAATTTTGATTATTAGGAACCAGTTTGGTCATATGATTTAATATTATGTATATATACTGGTTCTTTAATATTAATTAGGTTAAAATAAATATATTATATTCTTTTTAAACCATAAAAATGGTTTCATGTCCAGTAATGAATGAGAAATTGAAGAATGAAACTTCATCGACCACAAAGGTTGTAAATTGGAACCTCACAGACGATGATTTCATTTATTAAATAAAAGAGAGAGAGTAAGGATATTTATGATGGTTATTCCATTCACATGATATAATTACAGTTTATATATGATTTTTTATTTATCATGGTCATTTTTACAGAGGATGTGAGGAGATGATAACAATAGAAAGGAACTTGAAATGAAAATGAAAGAAACAAAATGTGAATTTACCTCTTGAATCCACCTCCTTGAGAATCTCTTTAAGGGAAGGGGTTTTGGAATTTTTGCAAGACCAAGAGATCCTGAACATGGGGAGTGACTAGGGAAGGGTATTTGGGTAGAACTTTGAGGATATTCAAAGCTTATAGGAGTGAATAGAAGAGGGAGTGAGGGGGGGTTTATAGTGGAGGAGAGGAGTGAATTTTGAATATTTTATTCATTATTTTATTATTTCCCTCAAGAAAACCAATAGTGTTGATTCATGTGACCCATAATATTAATAAGTGCATGTGAGTTTAAAACAAGTGGGATTACATCACTTATGATGTCATAAATAGTGTATTTAACTGATAATTTTTATATATGGTATTTTACCGTATTTCACTATTCATCAAAATTCAAGAATTTCTTGAAAAAAACCCAAAAATTCACCTTGACTATTTTTTGATGTGTAAAATTCAAAAATGAACTCCATTTTTTAAAAATAATTTTCTAAATACGATTAATTTAATCTTTAAATAAAATCATACCTTATTCAAAAATTAACAGTTTTAAAACTATAACTCATTTTATATCACCTTGAAAATTTAAAAAAGATGTTGTTATCTTATATCCTTAAGAAAATAAAATAATAATATGATTTACTATTCATAAGGGTCATATTACATTTCATATTACTATTCATATGGGTATGTTACTATTCACCAAAAAAACAAGTTGGTTCTATCAGACTCAAAACGGATTACTAATCGCAACTCTAGATGACCATTTTTTTGAAATTCAAAACATAGTAGAGGAAAAGTTGTGTTTAACGGATAGATTATAAAATGTGTTGTTTTTTGGGAATCTGTGTTTCATGCATTAAATATTTATTTTTAAAAATCTTGGGGTGTTACAAGTGGCATACCCCACACATCTTCACCTCTTCTAGAAGGAGAGTAAACAAAACCAAAGGAGTGAGTACTAAAACAAGATATATGTATGCTCAGTCAAAGAAACCCAAATGAGAGAGTAAGGGGATCTCTATCTCATAGCTCAAATATTCTCCAATAGTTCCAGAAGTAACCACCAATGATGCCCAGCATCCCACATGTCTGCCCTAAACATGAAAGTCAAAGGGACTCAATCACCACACCTTGATACTATCTGCTTGGGCTGCAACTAACTCACCCTCACATTTTTAAGTCGCATCACATGGATGCATCTCAGTGGGGAAAGTGTCCCTAATTCTCATGATTCTAAAAGTACATCAAACTAGGTCTCATAATTGATCAGTAAAGTCAAGGGATTGTGTCTCAAGGATAAGGACCCATACCCAGCCTAGCTGGAGGGTTCTACTCAGAAAAGGTCAAGGACCCATGCCCAGCCTAGCTAGATTGTTCCACTCAAAAAATCTTGAGGAACCATTCCCAACTCAGCTGGAGGGTTCCACTCTGATGTTATCGAGGACCCATGCCCATCCCGGCTGGAGGGTTCCACTTGTAAAAGATCAAGGACCCATGCCCAGCTAGGCTGGAGGGTTCCACTCTAGCGTTGTCGAGGACCCATTCCTATCTAGGTTGTAGGGTTCCACTCAAAAAACTTTTATGTCATTACTTGGCCACTGTTGTCATCGAGCATCACCTCATATTGGTGTCACACTTGTAACATCTTGCATCGTATTTTGAAAGACACTAAGGAGGGCACTATCATGTTCTACGTGGAAAAACACTCATGATAGGCTACTTGCATGCCAAAACCCGAGTTCATAAGAAGGAGATACAAGATGTAGAAGATTCATAAAGTGGTACACAATGCATGTGGGTCCACATGGAATGTGTCCCCACCTCATTTATTGGCCATGTACCTGCTCGAGTACTAAACTATGAACTAGTACCCTTAGGTGTGCCACTGTACTCCCAGAGTATATGGCACATCTATCCAAAAGGTTGATGAGTACACAATGCTCATCATTGATCTGAAGGGAAAAAACATAATTTTACTGATAAGCCTCCACAAATTGACTCAAATAACCAAATGGATCACTCTATTGTAATCCTTGCAAAAAAGTGCATAGGATTGATTATTCATTCACCTAAATCGGACACTTGGTGAAAAGGCTGCATTTCACCACAACGTACATGAACGATGTTATGTGGGGTCCATGCCTCAATCCCAAAATGCATCATATGGATTTTACAGTTTTGATCCTCATGGAAAAACACATGGGATCAGTTATTCATTCATCCAAAATAGACACCAGGTGAAAAAGTCGCATTTCACCGCAAATGCCCAAACTGGGCCTCATGGGGCCCACAACTCAATTTAGGTTTAAGCGCCAAAAATCGGTATTGAAACTTCTGCCTCAATTCTAGGGTTGAAATGCCACTGACTTCATGTCAATCAAACATTGGATTTAGTAGAAACTTCTGATGCAAGAATATATAAATAATAATAAGTATATTATTATTATTTTAATTGAACATTTCATGTCACCGAGCCTTGATCCCAAAATATAAAGTTATAAAAATGGCCTCAAAAGGTTCTCTTATATTAAATGGTCACATTTCCATAGACAGCACATAAAACAAATGCACAGTTTAGGAGATACGAGCATTTGAACTTGCGCCCCGCCCAAAGGCCCATCTTGGTTGTGGCTGGTCCGCCCCTCCTGGGTTGGCCTACTCCAACTAGCCCATATCCCATCCATATTCATCCCATGGCATCCTGGTTGCATAGTGATTCACTATTCAATTCCACCCTTACACCGTTATTTTAAACTAGTTTTCTAATTGATATTCAAAATATAATAATAAATTTCACTTCATGTTTTATTCAATGAATTAATTTTTATCACTGTTAAAAAGGGAAATTATACTTGTTTTGATATTTTCAATGAAGGTGGAGGTGATTTGGAGGCCCAGAGATAATCCAGAAGAAAAATGGGCCAAACTGCATGGAATCCCATGGAAATTTGTCCACTGTTTTGAAAAGTAAGAAAATTATGTGCATTAAAATGGGATGAAACTTTTTGGGCCTCTCCAAAACATCATCTTCTACAAAACTTATTAAGAAACCGAAGCCTAATTCTGTTATCTGGTTTCCCATCCGAATCATTCTGTCCAGGGGACAGAATTTTCTCGAATTCAAAAGTTTGTTTCGTTCTTTTGACCATATCTCCCAATCCATTTGTCTAATGGCCGATAAATTCGATAGGGAGATATTCAAGAGGACTTCAAATAACTCTTATATTTTGGTCAAGTAGTTATATCTCTTTATACTATCCCAACACTGATACAAAATTGGTATCTCAAAAACAGGGTGCCCAAAACCATGTCCCATTTTGGATATAAAAAGGCACCATGGGCACCTCATTTGTAATTTTTCCAGTAGGCAAAGATCTGGTATTTTGGAGACCCAAAGGAGTCGTCTCATCATCCAAGGAGTTCTGGAGGCCCCTATCCTCATAGGGAGAACAAGGATGAAGGAGAAGTACCACACGAGCTTCCTCCTCCTCCCAATGTTGAGTTAAACAGTGGACGGTCATTTCGAGGGAGCTACACACACTTGTGAGGGAGTTCCAGCACTTGTTCTTCTATTGGTTTTGTGTAATTTGTGTGATAAATATTTCACTTACTTCTTATCCTAACATGATTCTCCTCTTATTTCATTTCTATTGTTATAATTAAGTGAAACACTTTTTATTTCAACACCGATTGGGTTGAGATTTCAAGTGGGAATCTTGGGTTATTCCGATTAAACAAGACAAGAGTCCTATTTATCTCACACATACAAATATTTCAGTATGATTTGGTAGAATTTATTATCTATTCTTGATACCCAAACCTTGACAACATGATTTTTGTGTCAACGGGTGGTTCTTCAAACATCATTTAAGAGTCAAGAGGGAAGTTGAGATCTTGACAACCCTCAACCAAAGGATTCCATTAAACCATGTGTATTTTTCAGAATAATGAACTCACCAAGAAGTGTAGTGAACTTGAAATGATCTCCTTGTCTCATAATTCTTAAATCAGCACATTTATATATCAACTATTAAGCTCTTTAAATCAAGTTATTTTCTTAAAATTGTATTCAAAATCACCCCCATGTTTAGTACTTTTTATTAAAAACGCATACTCTAAACCAATCAACGCTCCTTGAGAGATGACCTAGGGTCTTCCCTAGACTATAAATAAACCTTAAAATCATAATCAATTTGACATGTCATGACAACGTGGTCACGTCATCCACCATCCTGGCTCATCAGTCGTCCCAGCCATCGTGCTGACCCGCGCGACCAGTCGAGCTGACCCAGGCCTCCGCCGGTCCGCTCGCCCCAGCCGCCGCCTTCCTCTGAGTCGCGCCACCGAACTACACCAGACCACCACCGATCTATCGCCCCATGCTGTAGAACATTCTGTATACCACCAAAGTCACTCTGGTGATTATAAAATTTATCTGATACCAGATCTGGGATCCTCGGTACACGATCTACATAGCGGTGGTCTCCTCTCGAAGAATCGTCAATGTTTCGACGTAACGAAAAGTTGGCAGATCTTCTTCTCATAGTCGCACCTCTTTTGGTGCCCAAAACTCAAATCCAAGCATAGATCGGTACTTTTTGGGTTGAGAGCTTCACAAATATGCTTCTTGCTCCAAGATCATAGGTCCTTTGAGAATGGTGAAAAGTTATCACTGAAGAACGATGAAAAACGCAAAGAATGGGCAATCCCGAATCAAAATAGATGATGGTTGTTGTTAGTTTGGCCATCAAAAAAGGATTAAAAATCATAGAATTATAACAAAAATTGAAATTGGCAACAAATAATTCAATCAAGGAGCTTCATAATCCAAAATAGAAATCCTACCTCTATTTTGGATCTATTGTTGTGTTTGTTGCGCTCTAGTCTACTAGCGCCAGCATTTTCATCACGATACGATGAAGTTTGGATGTCGATTCTCCATCAGAAGTATATGGACATAGATCTTCCATCCATGAGAGAAATGAACTAACTATATCTGATTTCTCTAAACTCCTATTTATAGGAAACTACTAGCAGTCACGGAATTTGAACCTCTCATGCCCTCTCACTGAAGGTCTCCCTTGGGATAAACACCCCATTACGAACTCAATGGCAGTATCAGATTTCTAATATGATCCCTCATTTAAGAGTTATTTGAATTAACATATGAAATAAAATAATTTAATTTAATTATTTTATTTATGGTTATGACCTCCATGGTGTTTTCTACAAAAGGCTCGTGCCGACAAAAGTTATGTCATGCATAGGGTAAACACCATGCTCCAGACTCAACTGTGGCTTCAAATTTCTGATATGAGCTACCATTTTAGATATATCCCATTTCCATCATGATCATAGTATAAAATATAATAAATATTTTTTAAAAATTAATTACGAGAACATATGGCCTCGGAATCGCACATCGTCTCAGCACCTATCTCTAGAAATATAGGTAGAAATATTCCAAAGTCTTCCATGGTGAAAACTGAGTATCTACATCAATTCCTACTTCAATATTTTCATACTATAAAAGAAAAACTAGGGAAAACAACTTTAGATACTGAGCTCACACCTAGATTTCCTACTCCTAGAAAATCTCTTACACATTTTTGTGCCGCCACAACATGAAAAATAGGGGGATGGTCCTTCCTCATAAGGTCTACTCCCATCAATGATGTGCATAGGAAAATATGCATGAATCTACTTAGTTATGTCATGTGGAAAACATCATGCACCTATTTCATCTCTAGGGGTAGGGCATGGTGGTAAATTACCTCATCAACCCTCAACATGATCTCAAATGGCCTGAAGGACCTCAGGGGTAACTCACCTCCCCGGCCGAAAACCAACACACAAGCCCTCAACATATCCTAAAACACCTGGATATCTCACTCAGTCAGCCCATCGATCTAGGTATTAAAGGTTGTACTCATCCATAGTTGGGTCCCAAATTCCTCCTACAGTCATCTCCAAAATCATGACATAAACCGTGAATCATGATTAGAGATAATCATCGAGGGTATCCTGTGAAGGAGGACGATATCTCGCACGTACAACTGCCCCAAACACTCCACCAATCTCTACTCCCTAATAGTAAGAAAGTGCACCAACTTCATGAGTTGGTATACTATAACCCATATGGAATCATTCCCCTTCACTATGTGTGGAATTCCTGTGATGAAGTTCATGGATATGTTGTCCCACTTCAACTCTCAGATTTCAAGATGTTGCAACAACCCACCGGAACTCAGTGCTCAACCTTCACCTACTGATTGGTGACACATCATGAGACAAGATCAACTTTTATTCTTCTCATTATAGGACACTAAACCTATCTCAAAATATCCTTGTACATCTTCCCCACACCAGGATTTATAGTTAAGGGAGAAGGTTGGAACTCTTGCATCACCTCCTCCCACATCGCAACCAGAACCATTGTTTTCCCCTAGAACACGATCTCATGATTCCCTCCTTTAGAATATCCATTTAGTGCATCGCTTGTGGATATTTGAGTCATGAAAGATCACACAGTCAGTGTCTCACATCTGGGACTCTCCCACATGCTCGATAAGTGAAGTAGTCAACACCATCGACTAGAGGAAAATTATACCCTCCTGCTCTTCTAGGGTTAGCTGCAGGGAAGCTAGCTACTCTAAAACTTACCGCACTAGGTGATCCTAAGACTTCCTAGTAAAATAATCTATTACAATGTTTCCCTTTCTTGGAGCATATAATATCTCTAAGTCATAGTCCTGTAGGAAGTTCAACCAGCATTGTCGCCTCAGGTTCAAGTCTTTTTGAGTGAAGGCGCACCTGAGACTATGGCGGTCTAAACAAACCACAAAGCTCTCTCCCAGAAGGTAGTGTCTCCACATCCTCAAAAATAAGACTACCATTTCCAGAACTAGGTAGTGAGTCACATAGTTTTGTTCATGGGGTCTTCATCATCTCAACTTGTACTTAATAACTGCTATATAAAGTTTGACATTGAGCATGAAAAGGTTCCAATGAATAGGTTAGGAGAGTGATCTCATCCAATTGTAAGAAGCTAGACATGGAAATAATGTGGAATACCCATCATGTATTCACCTCTCTTGGAAGGATATTAATCCCTAAACCAAGAACTCCACCACACCCATTAGTGTCATTACAAGAAAAATGAGGTCAAGCAGAAAATCTCCACTATAAATGCTCGTACCTGCTCTGACACTCCACTACACAACCCTTCCATGAACGTACAAGTTAGTGGGACTCATCCCCCACACCTCGATACTATCCGCTTTAGGTGGAACTGACTCTACCTCATGAATTTTCTCACATCACAAAAATGAATCTCAGTGGAGGAAGGACCCCTCTTCCTTGTGCATTCAATGTTATGTCGAACAACACCGACACAGGGTTACACTGACACCCCACATCACCCCAATAAAATGTTAAGAAAGAAGAAGGGGAGAAAAGAGTAACTCACATAATGTCTAACAAGTACTACTACAAAAGGTATAAAAGACAAAGTGCATACCTCTTATCATCTCATGCACTGCAGGATCGTAAACATCCTAAGCATGCAGTTGTCTATGGCCCCAGTCACCATCTCCCAAAGCCTGATGTGGCTGCCTAGTGGGGGTGGAAGGATCTCATAGAGTCATCCACCACCCACAGTTATTATGGATCCACTTCCAACACTGCCTCCCTAGGGACCACCATGTCCTCACTTGGGAGACCCCTGATCACATCGTTGTCTCTGTCATGGTGGTACATCTACCAACTACCTAAGAATCTCAACACGTCTAGTTTGGAAACCTCATTCCATGCGATCTAGCTCATCACAGGCATATCACCAGCCCTATTAGGGATTCCCTGGTGCTCTATGTTGTCCATAACCATGTGCTTGAGTACAATCATGGGAATACATCCTATGTCGAGGCTCTTTAAACTAACATATACTAACTACAGTAGACATCACATCGACACGGATCTATCTGCAGAGTCCCTGCTCAAACTTCTGTTCTCAGAAGTAGTCATCGAAGATCATGTTTGAAGAGTAGCGTGTAAGGTATGTGAACCTATCCACAAACTCTACCATTGTCATAACTCCCTATTAATGCTATAGAAACTCCTTAATCCAAATAGAGTGTAAGATTGTGGGGTAGAAATATTCATGGGATAGCGGTTGGTAGTCATCCCATGAGAGTACCGACTCATCATTCATCTCAGAAACAAAAATTCCACCAACACCCAACTGATCCAGGGTAAATACTATCTTCTAAAGCCACCATATTATATGTTGGTATCTAAAAAAGCCTAAATAGGTATACCATTGACTCTATCCAATCCTCTGCTACTTAAAGATATGGATCATCATGGAACCACAGTGGTCTCTAGCGCTTGAACTCACAGAGTGTTCTCAGCCTCCTCATGTCCTCAGCCTACTCTACTGGGGAAAACTATAGCTCAAAAGGTGGATTCTATGTTACCTACCCATCTAGGATAAGGGGGATCGTATGATGGATCTTGAACTGAGGCCTCATCACTCATATAATCATCGTCATGAACCAAATCTAGTATCCTAGATGGTTGTCATCATGGTGGCATCCTGAATCCATCAAGGAGTAGCACGGTCAAAAAGAATATATATATATCAACGATAATGGGGATATAACTCAAGAATGATAGTCAAAGACTCAATCCTATATGATGCATGTACCAAAGTTTCATGTAGCAAATGTCTCAGCATGCTGCATCGACAAGCAGGTAATCAAGGTCTTTGAGAATAGCTACGTCAGCCACTACACCATCATTGGACTCCCTAACCTGAGAGCTACACTCAAGACATATTGACACTATTTCCCTTAATCCAGGAAAGACCCTTTTAGGGAAATGTCTGAACAATTTCCCAAGGGCTAAACCACCTCTGATACAACTTTTTCATGACCCGACCCATGTTGGGGATCAAACCACAACTACCCCAAGCCCGCCTCCATAGGCTAGGGGTGGAAACAAGAACCGAAGGCCCAAAAAACTCAAGGAGGCCTTTTCCTAGGTACCTATACACACACACATAGCCAAATCAATTAAAAATTGTATAGGTAAAGGAAAAAAAGATACAACACTGCTATATATAAACTAAAAACATGCATAGACCTCCAAATAGTACAAGTACAGGTGCTATAAAGTAAACTGAAAGGATAAAAGGGGTAAAATACACACCCAACCAGTTATGATCCACAACTTGGAAGTAACTAAAAAGGTAAAATATATGAGAGATCCCTGCTCCTAGATCCCAAGATATGACCATCATACGTGATCCAAGCACCCGTATCCTTAAGCTCCTATGAATTCATGATCAACCTATTTGTCATCTGCAAGGGAACACCAAGTGGGGGAAAATCCCAAGTATGGGTGAGAATAAAAATACTCAGTAGGATGCCCTAAGGGATAAAGGGAGCAGAAAAAGATGTACTGAAAAGGGGAGCAGTAGATAGAACAAGTTACAGTAAAAGTGTATAGCTCAACCCAACAAGAGAGTGAAGTAATCTCATCTAGACACAAGGAGATAGAAATCGTGAGAAGATGAACTTTTCATCAAGTCTTCTCTACATATAGTAGAAGAGTATATTTATCTAACCATAAGAAGTTAGACACATAAAGCACATGGCGTAACCTACACGTCTTTGCCTCTCCTAGAAGGAGAGTAACCAAACCCCAAGGAGTGGGTACTAAAATAGTATATATATATATTTATATATATATATTCGCAGTCAAATAAACCCAAATAAGAGAGTAAGGGGATCTCTATATCATATCTTAGTCCAATAAAAGATTCTCCAACATTTCAAGATGCATCCACCAATGATGACCATCACCCCACACGTCTACCCTAAAAACACCAGTCAAAGGGACTCAATCACCATACCTTGATACCATCTGCATTGGGTGGCCCTGACCCACCCCCATGGTTTTAGTTCACATCACATGGACACATCTCAGTGGGGAAAGTGTCCCTCTTTCTCATGAGTCCAAAGGTACATCAAACTAGATCTCATCACTAATTCGTAAATTCAAGGGATCATGTCTCAATATTGAGAACTCATGCCCAGCCTAGTAGGAGGGTTCCACTTAGAAAAGGTTGAGGACACATGAAAAGACTAACTTGAGGTTTCTACTCTATAAAAATTTTGAGGACCCATGCCCAACCTGACTGGAGAGTTCCACTCAGATTTCATCGAGGACCCATGATCATCCTAGTTGTAGGGATCCACTTTGATGTTGTTGAGGACCCATGCCCAACTAGGCTAGAGGGTTCCCCACAGAAAAGATCGAGGACCCATGCCCAGCCCGACTGGAGGGTAACACTCTAGTGTCATCGAGGACCCATTCCCAGCCTAGTTGAAGGGTTCCACTCAAAAAACACTGATGTCATTACTTGAAAAATTCTATTGTTGATCATCACCTCAGATATGTGTCCACTCAAAACATCTCACATCATATCTTAAAATACACTATGGAGGGAACTATTGCATTCTAAGTGGAAAAACACTTAGGATATACTACTAGCATGCCAAAATTTGAGTTCATAAGAAGAAGATATGAGATTTAGAAGATTAATAAAGTGGTATGAAATGCGTGTGGGGCCCACACAATGTGTGACACTACCTCATCACCTGGACGTGTACCTAGCCATTCTTGGGTACTAAACTGCGAACAAGTACCCCATGGAATGCCATTGTACTCCTAGAGTACATAGAACATCTGACCAAAAGGTTGATGAGTACACAATGATCGTCATTGATCTCAAGGGAAAAAATGAAATTTTACTAACATGCCTCCTCAAATGGCCTCAGATAACCAAATGGATCACACCATTATGATACTTGTAGAAAAATGCACAGGATCTATTATTCATTCACCCGAATCAGACACCCAGTGAAAAAGTTGCATTTCACCACAACATACACAAATGGTGATATGTGGGGGCCATGCCTTGATCTCAAAACACATCATATGGATTACACTATTTTGATCCTTATAGAAAAACACATGGGATCATCTATTCATTCATCCAAAATAGACATCTGGTGAAAATGTCGTATTTCACCGCAAACACCCAAATTGGGCCTCATGGGGCCCACACCTCAATTGTTTTTAATCTCCCAAAATCAATCTCAAAACTTCTGTCTCAATTCTAGGTTCTCAACTCTACTAAAAGCATGTTAATTGGACATCGGATGTAGGAGATATGTCTGATACGAGAATATCTAGATAATAATAAATATATTATTATTTTAATTGAATTTTTAATTCCACTGAGCCTTGAGCCTGAATTAAGTTCTTGAAAAGACCTCAAAAGTTCTGCCTCGATGTAAGGTTCACGTTTCCATAGATAGAATGTAAAATAAATGCACGGTTTAGGAGATACAATCATTTGAACCTACACCCAGCCTGAAGGCCCATCCTAGTGGGTCTGGTCGGTTTGCCCCAACTAGGTCGACCTGCTCTAGAGGACCCATGGCCTAGACATATCCGGCCCATGGAACATATGTGTCTGGACCGTGGAATCCTCCACCACCTAGCCTTGCTCTTGCACTGACCTGCATGACCCTCCACGTTGACCTCAGCCTTCACCAGTCCTCTTGACCCGATCTCCACCATCTGCTCAGTTACACCACTCAGCCACACTAGACCACCATTGTTATTCCTCCTTGCACTGAAGAACCTTCTATAGACCACCACGGTCACTCCGATGATCAGAAAATTTATCCCAGACTAGATCTGGGATCCTCAGGGCCAGATCTATATAGTGGTGGTCTCTTCTCGAAGAATCATCATTGTTTCGATGTAACGAAAAGTTGGTGGATCTTCCGCTTGCCATTACATCTCCTTCGGTGACCAAAACTCAAATCCAAGCATAGATCTGGACTCCTCAGGTTGATATCATCACATATATGTGACTTGATCCAAGATCAGAGATCGTTTGAACATGGTAAAAAATTATCATTGAAGGATGAAGAAGAATGCAAAGAATGGGTGATCCTGAATCAAAATAGACGATGGTCATCGTTAGTTTAGCCATCAACAAAGGATTCTAAAGTAGTGAATTCCAACAAAAATTGAAATCGGCAACAAAGGATTCAATGAGGGAGATGTAGAATCTAAAATACAAATTCTACCTCTATTTTGGATCCTCCTTTGTGTTCCATGTACTATGATCTACTAGCACATTATTTTTTGTCATGATCTGATGAAGTTTGGACATTGAATCACTGTCCAAAGTAGATAGCCATAGCTCTATCACCTGTGAGAGAAATGAGCTAACTCTCTCTTATTTCTCTAAACTCCTATTTATAGGAAACTACCAGCGGTCATAGAATCTGAACCTTCTACACCCTCTCACTTATGGTTTCCCCTGGGGTAAAAACCCCATTACGAACTCAACGTAGGTCTCATATTTCCAATATGAGTCCTCATTAAAAATTTATTCAAATTAACATCTGAGATAAAATAAAATAATTTAATTATTTTATTTATGTTTGTGTCCTCCGTGACATTTTCTACAGATGGCTCATGCCAACAAAAGCTATGTCCCACCTAGGGTAAACGCCAGATTCTGGACTCAATCGTGGCCTCTTATTTTTTATCTAAGCTACCGTTTTAGAGATATATTTTTTCCACTGCATGCATAGTATAAAATATACTGAGTATTTTTGTAAAATTAATTCTGGGCACACTGGGCCTTTGAATCACACCTTATCTTAGCTACTAGCTCTATAAATATGGGTAAAAATATTCCAAAATCCTATAAGGTGAAATTGTGTCTCTACAATGAAATTATAAAGAGGTGTGAGGAAAAGAGGTGGTGTTTATAGTGGAGGACATGGGTGTTTTCTCATTATTTAATTCATTAGATTCGGATTTTGTTCAAGATAAGAAATAGTGTTGTTTATTGAGACTAAATATAGTAATTAGATCATGTGAGTTTGAAACAATTGTGATTAAATCATCCATGACTCAATTAATAGTGTATTTAA
Source organism: Viscum album (assembly GCA_963277665.1). Classification (NCBI taxonomy): domain Eukaryota; kingdom Viridiplantae; phylum Streptophyta; class Magnoliopsida; order Santalales; family Viscaceae; genus Viscum; species Viscum album. The sequence continues at coordinate 75,780,285 of OY728122.1, read as the reverse complement.
CTTATAATGTATATATACCGTAAATTACTATATTTTATTATTCACTAAAAATTCATGCATTTCAAAAAAATCCCAAAATTCACCCTAACCATTTTTTAAAGTGTATAATTCCAAAATGAACTCCATTTTATGAAATTAATTTTCTACATATGAGAAATTTAATTTTTAATTAAAATAATAATTTACTCGAAAAAAATATTTTAAATTATAACTGATTTTATATCACTTTGAAAAATTAACTACGGTCTCATAAAATTATCTTATAATCATAATAAATCAAAATAATAATTTATGAATTTATTTTGTGAAAATAAATTTTCTTTTAAATTATTCTAATTTTCATAAAATTGCAATTAAATATTTATGAGTTACAAAAATACAAAAACTTAATTAATAATTTATTAAATATTTATTTACTTATACTATGATATAATTATATCATATTTTCACTTATAAGATTGATAAATTTTATTTATACCATCATTGGTGAGGTTACTATTCAATTGGCTAGTTTACGATTCATAAGGGTCACATTACTATTCCAAAGGTCACGTCACCATTTCATCAATATAGGTTCCTTAAATTCTAGAAATTCATTTTTATTTCATTAATTATTCATTTATAAAGGTTTTATTTTGTTTTAAATGTGATTTTATGTGATTATACTATATGAAATAATTATAATAAAGGATTTCCCATTGATAGAATTCAGGTTTGTTACATTATTACCCCTTATGAAATTTCTCCATCGAAATTTCATTTTACATTCTATACGGAAAATATGTGTCGATACTTTTAATGCATTGCTTCCTCTGGTTCCCATGTTGCATCTTCATACTTATGCTTCCGCCATAGCACTTTGACCAAGTGAGTAGTCTTGTTGCGTAAAACTTTATCTCTATGATCCAAGATCTTCACTGGCTCCTCCTCATAAGAAAGATCATTTTCCAACTATACCACCTCTAAATTCAATATATATAAGAGATATGGTATGTACTTCCTTAAGAGGGATACATCGAATACATCATGTACTTGAGACATGGTTGGTGGAAGTGCTAGTCTATTGGCCACAACTCTGAAATGATCAAGGATATCAAAGTGGATGATGTACCTGATAATTAGATTCACTTTATTCGCAAATCTCATGATCCTCTTTCATGGAGATATGTAAAGGAATTCTATATCTCCAACCTTAAACTCTAGGTCTCATTGATGATTGTATACAAAGCTATTTTGTCAACTTTGGACTGACTTTATGTGATACTGAATGGTTTTCACCTTCTCTTCCATTTATTCAACCATTTCAAGACCTAGTAGATTACGTTCATTGACTTCATACCAGCATGTCGGTGTTCCGCACCTTTTCTAATAAAGGGATACATATGGATTCATTCAAATTCTTGAGTGGAAACTATTGTTGTAAGAGAACTCAACCAGAGGAATATGTTGGTCCCATCCTCCTTTAAAGTCCATAGAATATGGTCTCAATATGTCTTCTAGTGTCTGAATAGTTCACTCATATTGGCCATCAGTTGGAGGATGATAGACCATACTTAGGTTCATATCATTTCATAGAGCATGTTGGATACTTTTCCCAAACTTTTAGGTGGATCTCAAATGATTTGTCTAGGTAATCCCTAAATACTCTATTCATTAATTCCATGAATATTTTGGGAGAATTAGTGAGTCTAAAGGGAATCACTGTGAACTCATAGTGTCCATACCTTATTCTAAAGGTAGTCCTGGGAATATCTTATTTCTTCACCTTTAATTGGTGATATCTCGACCGAAGGTCTGCCTTAGAGAAATAACATGCCCCACATAAATGATCAAACAAGTCATATATTCATGGAAGGGGACAATATTAGAAATTTAGGCTATAGCCATGCTTTATAACCATGGATATAGGGAACTAAACCGTGGATATAGGTAATAGCCATAGTTTGGTGGACTACGGATCATATTGTCATGGAAATAGGGTCATGGCTATAGCCACAGTTTGAAACCATGGTAATAAACTAATAGTCATGGTTAAGAACTATGGCTGTAGATATTTCCACATCAGATTATAGTCGTGGTTAAAAATAATTTCTATACACATATAGCCATATTTTTGAACCATGGTTGTATACCTATATCCACGATTTAAAACTGTGGATATAGTCTATATAAAATGAAAAAAATATATTTTTTTTCATAAACACAATACTCCACCCAACATTGCATCCACACTAACAGGATGAAAAATAGTGATATAAAAACATTACAATGATTTGAAAAACAAATTCAATGATTTATTTATTTATATTGGGAAGTTTTCTTCAATGTAAAAATGTTAATGATGAAAATATTTGAATGATAGATATAGATTTTACATTAAAAGTAGTATATGACTCATTAGTGATTTCAATTTCATTAGATTTAAAATTACCTGGGTTGAAAACACAAATACCTCACCCACATAGACCAAATAAATAAAACTATACAGGATTTTTTGACATAAGTAAGTTAAGTATAAATTTTCACCAAGTAATGTTTCCCTAGATAGAAGTTGTAATTGATATTAAAATCATGTTGTTTCAAGTATGAAACAAAATCACTAAAATTTAAAAATAATTCTTGAATAAAGATAATGAATTATGACCATATATCACCTTAAAATAATTAGATATTTTAGAACTAAAGTAGTCAAGAATGAATCCCCTGACCAATGTTCCCAAAATGCCATAAAAAATTGTCATCCCCCCAAATAGCAGGTCTGCATTACTCTGTAAATAACCACATCTTTAACCAGTATCAATACTAATTAACAGAAAATATTCATTTATTTAAAAAATGTGGAAAATTAAAAATATATATATAATATCATCTAGGGAGAAAAATTTGTAAAGATACACTACCATGTGATAAATATTGTAACCATCCTTCAGTCCCTAATATGAGTAAGATCCTATAACAAATTTGTAAGAAATATAACCTACTTCCAATGAAATATTAAATGGTTACTTTAAAATATAAAAATTTCATAAAACAAAGAATCCTGATAAAAATATATATTAAAAATAATATTGAAATAAAGAGTGATATAATTGAGTTAAAAAGAGACAGTAGCTTACCACGAACATTGACCACATAGACACTATCAACCAAGAGAACTTTCAAGTCATTCAAAAATTGCAGGCATTGTTCAAAAAAAAATTCCATTGACCCACAAGAAAATAAAAATAGAATGATAGAAAAGTATCATATTTTATCTTTACAATCAATTTTTTAACTATTTTTATAATAAATGTAGAGAGAGAGTGATCATATGTTTGTATTGAAAAACCAATATTAAAATAGGCCCATGGGAACTCACTTGAATTTTTTATATGAATCTTGATTATGGATTCCTTCTACATATGATGCATGGACATCAAAAATTGAACCCCCTAAACATGAAAAAATTATAATAATGACTATTAAGACGTTTCTTAATGTTGAAAAGAAAATAGAGAGGAATAAATTATGTTTATTTTAAAAAAATAAAGTCTTTGAAAAGTTTGAAGAATCGTGAGCTCTGTAACTTAATTAAAAATTTCATAATTTGATATCTTCTAGAAATAAGACAATAAATTAATTCCATAATGTATTTTAGATAGTAGTTCTAATGGATAATTAAATTCTTGAGAAGAAAAAACTGGTCAAATCAATCAAAAAAATGCATGGTTTTATTTACAACAATACACATATGCAGAATCTTCTACTACACCAAAAATTCATTATCAAGAGTGAACAAAGTACCTTCAGTTCCATAAACTATTTTTTCAGATATCAATGCCTTTATCGACCCGTCAAGAGAAAAACCTATGAAAAAAATTCAAAACTGGAGGTGAGAAAAATTAAAGAACAGAATTACATGAAACTCACAACACAAATTTACCTTTTAACTACAAAAGTTTTATTGTAAATTACAAAATAAAAAATGGAAGCATTAAAATTACTTCCCCCTAAAACACACAACACTAGTTAAGATGGAAACTGACCTAAAAATGATAGATAATTATCATGAAAATTTCAGACACACATCCTCTACAACATAAAAGGATTAAAAGATAGACTCCCCCTACTGCACTAGCCTCCCCTCCCACCAGCCCCCCCTGCATCATCTCCCCTCCCCCCTACCAGCACCAGCCTCCTGCCCCAATATCCTCCCCCTTGCACCAACCTCCCCCATCCCCCTTGCACTAGCCTCCCCTCCCACCACCCCCACCCCAACCTTGCACCAACCTCCTGCCCCAACCTCCCCTCTTGCACTAGCCTCCCCCTACCTACACCAGCCTCCCCCCTCCCAATGAACTGGCCTCTCCTCACACCATCCCCTCCCCCCCCCCCTCGCACCAGTATCCATCACTACCATGCATGCACCACCCCCCCCCCCCCCACAGAAGCCTCCCCTCTCCCATCCTCCTACTGTAGTAGCCCCTAGTACCTGGCCTCCTCTTGCAGCCCCCCAGTCCCCAAAAGCATGTATTACAAAAATAGAAACTAAACTATGGTATTTTTGTTATTTTATTTATATAAAACATTCAAGAATATGTGCTTGTAATTCTTGAATAATGTGTTGGTCTATAGAAAACAAGGAAATCCTACTTTGATTCATGTTAAAAGGAAAATATCATAAAATGAGATAAGAAAAGATCAAATTTTTTCTAAAGATAAATAATTTGAAAAATAGGTGTGCAAGAAATATATATTAATTGTTTAATGAATTTAAAATCAACAAAGTCACCCTCCAAAGTGATAATTTTATAATAAACAGTATACATGTCACTTGAAACTCATTTAAGGATACAACATCAAAAACTAACCAAAATATATCCTAAAATCAGTCTTCCAAATTATAGAATCTAAAATATATATGTGACTGTGTATGCACCCAACATACCTTTTCATCCCCCATGTCAAGATCAAAGTCACCATCTTTCTACAATATAAAGAAACAAAAACCACCAATAATAAATCAAACAAAATATGCAGTAAATTATTAAAACAAATAAAAGAAAATTATTCATGAGAGTGAAAGATAATTCCAACCATAAAAAAATTCAAGAATTTGAGTTCAAGACAAGATTGAGTAGAAAAAAGAGATGACAGAGTAAATCACCTAAAATAAAAATCTTAGAATGAAAGAATGGATTGATACCCTAAAATCATGCTATGATATTGTGTTCTAGGATATTAGAATGATGTGAATATTTATGAATAATTATTATAGAAAAACAATAGGGATTATTGATCAAAGTTTACTACTGACTACAAAAAATCTAAGTACCAGGTCATCACTGAGTTCATATTGTGCATGTTTCATCTCACATTCATTGTCACATCTTGGACTATTTTCCTAACATGATTTAAAATCTAATAAATGGTTTTCCAAACTTGAATCTCAGTCATCACTTCTCACATATAATAATATCATACATATTATATAAATCCCTATATTTTATTTGAAATTTGTAAATTCAAACTATAAACACATACAACTTACACAATGATGACCACTAACTGTGGAAAAATTATCTATGCCAATCCCATGTGCATTTCCAAGATCAGTCACTATGCCTATAAAATAAAAAATCAGTGTGTACTTTAACCAATTGTACATTATACTAAAAAGATAAATATTTAATAAATAAATTTATACCTTCCCTAACATTTGAGGGTTTGGAAGCATCTTAAATAAATTTCATACTAATTTCTCTACAAATTGAATACACTCATATCATTTTAACTATTGAATTTTTTCAAAAAAATGAAAGGTCTTGTTAGGTGGAGGGAAATAGAAATATCAAAAATGAAGGGTTGAAATCAAGACAATCACAAAAACAAGGGAGGAAAAGGTGTATCCTACTACATGTCTTCTTGGGTTGAAAAGTATATGTAAGTTCATTTGTAGTAATTCCCCATGATTTCATCAGTGAATATGTTTATTCAATTCAGAACTATATCTGAAGTATGATTTTACAAGTGACAACAAGGTTCTCTTGGACAAATGGAAAGACAAAAAGGGAGAAAATAGAATAAGAAACTAGGAGAAATTTAGTCATTAATAAAAAGAAAGAAACTCAATTTGATATTAAAAATTTTTTTAAAAAAATATTTAGAAACCTCATAGAAATACATAAAATTATCACCAAAAAGTGAAGAGTTTGAGTTACAACCCCCCCCCCCCCACACACACACACACATACACAAACACACAAATAAAAAATTATGAATATAACTTCTTAAGAAACATTGGGTGATCCATGAAAACATGATCAACTACTCACTTATAATAGTGAAAGAAATGAACCATTTCAATTTGACCAGAAACTTCTACCTGTAATAATTAAATACCCAACATTGCAATAAAATATCTTACAATGGTTTGAGAAAAATCAATATGACCATCACATAAATGCATGTATAAATTAACTCGCATCAAATTCTATGCTATTATCCCACCCATATTCTGTATCGGTCATATTGTGGAGAATCAATCATAACTCAATGCTCTAATGCCTACCAATATAACATCACAAGTGAAGGTAAATACGGTTCCTTTATATGCATAGAAATCATATACCTAGAAAAACAAAAGGAAAATTAAACCACGTATAGGGATCATCAAGATGCATAATCATCTTACCGCAATGGCTGGTGGAAAACCCCCAAGAACATCACCAAATCCGCCAGTTTTTTTCCATGGCCCGCCTGCTACCCCGCTGCCTGCCATGCCAGCTACCCCCACTACCTGTCCTACCCGCTGCCTGCCCCACCAACTGCCTTCCCCATTGCCTGCCCTAATACCTTACCCCTCCCCTGCACACCCCTACCACCTGGACACCCCTTACACCCCCTACACCCCCATCCCTTGCACACCCCATGCACACCACCCTGCATAACCCTTACCCCATGCCCCCTGCACACCCCCTACACACTACACACCACCTTCACCCCCTAAACCCCCGGCCCCCTACACACCCCTTGCACCCCCCCCCCACTCCCAGAACCCCCATTCCCCCTACACACCCCTTTCACCCCTACCCCCTTAACACCACATGCACCCCCTTACACCCTCCCCCCCCCCCTTACACCCCCCTGCATAGCCCTTGCACCCCCATGCCCCCTACACACCCCCTAAAATGACCGAGTGTTTTATCAATGGAATTCCCTTATTATAATTATGTATTATAGTATAATCACATAATATTAATTATAAAACACAATGAAAACTTTATAAATGGATAATTATTGAAATAAAAGGTATCTCTAGAAGTTAAGGAATACATACCGTTGAAATAGTAACTTTACCTTTGGAATAGTAACGTAACCCTTGTGAATAGTAAACTGACCAATTGAATTGTAACCTCACCAATGAAAGTATAAATAAAATTTATCCATCTTATAAGTGTTATTATGATATAATTATTCCATATTAAAAGTAAATAAATATTTTTTTAAAATTATTAATTAAGTGTTGGTGTTTTTTGTAAGTCATAAATATTTAATTTCAATTTTATGAGTAATTTAATAATTTAAAAGAAATTTTATTTTTATAAAATATATTCATAAATAGGTATTTTTATGTCTTATAATTATAAGACAATTTTATGAGAACTTAATTAATTTTTCAAAGTGTTAGAAAAATAGTTTTAATTTTAAACTATGTATTTTTTAAGTAAATTATGATTTTAATTAAAAATTAAATTTATCATATTTAGAAAATTATTCTCATGAAATGGATTTCATTTTTTAATTCTAAACATTGAAAAATGGTTAGGGTGAATTTTTGGGATTTTTTGAATTACATGGATTTTTTATGAATATTAAAATATGGTAATTTATAGTATATATACATTATAAGTTAAATCCATTATTCATTGATTCATGGATGATGTAACCACCAATGGTTCTAAATCACATGATATAATTACTTTTTTAGTATCAATAGTCATCACTATTTCTTATCTTTAGAAAAATAATAAACTAATGAATTAAATATTGAGAAAACACCCCTCTTCTCCACTATAAATTCAACCCTCACCACCTCTTCTCCTCACACCTCTCAAGCCTTTTTCCTTGTATAAATTATTCTAAAATATCTCCCCAAGACCCTATCTCACATATATGAGCTCTTATTATCATCAAAAGACCAAAACCTCTCCCCTAAGGAGGTTCTCAAGAGGAAGGAATCAAGTGGTAAAACCCTCTTCCATTTTCTTTCAATTTCTTTTCAAGTTCCTTAGTATTTTTTCAATCCTCAAATCTAATCATAAAAATGGTGTGACAACCCCTGTACCATAAATGTACTTTAATTTTCTTATGATATTTTAATAAATCATCATCATATCTCATTTCCCCTCCTTTTATACTAGAAATGAAAACACCATCGGAGTTGTGTTAATTTATCACATTCAAGGATGACGAGTTTTCAATTTCTATTACCATATTCAATTCTGGTCATGAAACCATTTTTATAGTTAAAACAATATATAATATATTTATTATGTATTATTTAAGGTTCTAGAACTTATTTTTACATGTGATATTAATTTATAAAGCAAAATGAGTTTGTTGTGATTAAAAAAAGCCTTTTAACCCAAACGATTATCATTAAAGTTTTATATAATGATTCATCCTCACTCCAAATAACCAAATGAATTTCATAACCATATAATATTATGTATTTTCACTAATAACATATAACTTCAATTTTGGAAAACCATTCTCATCTTACATTTTTATCGGTACATGTATATAAGTAAACCAATCTTGAAAACCAAGGAAACAAATGCTCCCAAACAATGAAATTGAACCTCGTATCCCCTCAAAAAGGCCATGAATGAACTTAATAAGGTTATAATAAATATATTTAATGTAGAATAGGTTATATAATTATTAATTAATGAATCTAATTTGATTATCCAGGACATTAAGATCAAGATAAGAACACCTTAAGACTTAAGGTAAGGGATTCTACCTGAACCTCCATTATTCTTTCGGGTTGCTCTGTCTTTCTTTTTACCCAAATGAAGTTATATTTTATTTTTATGTATATAGTCTAAAGTTTTTTTATATGTTTCAAAATCATTTATCAATATCCATTCGTCATTTTATTTTATGGATATACATATTTTTAAGTGTTTCCCTTCTCAATTCTTCTCGATAAGCAATCTCCTTTTAAGGGAAATTCCATAATTCCTAACTAATTTCAAGTGTGATCTATAATCTATTTTAAGCCACAATAGTTTTTATAAAATCATTATTTTTATAATGAAAACATTCTTTGTTCACTTCTGGTTTTATATAAAATATTATTCCCTTTTATATTTTAAATGCTCTTTAGTATTTTCCTTTAAACTTCACAAAAAAAATTTAAATGCTAAATTTTATTAAGTTCTCTTTTTACATGTTATCACTTATTCTTTACCTAAATTACCATGATTTATTTATACTTTTCCTTATAAATTTAAATTTATTTTTTAATTCCTTTCTTTCATTGACACTTTTATGATACGCCCAATTATTATGCTTTATAACATGATTATGATACCCATTTCTTTCCATGGGTACCCGAATGTTTATGTATGATTGATTATGTATGATTATTTATGTTTAAAAGATATTCTTGAACATGTTATTATGGGTGCGCCTAGATAGAACTCTAATTAATTGGATAAATTTTTGTCTTAAGAGACGTTATGTGCAACGGTCTTTGTAGTTAGACTTGCCTCGTGCTCCATGTGCAACGGTCTTGGTGGTTAGACTTGACTCATGTTACTCTATGTGCAACGAGTCTTGACTCATGATAAATTCATGTTTTATGTTTCTGAAACATTACTATGATTCCATGATTATATTATCTTATGTTCTAAGTGTTATGATTCCTTATGCTTAATCACATACCATGCCTCTTTATATCATTATGTTATTCCTTCTAACCCATGTGTTGGTTTTTATTCTTATGTTTATTCCCTTATTAGGATTTTAGATCATCAATTTGTTCATTTTATTCCCATGTTATCCTATGCATATATAATGGATAAAAGTAAGTTATGATCTCTTTATGAATATTAAATAAAGAAATGTTTTTTTTAGTCCCATGTTTTCAGTTTAATGTACCTAGTCTTCCAAGACATGAGACTTTACGATCCTTGGCTTGTAATTTGAAGTTTAATTATGCTTAAAATCATGTAATGATATGTGAAAAAATCTAGGGTTTATATAGTTGGTATTATATGATGTTCTAGTTACTTTTGGAGATTAGGAATAGAGCACTTTAGTAAGAATCTTATGGATAAGTCTAAGTATAAGAAAACATTCCTAAATTTTTGTTAGTATAGAGGAAGTGATTTATCAAGAAACTAAATCCATTTCTGGATACTAAAAGTGGACGTGGTTCTGGAATATATGTACCTATGAGTAACAACTCTGAAAATGTGTTCCATGACTGACTTAGGGTAACCTGGTACATGACAACAGGCTTTACTGTCCACCCGGTTTGATACTCTTGGGGGATATTATTTGGTAAATTAATAAGCTCATTACAAACCATTATTAAGGGAACAAAAAAATAAAAGATCCCATAAGAATGTATGTTAAGAAATAGATCAAGTATAACCTAGATTTAAACCTATGGAGTCACAAGTTAGGATATACTTTTCCTTTAAGATTTTATCCTTTTATGTTTAAAGTTTATTTTTTATACTTATTATCAAAGTATTCAAGCCCCTTAATTTCACTTTATTTTCTTAGTTAATAGAAGGAAATAGAATAACTTGTTCCAATAATAAATGTGATAGGTAATGTGATGATTTCCCTATTTATATTACAAATATGATGGGAATAGGTTCTCAAACCTTTATGATAGTACTTGATTAATTGGCTCAAATTATGAATAATAACTTGAATCATGTGGAGCACCCTCATACTCCAAGGAAATAGAAAGTTTTTTTCAAATCCTTTAAGAAGAAAAGGTATCCCATGTTTAGTGAATCTTTTGATCCCCTCCTCTTAGAATAGTGGATTAACTCCATTGAAAAGATATTCTCTATCCTCCAGTGCTCAAAAGAAGATAAATTTGTGTTGGCGGTCTATTGTTTTGATGGGGAAGCTGGTCTGTGGTGGAAACTGATCGAAAATAAAAATTACATGGAGGAAATTGATGCCATGGATTGGGAGGAATTCAAGAAAGTGTTCTTCAATAAGTATTTTCCCCAAACCCTCCATATTAAGATGGAAAGATAGTTCCTAAAACTTAAGAAAAAGGAAGATGAGTCTATTGGGGTGTATGAAGAAAAATTCACAAGGCTTATAAGATATGCCTCTGGATTTTTTATGAACACCAAAATCAAGGTGGATCACTTATTTAGAAGACTAATTCTGAGTTTATTAAAATCATTGGAGATTGATGACTTCAATAGTTATGAGGAGACTGTTTGTTTTTTCCTCAAGGTTGAAATGGATATCGGATACCCTCAATGGTCTCATGGTCCTGATGAAAAAAAGAGGAAAATGGAGTCTAATATGGGTGGTTTGAAAAATAAATCCTATTATGGAAAGAATATAGAACATAACACATGTCAAAATTATTGGAAGAATCATCCTGGGAACTATCTGAAGGGAACCAGGAATTGCTTAAAATGTGGAAAAATGGGACATCTAGCTAATAACATTCAAAGAGATATGAAGAATACCACTAATGTGAAATAAGAAAGGAAGGTTTATATCAACACTCAGCATGTAGTGCAGTGTTACAACTACAAGTAACATGGTCATTATGTGAAAATTTACCTAACCCATGGGTTGTCGGAGGCAATCAAAAATAACCTCTAAGGAAACAAGGAAGGGATTATGCTATCACTACTACTGAGGTGGATCCGGACAATGATATGGTGATAGGTACACTAGTTATTCATTCAAGAATAGTGAACTTACTATTTGATCCTGGTTCTATGCATTCTTTCTGAATTAATTCCCATTATTTTTCATATTGTCGCTATCTTTCTTAATATCCATGATCATTTTACAATGCCCTATAATGTGGACTCTCTTAACACAGTAGAAGCATTTATTTTCAATAGGTTTAACCTTCTATTTTCCATTCTTCATTTCCTTATTGGGTGAATTATCTTTCATATATTTTGAACCTAAATCAGAAACACTTTCCTCCTTAACATAATTCTCATCTAGTTATGTTTCCCCCCTCTCTTCAACCCATTTTTGATACTTGGTAGGGCTTTACATGAATTCACCAAAAATATGACCACTTATTTATCACATTTCAAAAAAGTTTCTTAAAGATTCAAATATTTTCCTTGTGGAAAGATTCTTATTCATCTGTGTTGTCTTATTTATTGTAGCAGGTTGTCTCATTTCATCAGTCGTGTTCCCCCTTGATTTATAACTACTCTAATTTTTATATAATTACATATTATTTCAAAAACTGATATCCCTATGCCCGAATTTCTAGCTTCACCAACACCTTCCAATTACCATGATCTCTTCATGTTAGGTACAGTCGATCTCAATATGATTGCTTAGTGATTTTAGGTTGTGACCCTAACCTTTTGGGATCCTTTTAGGGAACTGTTTTTCTTAGAAATAATCACTTATATCCTTGAAATATTGGGGTATACCCCCATCATTTTTAATCTTCCATGTATATACATAGTTGTGATGTTATCTTGTTTTTTTAGAAATTCCATATTTAGTACATGACACTTTATCTGCTCTGTGGGTTATCTTTTTTCAAGATCCTAATGTAGATTCTCCTTATAATTCCCAGACCCCAATTACCCAGAGGCAGTGCATTATTACATAACATTTTCATGATTACAAAAGATCAAGTCTTAAAAGACCGATTAGTTTAGTAGCCTTGGAAATACTACATACATTCATGAGGTTTACATTACATAATAAAATGGAAAACTACAACAACATTGTTTCCATAGACAACACTGAGATCCCATAGACTATCCTTTTAGGTCAGTCATAATATACATCTTCGTATCCTGGGAAAAATAAAACATAGAAAGGGGTGAGCTTAGATACTCAGTAAGGATAACAATACAGCGGAAATTTTCATAAATAAGCATAAATATTTAAGGCAATGTATAAGACTAAAAAAAAGCCTTTTAAACTTGAACTTCAATATAATATGGAAAAGATAAAATCAAATAATCCCATTTACTTACTCACATGGATATTCTACTGGTCGAATAATCTCATGCAATATCAATAGCCACTTTCATAATGATGGAATGCATAATGCCATACTTTCATAACCACATAGTCAAGGCCTTGTGCCAAGACTACAATATAAGATTTTGTCAAGGCCTTGTGCCAAGACACAAGTTTGTCTCATGAGACCTACTGATGCATTGAGGAGCTATAGTGGGCTCCACCCATCACTTACTAAGTCCAATGTATTCCTCATATTTAATGGTTCAAACATAACATAAACATTCGTATTAAAACTAGCTTATGAAATGTCACTACTTTATCCATAAAACATGAATGGTATAAAAATAACACATCCACAGTCAAAAATATCACAAAACATTCAATAAAATATGGAAGATTTGTATTATAATAAATCAACTTCAAACAAGTTTAAAATCCATCAAAGTATGCTGACATAGATGAAAATGATTTGTAAAACTCTTTGAGAGAAATATCTCTTTTTCATGAAAACATTTAAAAGTCACATAATTTAAAAAGGAAGACATTTAAAGAAATTTTTGAATCAAAGTTTCCCATACCACTTTGAAACTTTTTAAAGTAATTAACATTTTAAAACATTCATATCCATTTAAATAAATCCTTAAAACTATTTTGAAAACATGGACATTAATGAGAATGGTTTAGAAGAATAAATATTTAAAACATTTAAAATTATGTTTTAGTAAAAATTACCTTAAAATTATTCCCTTTGAAAACTATTTTATGAATCATGTACATGGATAATAAATATTTCCCAGTAGATACTTATGTAAAAACAACCTCGGATAATAAAGAGATTGTGAAATTAACCCTTACCTTGCACTTTCCTTTAGTCGTGGGTACATTTAACCTCCTATATAATGACCATTGTATGTTTTTAGATTATAATAGAACCATATTAATATTTATTATATCATACATGATTCATTTATAACTTTATACTACCCATTTAATAATTATTTTCATGTCAAATTAAAATTTTGGGTAATAATTGCTTTCTTTATCGTACGTATTTTAACTTGTTATTCTTGACCGTATCATTTAGATCATGATTTAAATACTTCCAGAATAAAAAAATTGATTCATATATCATATATATTTAGAATATAAATATTTATAATAGATAGATATATGAAATGGAATACACCATTTATGGAGATGGTAGGTCGTATGTACGCATAAACGATGTTTTTGTTTTCATATCGTATTGAACGGAATTAAGTGAATAAGATATATGTAAGTACATAAATACATACATATATATATATATCTCCAGAAGAATTATTATGTTATATATTACATACTTATTAGTAATATATATTTTTATAATCGTCGATGAATAGTGAACGTGGAAATGAATCTCATCGCGTCGTGGAGACGGTAATCCGTACTTACGCACGAGTGATAATATATTTTACATAAAGGTGTGGAATTGGATGGTATATTAATTTTACAGAGACATTATCATGTTATTTTAATTATTTATATACATATTACTCATCATTATATCCATCCAAATGACATAGTGTTGAATAACAAATTACACCACGGTGTGGAGACGGTAAGTCGTACATACGCACGCATGGTGACATTATCATTCATAAGATGCATAGAATAATGAATATAGTTGTGAAATATTTATAACAACATCACAGTATATAGAATATACTGAAGTTATTATTTTATAATGGAAACAACAAATAAAGAGTAAGTGGAAGAATAAGAGAACTTGAAAGAGGGTGGTGAAATCATTACCTCTTCTTCAGGTTCTTCCTTTTGATTTGATCAAAAGGGATCCTTAGGTTGGATTTATGACCAAAGTAAGGCCTCTAGGATGAAGGTAGGATAGTTTTTAGGATATTTGGGCAGGTTTTGGTCGAGCCAAATGGCTTTGGAGGTGTGAATTTGAGAGAAGGGGAAGTTCCCTTTTATAAGAGGGGTGAGGGGCACCTTAGGAAAAGCTAGAAATATTATTTTATAATAAAATAATTTTCGGTTTATAATGGCTCCAAAATGAATTATTTAAAGTATAAGGTGGGTATGGGTAGAAATCCACTCAACCAATAGGTTTTATACAGGTTTGAGTTACTATATTAACTTTATCTTTTAGATTTAACTCTTAGTTATATAGTTTGACATTTACCATGTCTCTTTGTATTTTTATATTATATGGTTAATAAACATACTATATACTTCCAAGAGAACCCCAAGTGGTTCATTAATGATAAACCTATCATTATATAAGTATTTTTTCGAACCTTAGATTTTTAGGAATAGAATATCAATTAATAATATAATATTTGTTTTAAAAACTCTTTTATGTTAATTTTGACACTATTTGGTATTTTGTTTTTTCTAAATTCATAAGAGCATTATTACTTCAAAAAAAATTCATCTAACCAACCCTAAAATGTCATATTAACCTAGAAATTTAGTGGAATTCATAAAAAGTCTCAAATTACATTTATTTGGATATTTATAATATCAATTGTTTTAATATTTCATTAATTAAGTAATTACTGCATCATCATTGTGTCAAAAATAAATTACATTATTTAATGTATAAAAAATATAAATAAAATACTATTATGTATGAAATATTTTTATATTTCTAATGAATATTTATAGTCAAATTTATCTTATGTATAAACCTATATTAAAAATATTTTAGTTATTAAACTTTGATTTTAACTCTTTTAACTCTTCTTTAAGTAAAATAATAATAAGTGCCCTAATATAATCCAAGTGGACCAAAGAGGTTCATATTTTATTCCTAAGGTTTTTTTCTGGTCTAATTACACTTATCCAATAGAATTAGGACATGTGTTAGGGTAATAATAATATCATTTTTACCCTTAATTTCCCTATTTACTTTTAACCGTGGTAAATAAAAGTAAAACGTTACTATTCACCAAAAATTATTTTCATCTTATTGAACCACATTTTACTTACTGATATCAAACGTGTCTCTTGAATTTTTGAAATTCAACTCACAGAAGCGGTAAAATTAAGTTTTATGTAAATTTGCAAATGCTCCTACGAGGTGGGTAAAGACGGTAAAAAGTTCAATAAAATTTTTATATATCTAACGTTATTATAAACTGACTCCAATGAATTACATTGAACTTATATAGGTATTATGTATCTATTTTGACCTAAAATAAATTTAAATAAAATAAATATTTAAATAAAAATTCAGTTTTAAACTATAACCCAGTGTTTTTCACTATTCATCAAAAATTAAAAGTTTTTAGAAAAATAACAAAAATTCACCCTAAGCTAATTTTGATATTATTAATTAAAAATTGAATTCTATTTTACCAATTTCAAAATATAGAAGTTTCATTAATTAATTTAAATTTAATTCTCATTGTCAAAACCAAAAAGCATATTTTTAAGAAATAATAACTATAAAAAGATTGGCACTTGTTTATATCCAATTTCAAAGTGAAATTACTTACAATGACCATGATTATTTTAAATGGTAAAAATATAATCTAATTATACTTAAAAACCATTAAAATGTATAATTTAACATACACACCCCCAATAACGACCCAATGTTTTATCAATGGAATTCCCTTATTATAATTATGTATTATAGTCTAATCGCATAAGATTAATTATAAAACACAATGAAAACTTTATAAATGAATAATTATTGAAATAAAAGGTATCTCTAGAAGTTAAGGAATACATACTGATGAAATAGTAACTTTACCTTTGGAATAGTAACGTAACCCTTATGAATAGTAAATTGACCAATTGAATTATAACCTCACCAATGAAATTATAAGTAAAATTTATCCTTCTTATAAGTTTTAATATGATATAATTATGCCATAGTAACAGTAAATAAGTATTTTTAAAAATTATTAATTAGGTGTTGGTGTTTTTTGTAAGTCATAAATATTTAATTTCAATTTTATGAGTAATTTAATAATTTAAAAGAAATTTTATTTTCATAAAATATATTCATAAATAGGTATTTTTATGTATTATAATTATAAGACAATTTTATGAGAACTTAATTAATTTTTCAAAGTGTTAGAAAAATAGTTTTAATTTTAAACTATGTATTTTTTTAAGTAAATTATGATTTTAATTAAAAATTAAATTTATCATATTTATAAAATTATTCTCATGAAATGGATTTCATTTTTTAATTCTAAACATTGAAAATGGTTAGGGTGAATTTTTGGGATTTTTTTAAAATACATGGATTTTTTATGAATATTAAAATACGGTAATTTATAGTATATATACGTTATAAGTTAAATGCATTATTCATTGATTCATGGATGATGTAACCACCAATGGTTCTAACTCACATTATATAATTACTTTTTTTAGTATCAATAAACATCATTATTTCTTGTCTTGAGAAAACTAATAAACTAATGAATTAAATATTGAGAAAACACCCCTCTCCTCCACTATAAATCCACCCCTCACCGCCTCTTCTCCTTACACCTATCAAGCCTTGTTCCTTGTATAAATTCTTCTAAAATCTCTCCCCAAGACCCTATCTCACATCTATGAGCTCTTATTATCATCATAATACCAAAACCTCTCCCCTAAGGAGGTTCTCAAGAGGAAG
Source organism: Viscum album (assembly GCA_963277665.1). Taxonomy (NCBI): domain Eukaryota; kingdom Viridiplantae; phylum Streptophyta; class Magnoliopsida; order Santalales; family Viscaceae; genus Viscum; species Viscum album. Next base: position 75,762,434 of record OY728122.1, on the reverse strand, counting down.
GAATCAAGTGGTAAAACCCTCTTCCATTTTCTTTCAATTTCTTTTCAAGTTCCTTAGTATTTTTTCAATCCTCAACTCTACTCATAAAAATGGTGTGATAACCCCAGTACCATAAATGTACTTTAATTTTGTTATGTTATTTTAATAAATCATCATCATATCTCATTTCCCCTCCTTTTATACTAGAAATGATAACACCATCCGAGTTGTGTTAATTTATCACATTCAAGGATGACGAGTTTTCAATTTCTATTACCATCTTCAATTATGGTTATGAAACCATTTTTATGGTTATACCAATATATAATATATTTATTATGTATTATTTAAGGTTATGGAATTTATTTTTACATGTGATATTAATTTATAAAGCAAAATGATGTTGTTGTGATTAAAAAAAGCCTTTTAACCCAAACAGTTATCATTAAAGTTTTATATAATGATTCATCCTCACTCCAAATAACCAAATAAATTTCATAACCATATAATATTATGTATTTTCACTAATAACATGTAACTTCAATTTTGGACAACCATTCTCATCTTACATGTTTATCGGTACATGTATATAAGTAAACCAATCATGAAAACCAAGGAAACAAATGCTCCCAAACAATGAAATTGAACCTCTTAACCCCTCAAAAAGGCCATGAATGAACTTAATAAGGTTATAATAAATATATTTAATGTATAATAGGTTAAATAATTATTAATTAATCAATCTAATTTGATTATCCAGGACATTAAGATCAAGATAAGAACACGTTCAGACTTAAGGTAAGGGATTCTACCCAAACCACCATTATTCTTTCGGGTTGCTATGTATTTTTTTTACCCAAATGAAGTTATATTTTATTTTTATTTACATAGTATAAAGTTTTTTTATATGTTTCAAAATCATTTATCAATATCCATTCATCATTTTATTTTATTGATATACATATTTTTAAGTGTTTCCCTTCTCAATTCTTCCCGATAAGCAATCTCGTTTTAAGGGAACTTCCAGAATTCCTAACTAATTTCAAGTGTGCTCTATCATCTATTTTAAGCCACAATTATTTTTATAAAATCATTATTTTTATAATGAAAATATTCTTTGTTCAATTCTGGTTTTATATAAAATATTATGCCCTTTTATATTTTAAATTCTCTTTAGTATTTTCCTTAAAACTGCACTAAAATGTTTTAAATGATAAATTTTATTAAGTTCTCTTTTTACATGTTATCACTTATTTTTTACATAAATTACCATTATTTATTCATATTTTTCCTTATGAATTTCCATTTTTTTTTAATTCCTTTCTTTCATTGACACTTTTATGATACGCCCAATTATTGTGCTTTATAACATGATTATGATACCCATTTCTTTCCATGGGTACCCTTATGTTTATGTATGATTGATTATGTGTGATTCTTTAGGTGTAAAAGATATTCTTGAACATGTTATTATGGGTGCACCTAGATATAATTCTAATTCATTAGATAAATTTTTGTCTCAAGAGACGTTATGTGCAACGTAATTTGTTGTTAGACTTGACTCGTGCTCCATGTGAAACGGTCTTGGTGGTTAGACTTGACTCGTGTTACTCTATGTGAAACGAGTCTTGACTCATGATAAAGTCATGTTTTATGTTTCTGAAACATTACTATGATTCCATGATTATATTATCTTATGTTCTACGTGTTATTATTCCTTATTCTTAATCACATACCATGCCTCTTTATATCGTTATGTTATGCCTTCTAACCCATGTGTTGGGCTTTATTCTTATGTTTATTCCCTTACTAGGCTTTTAGCTCATCCATTTTTTCATTTTATTCCCATGTTATCCTATACATATGTAATGGATAAAAGGAAGTTATGATATCTTTATGAATATTAAATAAAGAAATGTTTTGTTTAGTCCCATGTTTTCAGTTTAATGTACCTAGTCTTCTAAGACACGAGACTTTACGATCCTTGGCTTGTAATTTGAAGTTTAATTATGCTTAAAATCATGTAATGATATGTGAAAAATACTAGGGTTTATATAGTTGGTATTATAGGATGGTTTAGTTACTTTTGGAGATTAGGAATAGAGCATTTTAGTAAGAACCTTATGGATAAGTCTAAGTATAATAAAACATTCCTAAATTTTTGTTAGTATAGAAGAAGTGATTTATCAAGAAAATAAATCCATTTCTAGATACTACAAGTGGACGTGGTTCTGGAATAGATTTACCTAGGAGTAACAACTCTGAAAATTTGTTCCATGCTTGACTCAGGGTAACCTGGTACATGAAAACAGGCTTTACTGTCCACCTGGTTTGATGCTCATGGGGGATATGATTTGGTAAATTAATAAGCTCATTACAGACCATTATTAAGGGAACAAAAAAATAATAGATCCCATAAGAATATATGTTAAGAAATAGATCAAGTATAACCTAGATTTAAACCTAGGGAATCACAAGTTAGGATATACTTTTCCTTTAAGATTTTATCCTTTTATGTTTAAAGTTTCTTTTTTATTCTTATTAGCAAAGTATTAAAGCCCCCTAATTTCACTTTCTTTTTTTAGTTAATGGCAGGGAATAGAATAACTTGTTCCAATAATCAATGTGATAGGGAATGTGATGATTTCCCTAATGATATTAAAAATATGATGGGAATAGTTTCTCAAACCATTATGACTGTAATTGATTAATTGACTCAAATTATGAATAATAACTTGAATAATGTGGAGCACCCTCATCCTCCAAGGAAATAGAAAGCTTTTGTCAAATACTTTATGAAGAAAATTCCTCTCATTTTTAGTGAATATTTTGATCCCCTCCTCTTAGAATAGTGGATTAACTCCATTGAAAAGATATTCTCTATCCTCCAGTGCTCAAAAGAAGATAAATTTGTGTTGGCGGTCTATTGTTTCGATGGGGAAGCTGGTCAGTGATGGAAACTGATCAAAAAAACTACATCGAGGAAATTGATTCCATGTATTGGGAGGAATTCAAGAAAATGTTCTTCAATAAATATTTTCCCCAAACCCTTCATCTTAAGATGGAAAGATAGTTCCTCAAACTTAAGAAAAAGGAAGATGAGTCTATTGGGGTGTATGAAGAAAACTTCATAAGGCTTTCAAGATATGCCTCTAGATTTCTTATGAACACCAAAAGCATGGTGGATCACTTATTTAGAAGACTAAAGATGATTCTATTAAAATCATTGGAGATTCATGACTTCAATATTTATGAGAAGATTGTTTGTTTTCCCATCAAGGTTGAAATGGATATCGGATACTCTCAATGGTCTCATGGTCCTGATGAAAAAAAGAGGAAAATGGAGTCTAATATGGTTGGTTTGAAAAATAAATCCTATTATGTAAAGAATATAGAACATACCACATGTCAAAATTAAGGGAAGAAGCATCCTGGGAACTATCTAAAGGGAACCAGAAATTGCTTAAAATTTGGAAAAATGGGACATCTAGCTAATAACATCCAAAGAGATATGAAGAATACCACTAATTTGAAATAAGAAAGGAAGGTTCATATAAACACTTGGCATGTAGTGTAGTGTTAGAACTACAAGTAACATGGTCATTATGTGAAAAATTTCCCTAACCCATGGGTTGTCGGAGGCAATCAACAACAACCTCTAAGGAAACAAGGAAGGGATTATGCTATCACTACTATTGAGGTGGATCCGAACAATGATGTGGTGATAGGTACACTAGTTATTCATTCAATAATAGTGAACTTACTATTTGATTCTTGTTCTATGCATTCTTTCATATCTTGCAAGTTTAGTAAAACTATTCAAACACCACCTCAAAATTTAGATATAGAGTTATCTATGAGAATATATAATGGGGAAATTATTACATCCAAAGTATATAAATCCTCCCTGGTAAAAGTTTGTGGACTGAACCTCCCATAAAATCTTATCATACTCCCTCTGGTGGAGTTTTATTCTATATTGGGCATGTATTTTCTATCTCTATACAAATCCAACATTTAATGTTGGGAGGTAGAACACTCTTCACATCCCAGAGCATCCTCTAATATTGTAAAATTGTAAGGAGTAAGATGAATATCCTTCATAATGATCATCTAAATTGTGGATAAAGTTTCCTTTTGGTCAAGTATATTTTTTTCAAATGATTGAGACAAAGGAGATAATCATTCTTGAAGACATGCCTGTTATGAGGGATTAAAAAAATGTATTCCTAGAATAATTTCTTGGTCTTCCTCCTGGTATAGAGGTTGAGTTCTCAATTGAACTTATTCCTATATCTCTACCTATATTAAAGACACCTTATAGAATGTCCACTATAGAGCTGGAAGAGCTGAAGAAGAAGTTGTAAGAGAATCTAGAGAATGATTTTATACACCTGAGTGCTTCACCATGGGGTTCACAAATACTCTTAATTGATAATAAGGATGGATCAATGTGTCTCTGCATTGATTATCTCAAGATTAATAAAATCATGATAAATAACAAGTATCCCCTACCACAGATAGTTGACTTGTTCGATCAACTTTGTGGGGCCAATTATTTCTCTAAGGTGGACCATTGATTAGGGTATCACCAATTAAATCTGATGAAGGAAGATATTCACAAGACTACCTTTAGAATGAGGTATGTACACTATGATTTTATAGTGATTCCCTTCAGACACATTAATTATCCAACAATATTCATGGATTTAATGAATAGATTATTTAGATATTACCTTGACAAATTTTTGGTAGTCTTTATCAATGATATTATGATATACTCCAAGAGAAAGGAGGAATATGAGGAGCATTTGAATACTATGTTGATGAAGTTATAAAGGGAGAAACTTTATGAAAATTATAGTAAATTTGATTTCTATATGTAGTAAGTATCATTCTTGTGGAATGTTATCACTATCAAAGGCATATCTATGGACTCTTCCAATAAAAAGGCAATCAAAGAGTGGCCCAATCCATTATCTATAACGGAGATCCGTAGCTTTCTAGTTCTAACTGGGTATTATCGATGATTTTTAAAGAACTTCTTATGGTTGTCAAACCCAATGAACAAGATGACATGGAAGGGAGTGAAGTTTTTCTAGACCCAAGAATTTGAGGAAATCTTTAAGGAGCTCAAAAATAGGCTTATCACTATTTCAATACTCACACTCCCAACAAGTGGATATCTTCTTGTGGTGTACATTTATGCTTTAAAGAGTGGATAAGGCTATGTGATGATGAAAAATGATTAATTGATAGCATGTACCTCAAGGAAGTTGAAAATACATGAGAAAAACTATCTCATGCATGATCTGGAGTTGGTAGGTGCGATATTTGCATTGAAAATATGGTGGCATTATCTCTATGGGGAGAAGTGTAATATATATAATGATCATAAGTGTCTTAAAATTTTTTTTTGAAAAAGTGTCTTAAATATATATTCACACAGAAGTAGCCTAATATGAATCATAGAAGATGGTTATATCTCATTAAGGATTGTAACTTCTCAATCCACTACCATCCCAATAAGGTGAATAAGGTAGTGGATGATCTAAGTATAAAGGATCATGTATCTTTATCAATGATGAGAATTGAGAAGGATCTAATCTTCATATATTTTCATAGGATTGACATGTGAATCATTAAGGGGAGACATCATCAATCCTTTCTCAAATTATTTCTCAACCATCCCTCATAGAGAAAATAAAGGATGCTCAAAGAAAAGATATGGAAATTTAGAAAGGGGTGAAAGCTATCAGAAATGGGAAATCTGCTGAGTTTAAGATTGGAAAGGATGGAGTCATAATATTTGGGTCATGATTATGTATACCATCTGATATAGATAAAAAGAAGGAGCTTTTGAATAACTCACATAGCTCAACCTTCTCTATTCACCCAGCAAGCATAAAGATGTATCGAGATCTCTGAGAGAATTATTGGTGGGGCAATATGAAGAAACAGATTGATAAGTATACATCAAAGTGTATGGTATGTTAGAAAGTTAAGGATGAAATAAAAAATTATAAGTAGATGATTAAACCACTACCCATACCAACATGGATTTGGGAGAAAATCACCATGTACTTCTTCAATGGTATTCTAAGGACATCTAGAGGAAACAATGCTATATGGGTCATTGTGGATCATCTTACAAATACATCTCACTTTATTGAAAGTCTAGAGGACTTATAATTATATCAACTGGCATGGATGTATATCAAATATGTGGAAATGTTGTATAGAGTACCACTGTCTATTGTATCTGATAGAGATCAAATATTTACCTCGAAGTTCTGGAAAAGTATCTAACATGCTCTAAGCATTGATCTGAACTTCAGTATGAACTATCATCCTCAAACCACTTTCCAATATGAGCGAACGATTCAAAAACTGGAAGACATGTTGAGATAATATTATATGGACTTCAAATGAGGATGACACCAATATCTTCCACTGATAAAATTATCCTACAACAACAGTTTACACTCCAACATCCAAATGGTTCCATATAAATCCCTTTATGGTAAAAGGTGAAGAACACTAGTTTGTTGGGATGAATTTGGTGAGCATAAGCTACTAGGACTTAAAATGGTCAAATAAATGGCAAAGAAGGTGAAAACCATTCAACATCACATCAAGGCAGCCCAAAGTTGACAAAAGCGTTATGCAGACAGCCGTTGATGTGACCTTGAGTTCAAATATGGAGACATGATATTCATCTGCATATCTCCATGGAAGAAGTTCATGAGATTTGGGAAGAAAGGAAAATTAATTCCCAGGTACATCAGGCCCTTGGAGATCCTTGATCATGTTGGAGTTGGGGACTATTGAATAGAACTTCCACCTACCATGTCTAAAGTACATGATGTATTCAACATATCCCTCTTAGAGAAGTATATACCATATCCTTTACATGTATTGTCTTCAGAGGTGATACAGTTGGAGAATGATCTTTCTTATTAGGAGCAGCCAGTGAAGATCTTGGATCATAGAGATAAATCTCTAGGCAACAATACTACTCACTTGGTAAAAGTACTATGATATAACCATAAGTAAAAAATCAATAACATGGGAACTAGAGGAAGTATTGAAGGAAGAGTACCCACACTTGTTTTCAGCTTATAATGTAAAACAAAATTTTGAGGGAGAAATTTCATAAGGGGGAATAATGTAATGACCTGACGTTTTATCAATGGAATTCCCTAATTATAATTATGTATTATAGTATAATCACATAATATTACTTATATAACATAATTAAAACTTTATAAATGAATAATGAGTGAAATAAAAGGTATCTCTATAAGTTAAGGAACATATAACAATGAAATAGTAATTTGGCCTTTGGAATAGTAATCTAACCCTTATGAATAGTAAAATGTCCAATTGAATAGTTGCCTCACCAATGAAAGTATAAATAAAATTTATCCATATTATAAGTGGAAATATGATATAATTATTTCATAGTAAAAGTAAATAAATATTTTTAAAATTTATTAATTAAGTGTTGGTATTATTTTTAAGTTATAAATATTTAATTGCAATTTTATAAATGTTTTAATAATTTAAAATAAAGTTTATTTTCATAAAATTTATTATTAAATAGTAATTTTGATGTATTATAATTATAAGATAATTTTATGAGACCTTAATTAATTTTCCAAAGCGTTAGAAAATAGTTTTAAATTTATTTTTTTTTTTCAAATAAATTATGATTTTAATTAAAAATTAAATTTCTCATATTTATAAAATTATCATCATCTCTCCTTTACCCTCCTTTTATACTATAAATTAAAATACCATCTGAGATGTGTTAATTTATCACATTCAAGGACAACGGGTTTTCAATTTCTATTATTGTCTTCAATTCTCGTCATAAAACCATTTTTATGGTTTAAAAAGTCTATAATATATGTATTATATCTTATTTAAGGTTTTGGAATCTATTTTTATACATGATATTAATTTATAAATCAAAATGAGTTCATTTTGATTTAAAAGACTACCTTTAAACCCAAATGGTTATCATTAAAGTTTTATATAATGATTCATCCTCACTCTAAATAAACAAATGAATTTCATAACCATGTAATCTTATGGATGTTTACTAATAAAATATAACTTCAATTTTTGATAACCATTCTCATATTACATGTTTATCCATACATTTATATAAGTAAACCAATCATGAAAACCAAGGAAACAAACGCTCTCAAACAATGAAATTGAAACTCTTAACCAATAAAAAAAGGTCATGAATGAAATTAATAAGGTTATAATAAATAAATTTCATATATAATAGGTTCTATAATTATTAATTAATGAATATAATTTGATTATACTGGACATTAAAATCAAGATAAGAACACCTTCAGACTTATAGTAAGGGATTCTATCGGAACCTCTATTATTCCTTCGGGTTGCTCTATCTTTATCTTTACCCAAATGAATTTATCTTTTTTTATGTAAATATTCTAAATTATGTTTATTTGTTCCAAAATCATGTATCAATATCAATTCATCATTTTCTTTTTGTGATATACATATTTTTAAGTAGTTCCCTTCTCAATTCTTCCCAATAAGCAAGCTCGTTTTAAGGGAACTTCCCGAATTCTTACCAACTTTCAAGTGCACTCTATAATCTATTTTAATCCACCATTATTTTTATAAAATCTGTATTTTTATAATTAAAACCTTATTGTTTCACTTATAGTTTTATATAAATGATTATTCCCTTTTCTATTTTAAATTCTCTTTAGTATTTTCCCTAAAACCATACTAAAATGTTTTAAATGCTAAATTTTCTTAAGTACTCTTTTTACACGTTATCACTTCTGTTTGACATCACTTACCATGATATATACCTATTTTACATTATTAATTTCCATTTATGTTTTAATTCCTTTATTTTATGGAAACTTTTTTGATACACCCATTTGTTTTTCTTTATAACATGATTATGATACTCATTTTTTTCCATGGGTACCCTAATGTTTATGTATGATTGGTTATGTATGATTATTTATGTGAAAAAAATATTCATGAACATTTTATGATGGGTGAGACTATATAGTGCTCTAATGCATTGGGTAAAGTTTAGTTTCAGGAGACGTTAAGTGCAACGGTCTTGGCGGTAAGCCTTAACTTGTGCTCCATGTGCAATGGTCTTGGTGGTTATCCTTGAATCGTCATACTCTATATGATAAGAGACTTGACTCATGATAAATTCATGTTTTATATTGATATCATGTTACTATGATTCTAGGATTATATGATTCCAAGTTCTAAATTTTATGATTCCTTATGTTTAATCACATATCGTTCCTCTTTATATCATTATGTTATTCCTTCTAACCCATGTGCTGAGCTTTATTATTATATTTATTCACTTATTGGGCTTTTAGATCATCCCTTTTTTCGTGTTATCCCCAGGTAATCCTATATAGATGTAAAGGATAAAATGAATTTAGGATATTTTTATGAAGGTTAAATAAAGAAATGTTTTTTTAGTCCCATGTTTTCAGTTTAATGTACCTAGTCTTCCAAGACACTAGAATTTATGATCCTTTCCTTGTAATTTGAAGTTTAATTATGATTAAAATCATGTAATGATATGTGTAAAAGGTTAGGGTTGTTATACCCTTGTCCCCCTACACACACCCCATGCACACCCCGTGCACCCTCGTGCACCCACCTGTACACCCATTGTACCCCCTACCCCCTAATGGTTGCTGAGAATAGAACAACATGATTCAAATAATGGAGATACTCAAATCAGAAAACACCACTTGAAATTATATAATGAAAAAAAAACAGTATGAAATGGTGGGTCTTACATTGAGTTGTGGTTCTGGATCAATGAGTTAACCATGGTTTCCAACACAATAAAAATATGAGCATCAAATCAATACTTCATCTAAATAATTAATGAATGAAAAGTCCAAAAAATATCATAACTCCTTTTGAAACTCATCAGTGATCTGATCAATGTTTTACATCCAGTATATATCCATCCTAAGGAATATAAACATACATTAAATAAATAATCTAGAAGATTACTTAACATGATATGTATTGTTTCATAATATAATAGGTAATCATCAATAACATGCTCATAAAAAATCATAACAAATATCTTAAAATTACGGTTTAGGGAATTTATAAATGTTCTAATTATAAAAAATCATGAATAGTCACACATAAGTTCCAATAGTGAGGATTTATTATAGTAAAAAGGGTTTATATGAAATCAAATAGATAATAATAATTAATTCCCAAAAGTGTTTGGATGGATTCATAATGATTTGTGATGTTTTCAATTAACTCTAAAAATATTTAATGAAATTTAGATACTTTTTGAAAATATAAACCATATTATATAACATAGTGTGTTGAAGGATGCCATTCCATTATTGATTTTTAATCATGGATTATAAAACTACATCATGGAGAAAATGGGAATGATATTAGATACTATTTGATCAATTTTTCTCCTATTATTATCTTATGTTCTTCAATTTTCAACACATAAATTTGTAATTTGTTAAATAAAATCCAAATCTAAAAAGGTTTTGGAGTTTGCTTTAATCAATGAAGTGTGATCCAATGTGTTTGGTTTTTATGTAACATTTGAAAAATTATGAATTCTAAGAGGCATATTAATTTTATATATGTGTTCTATATAAAGGGGGATAATCTTTTCATAGCTTAGATACTATAAATTATTCTCAACTAGCAAAATACCTATAAAATTTTCAATTATATATTCTCCTGTGTGGATGATCTATAATATCATTTATATAAAATAAGTTCTACCAATGAAATAAGTGATTTCAGTGTCTTGTGGGTATCATTAATGGAAATAACACATTAACTGATTAAATGATCAAATTAGAAATTTAAATGATGCTACAATATTGATCTCATGGAAGAAAATAAATGATTAAATGATCAAAGTAGCAAAAATAGTCATCAAATTCAAAAAAAACACACAATCACTAAAATGAAAATTAAAGCTTGAAATAAATCAATTTTGAAAAATTTTATGTTATTTTTTATATGTTATCAATGAAATTAAAATTTATAAAAAAAAAAGAGGCTCCTCCCCTACACATAAAACTCAACATTATTCCTAAGGTTGAACCTTAAATAAGAAAACATATATTATAATTAAGTTCAAAACTAGATATCAATTCAACAATTATGAAATCTTGAAAAATGATAATAAATAAAAATAATAATACCATTACATCAATATGGTATCTAGATTCATAAAATTTAGTGATTACATGCATAATTCAGTAGTGAATCAAATTTATTTTTAGTTAAAACACAAATAATATCATGTGTGTCACTCCCTTTTCAGTAAGTAATAAGACACAACCTGCAAGCATAATTTACAAAAAATTGTTTGCAGAACAACCCTTTTAAGTAAGTAAGGAGACAAAAAACTATTAGCAATCACATAATTCAATAGCCAGCATGCCAAGAAGATTTAAAAAAAATTACTTCAAAGATAAATTCAAAACTTAAGCACAAGTGTAACAGAAACTCACATGAAATTGAAGCTTTAGCCTCTGAATTTTCAGCCTGAAATCCATAGACCTATTACCCTTATTGAATTGATTTTGTAGAAAACATTATATTTCCTACGAAACACAACAACTGAAACATTAATTTTGTTAGTTAACTCCTAAGAAAAATGAAGCTAGAATATGAAAAATCAAATGAAGTGTTGAATTCCAAGGTGAATGGTAGTATCAATCACGCAAGTTCAAATAGTAATAAGGCTTCCACAAATTACAAGAATTTCACAAACTGTTATCAAGTAAATAGTTTCAGAAATAATTCAACAAATATTTATCAGTTTACAATCATTTTTTTTCAATGATAGCACACATCAATTTTTAATAACGCGCAAAATTCATCATGTAAAATAGTTTCGGTAGTCAAAGGTTGTATATTTTTGGGTGTACATACATGCTTACAATGTAAGTTCTCAAAGATTTTCAAAATTGGACACAATAAATCAACATCCTGACAATTCAAAATAACCAGGTAGTAAGTGTAAGAATCAAGGATAATGAAACTAAAATAGAGGTATGAACACAAAAAACTTATAGTCATAACACTGACCTTGAGCAGGTATAACAACATTAAGAAACCATACAGAAAATATAATAAAAATTATAATCATTTTTTTATTAACATCTCACATTAATTTTTAAATAAATCAAAAACCAGCAAGTTATAATCTTATTTCAAAACACAAGTCAGTTAAAAGTATAAATCAAAGACATATTTTAGAATAAAATAAAAAGATTCAATAGTGAGAAAACATGTTTTAAATTATTTCACAAATGGTGTTCAATTGAGAAAAAATTAGGTTATACAATAACATTTTAGTTAAAACCCTAAATATAGGTGAGTAATCATGAGGTGTGACCAACTGAGGAGGAGGAGGATCTATAGGAGGTGAGGTGGCCACGTCAGAAGCATGTTAGAGGAGGAGGTGGGTGGCTGTGTCGGAGCAGCATCAGTGCGGAGGCCATGTTAGGTGGCAACGTCGGGGGAGGATGGTCACGGAGAGGAGACCTCACATGGGTAATGGATACCCATAGTAGAGGTGTGCTAGAGGAGGAGGTGGGGAGGCCACCGTGAAACAGCGTCGGCTAGGAAGTTGAGAAGCGGTGTTGATTGGAAGCCCTGGAGAGGAGGGCATGGAAATAGAGGTCAAGGTTTGGTAGTAGGGTCATGGATTGGGGGAGGAGGATGATCCTGATGGAATATAAAAAAAATTACCTCGGTTTTTTCTAAAATGTGTCTATAAATCTTGATATAGCCATGGTTTTAATTGAAAAATGGTTATAAATCAGGCTATATCCACATACCTATAAAAATGTGGCTAAAGGTATGTGGCTATAAATCAATTTTCTAGTAGTGGGATAATTGTTCTTTATCATGATTTTATTGATCTCACAATAATCAATGAAAATATGAATTGATCAATCCTTATTCTTGACAAAGAGGATTGGTTCACCCCATGGTGAAGCACTCGGGCATATAAAACTCTTGTCCAGATTCTTTTATAACTACATCTTTAGTTCTTCTAGCTCAACGGTGGCCATTCTATAAGGTTTATTTGATATAGGCAAAGATCTAGGAATAGGTTCAATTGAGAACTCAACCTATTGATCAGGCGGAAGATCATACAATTCTTTAGGGAATTCATTAGTGTAATCCCTCGCGATGCGCATTTCTTCTTGCATGATCATCTCCTTGTCTCAATAATTTGATTGAGATATGATTTCTTATAAGGAAATAATATCCAAACTTGAGATTATGATTATGAAAGAGATCCATCTTCCTCCTTACACTTGTAAAGAATTGAAGGATGCTTCTAAATGTGAAGAGTGATCTCCCTTTCCCGGTAGTTTATGTTGTCTTTGTATAAATATGTCCAATCCATTCCCAAAATAGCATCAAAATCCACCAAAAGAAGAAAGATAATATTTAATGGGATGTTCATCACACAAACATTAACCAATGAAAAGTTATTTACTTTGGATGCAACAATTTCTCCATTAGCAGTTCTCACAGATAACTCAACCTCTATATTTTGAGGTGTTGTTTGAATAGTTCTACTAAACTAGAAAGATATGAAAGAATTTGTAGAACCAGAATCAAATATTATGTTCACTATTCTTGAATGAATAACTAGCGTACTTATCACCACATAATTTTTCAACTCTACCTTAGTAGTATTGATAGAATATTCCCTTGTATCCTGGGAGGTTGTTGCTGATTTCCTCTAAAAACATTGGTCTTAGGGAATTGGTTTAAAAAATGAACATGTTCCTTATAGTTGAAATAATTCACTACATGATAAGTGTTGATTTTAACCTTCCTTTATTCTTCCACATTAATGGAATTATTTATTTCCCTTTGGCACTTCTTAGATAGATTCCTCATTCTTCCACATTTGAAGCATTTTCTAGTTCCCTTTATACATTTTCGAGGATGTTTCTTCCCACAATTTTGACTCATGGGATATTTCGTCTTATTTCTACAATGGGATTTATTTCATAATCCACCCATATTATACTCCATTTTACACTTATTTTCACCAGGCCCATGAGATCATTGAGAGTCTCTAATATCCATTTCAACCTTGAGCGCACAATAGAAAATCTCCTCACAACTATAGAATTCTCAAATCACTGAGGATTTTTGTAAACTCAACTTTAGTCTGTTAAAGAAGTGATCCACCTTACTTTCGGTGTTCATGAAAAATTTGGAGGTATATGTTTCAAGACTTATAAACTTTTCTCTATATACCCCGATAGACTCATCTTCCTTCTTCATGAATCTGAGGAACTCTCTTTCCATCTTGAGATGGAGGGTTCATGGAAAATATTTATTGAAAAAAAATTTCTTGAATTCCTCCCAATCCATGGAATCAATTTACTCCTTAGACTTAATATTTTTTATCATCTTCCACCATTGATCAGCTTCCTTATCAAAACAATAGAGCTCTAGCACAACTTTCTCTTCTTCTGAGAACTAGAGGATAGAGAATATTTTTTCAATAGATTTAATCAACTATTCTATGAGGAGGGGATCAAAATATCCATTAAACATGGGAGGACTTTCTTGCATGAATTATTTGATGGAAACATTCTATTTCCTTGAAGAAGGATGGAATTCCACATTATTCAAGTTATTATTCATAACCTGATCTGGTAGAGAAAGTACTGTCATAAATTTTTGAGCACCTTTTCCCATAATATTTGGCATATAATTAGAAAAATCATCACATTACCTATCACATTGATTATGGGAACGTGTTATTTTATTTACCTCCATTAACTAAAAAATAAAGTGAAATTATGGGGGGCTTGAAAACTTAGCTAATAAGCATAAAAAATAAACTTTAAATATAAAAGGATAAAATCTTAAAGGAAAGGTATATCATAACTTGTGAATCCCTAGGTTTTAATCTAGGTTATCCATGATATTTTTCCTAACATATTTTCTTATGTGAATTTTTTTGTTCCCTTAATAATGGTTTGTAATGAGCTTATGAATTTACCAAAGCATGTCCCCAAGGAGTTTCAAACCAGGAGAATAGTAAGGCCCATTGTCATGTACCAGGTTACCCTTAGTTAGGTCTAGGACACCTTATCAGAGTTTTTTCTCCTAGGTATATCTGTACTAACACCACGTCCACTTGAAATTTCCAGACAGGGATGTATTTTCTTGATAAACCACTTACTCTATACTTAGAAAAATTTAGGGATGTTTTCTTAGACTTAGTCTTATTCTTAAGGTTCTTACTAAAGTTATCTATCCCTAGTCTCCAAAAATAACTAGACCTTTCTCTCATGTAACGCCCTAACCCTAGTTACCCAGAGTCGGTGCATTATTACATTACATTGGCATGATCACAATAAATATCAAGTCTCGAAAGACCGATTAGTTTTGTAGCCTTGGAATAACTAGATACATCCATAAAGTTTTACATTACATCATAAAAAACATATTGTCTTCATATCCCCTCATACTATCCCTGCAGGTCATTCATAAATTAATTCTTCATAATCCTGGGAAAAATAAAACATTGAAATGGGTGAGCTCAGATGCTCAGTAAGGATAACATTATACCAGAAGCTTTCATAGATAAGCATAAACACTTAAGGCAGTTTATAACTAACACAAAAGCCTTTTAAACTTGAACTTCAGCATAAAATGGAAAAGATAAAATAAAATAATGCCATTTACTTACTCACATGGGTATTCTACTAGTCGAAAAATCCCATGCAATATCAATAACCACTTTCATAATGATGGAATGCATAATACCAGACTATCATAACCACATAGCCAAGGCCTCGTGCCAAGACTACAAATAAGATTTTGCCAAGGCCTTGTGCCAAGACAGTAGTTTGTCTCATGAGACCTACCGATGCATCGAGGAGCTATAGCGGGCTCCACTCGTCACTTATTAAGTCCAATGCATTCCTCATATGAACAGGTTTAAACATAACATAAACATTCGTATTAAAACAAGAATACGAAATGTCAATACTTTAATCACAACCATGAATGGTATAAAAATAGCACATCCACAGTCAAACATAACTCATTCTCTACAATATGGAAGATTGTATTGTATCACATTAACCTCAATCAAGAATAATGAAGGATGTTGACATAGATTAAAATAATCATCAAAACTATTTGAGAGAAATATCCCCCTTTTCTTGAAAACATTTAAAAGTCACACTATTTGTCAAGAAGCCATTTAAAATAGATTTTTGAATCAAAGTGTCCCATACCACTTTGAAACTTTTAAAAGGAGTTTTAATTTTAAAACTTTAATGTCCATATATATAAATCCTTAAAAAAATCTTTAAAACATGGACATTAATGAGCAAGATTTAGAAGAATAAGTCCTTAAAACATTTAAAAATGGTATTTTAGTTAGAGATTCTAACCAAAAGAGAGACACATGAATACAAATAATTGAGGTAATCAAAACTTTGTAATATCATGAGAATAAAGGGATTCATGATATACTATGTCAAAGTACATTGTATACACCATAAAAAAGTGATTTGGTTTATAACAACAAAGAAGTCTAAATGGAATGTAAATTGAGATCAATTCTCTTATAAAGATCATATCCTTAGGTCAAGGATAAATCAATGACATAATTATGTGTGAAAAATATAAATACACTAAATATGATTGGATATTCAGTGTAAAACAATCAAAGTACATTCACACATATTCTTGTAAAAACAACCCCAACGAATTGGATGTTTAACTCAACAAATGGAGAATGAGTTAAAATTACTCTTATCAAATTCATATCAATGAATTGAGAAATTACCAATGGAGTGATTATGTGTATCAAAAGTATATCCACAGGAATGGGAGTGGAAATTATGACATAATCAAATGAATAGTGATTCCACACATAATCTTGGGGTAATATAATCAATGAAATATGTGTAAAGCCAAATGAGTGGAAATTGAAATTTCAAATTCCCTTATCGATTAAGTAACTTACGAAACATACACCCATGAAAGAAGGATCAAACCATGATGATGTAAATACCCATAAATTACAGTATATTACACAATGAATACAATCATGGTCAGTACACATACACCACTTGTAATAAATAAGTGGTGAATAATGAAATTCTCACGGAATTAAAAGTGAGATAAGAAACCCCTTACTTTGTACTTTTTCCTTGGTCGACGGTAGGTTTAACTCATGTATAATGGTGAAATAATTGTTATTGAATTATAAAAGTATCATTTACTTTAATATGATATCATATATGATCTTTTAACATTTATTTGTTAATAATATCTTAGAATTATCGTCATTTCGGGTGTTAACGGGTTCATTTTACTTTATATTCTTTGTTATGTGAGCCATATTCGTTATTAATGGGATGTATATTATTCATATCCAGAATGATATCAAGTCCTTATATAATATTTTTAAATCATCAAATTATAATTATACTTAAATGGATATGATGGAGAATGAATCTCATCGCGTTCGTGGAGACGGTAGTCCGTACGTACGCACGAGCGACAATATCATTCTTTTGATATTAAAATAATATATAATTGGATGTTATATCATATATAAAGAATCATTATAATGTTATATTTATTATTTACATGAGTTACACATCATTATTATACCCATCCAAATAAAAATATATTGAATAACAATTACACCACGACGTGGAGACGGTAAGCCGTACGTACGCACGTATGGTGACATGTTATTCAAAGGATGGATAGAATACTGAATATGGTTGTACCATATTTATAATAAAATCACAGTATATATATGATACTGGAGTTATTATTTTAAAATGGTAAAAACAAATAAGGAAGAAGTGGAAGAAGAAAGGAACTTGAAAAGGGGTTGTGAAAACATTACCTCTTCTTCGGGTTCTTCCTTTTGATTTGATCAAAAGGTCTCCTTAGGTTGGCTTTCTGATCAAACTAAGGCCTCTAGGTTGTAGTGAGGGAAGTTGAGAGAGTATTTGTGTAGGGTTTTGTCGAACCAAAAGGCTTTGAAGGTGTGAAAAAATGAGAAGCAGGAGTGCCCTTTTATAAGTGGGGTGAGGGGTACCTTTGGAAAAGCTAGAAATATTAATCAATAATAAATCCATATTCGGTTTCTAATGGCTCCAAAGTTTATTATTTAAATGTTAAGGTGGTGATGGGTCGAAAACAACTCAACCAATATAATTTATACAGGTTTGGGTCATTTTATTAACCTTATCTTTAAGTATTAACTCTTAGTTAATTAGTTTCACTTTTACAATGTCTCTTTGTATTTTTATATTATATGGTTAATAAACTTACTATATACATCCAAGCGACCCCCAAGTGGTCCATTAATGATATACCTATCATGAGATAAGTCTCTTGGCGGAACCTTAGATTTTTAGGAATTTAATATCAATTAATAATATAATATTTGTTTTAAAAACTCTTTTATGTCAATTTTGATACTATTCAATAGTTTATTTTTTTTAAACACATAACAGAATGATTACTTAGAAAAAAGTTAATTAAATAAATCCTAATATGTCATATTATCCTATAAAATTAGTTTAATTCAATAAAAGTCTCATATTATATTTATTTGGGTATTTATAATATCAATTATTCTAATTTTTCACTATTATGGTAATTACTGCATCACCATTGTGTCATAAATAAATTAACTTATTTAATGTCTAAAAATTATAAATAAAATATCATTATGTAGGAAATCTTTTTAGATTTCTAATTAATATTTATAGTCTAAAATAGAACATATATAACCCTATGTAACAATTGTTTTGCTAAAAGATATATGCTTGTGTCATTTTTGTATTTATTTTAACTTAATTAAAATAAAGTGTCATTATCACTTACAAGTGGATCCATGGGGTCCCAAAATCGACCCAAAGATGCCCATGGTCGACCATGTATCACCAAATAGGGTTAAGACACGTTTTAGGATAATTTAGTATTATTATAATATTATTTTTTAACCCTTGTTTACCGGATTTACCCTTTAACCATGGTAAATAAAATATTTACCGAAGTAATTATCCAAAATGTCTAAAAATAAAAGTTACCTATTTACACAATTTTAACATCCTGATTCCAAATATGGAATCCATTTTTCCAAATTCAAAACGCATAAGTGGCAGAAATTAATTTAAAATTAATTCCCGTTGTTAAAACGAAAAGCGTGTTTTTAAGAGATAATAACTATCAAAAGATTGGCACTTGTTTATGTCTGGTTTAAATGTGAAATTATGTTCAATGACCCACATTGTATTACATGGTAAAAATATATTATAAATATACTTTAAAACCACTCAAATTCATAATTTATCACTATTAATTATTTTGATTAAAAAATTTGTTTTTAATTAAAATTTAGTAATTTTCACTATTCATCAAAATATGAAAGTTATCCAAAAAGTACCAAAATTTCACCCTAGGCTAATTTCGATATTACGAATACAAAAATGAAGTCCATTTTGAGAGATAGAATTTTTAAAATTTCAAAAATTAGGTATTACTATTCATAACGGCTAGTTTGATTGGTTATGGTGTGTTAAAATCTCGAAGTTCCATACAATGCACGCCATTGCATTATTCGAAAGGAAACGTACCGTGGAAGCTTGGGGTGTTACATTCTCCCCTCCTTCAATGAATTGCGTCCTCGCAATTTTTAAAATTGTGCTTGGGAATATAATGGAAAGTCCCACATTGGAAAAAGAGTCAATAAAACTATTACTTTAAAAGAAAGAAAGAGAGGTATAAAGGTCATCCAAGATAACCCATACTCGGATTCCATGTAGGAAAACATGGATATGGATGATAAACTAAGTGTCAAGTTCTGATGGAGAGAGATAGAAATCATGATCAGGAGAAAGTTAACAATAAGAAAAACACAAACTTGTGTTGGGACAAATGGCCATTAGTCTCCTAGTAGGAAAGTAAACGGACAACATTTTTTTTTTTAAGTTACATTACATAAGGACGAGGAATTCATTTATGATATTTACTAAGAACATAAAGAGATATACTTAATTTTTAAGTAGAGTTTCATTATTTAATAACTTTTTACCACTAACTTATTTTTTTTTGAACAATGAGTATTCAAGAAGACTTGGTCACAATAAAAGAGTTAGAATAAACTTCTATAGAAATACATGATCCATGTAGGATAAACTATATATTTAACTTGTCTTTAGAGATTAATCAAAACCAAATTCTTAGTACAAGATCTAATGATCCCCCAAAAGGATATTCTTTGAGAGAAATAAACACTAATCTTAATTTCTAAAATTATACCAATAATACCCCAAAGATAAATAAATATCATTCAATAATCAATTGTCCTTAAAATCCTTCAATATAATCCAAACTAATATTGAAACCTAAAACATAAAACAATTTGATTATGTAGTCTCCCATGTTAAATTGTATCTCCAAATGACATTAATTACTCTTAATGTCACATACTTAAAAGTAATTAACCTAATCATTTCCATAAATAACCCAAATTGATATAAATCCACAATAAAAACATAGAAAAAAATCCACCATTACTCCTCAAATGAAATCCCATACTACTCTATTTTCCTTTGGCATATAGTGTTCTCAACAAAGCGAACAACTTCCAAAATAAAATTTATCACTTAATCACCAAATCATTTTCCTATACTAAGGGTATTCATTTGATAAGACATAAGATCCCAAATCAAATTATTATTGATAAATAAAATTATTTAACTAAAAATAATAGTCACACTAACCAGGGACATCACGTAGTCCAGTGGTAGGTGATAAATCCCAATCGCACTTTGGTTGTGGGTTCGATTCCCGCAGCTTTTTCCGACACAATGGGTTGTCACACGGTCTACGTGTTGTCCTTTTTCAGAAACTATATTTTATAACATTACCAAAATGAGATAAATTCCTCAAAATAACCATAACATAATTTAACCACAAATGTTATCTCATACCTTGCATTTTCATCCAAAATTATAATAATTTGTAATTTCCTCAAACCCAATGATCACATAAAACCAAATGGTTATTTATAACTATATCCACAAGAGAAAAGATAATTATTCCATAAATATCATTCTCACATGGCAAACGTTAGGGTTACAAATACAAGAGAAAATTATTCCAAAGTAAACCCTTCAACAAGGATCACTAATACTTTTTAAACATTTCTCCAACCAGTTATTTCCACATAGCTTCTTCTTTGACCATGAAAATATCCTATATAATAGGACATTCACTCGGGTAATGGACAGGTCCCCTACATTTACGGAAAATGACTGTAAATGGACTCTTGGGACCATTTTTATCTTCTTCCATAGTACTCTTCATTTTTCTTCGGCAATTCTTCACTTTATGTCCTTCCTTCCCGCACGTAAAGCATTTCTTTGTCCCATTGAGACACTTTCCTGGGTGTCTCCTTCCACATTTCCTGCATGATGGAAATTGAGGATTCCTTTCTCCATGGTCTCCACTGCTGGAGCTCTTATCATTCATCACCTTTATCTTCTTTTTTGAGTCCGGGAATTGGTTAATATATATATTGTTGATCATATTTTTGGAAAATTGATTTGGCATAAAGACTATATCTTTTATTCCTATCAACATTCCATTTTTTTGCTCATTGCCACCACCGTTCCCACCTTGTACATCATTCTCAGAGTCACTATGACTTCCTTGGAATCCAGCCATTGACTAAAACCAGAAATCATTGTGTTAGTAACAGTAGTCATAAAATCATTTAGAGATTAACATGTCACCATATTCTCAATTTGAAACACATTAGGATTAACCAAGGTCATTTACTCTCATATTATATATATAATACTTCAAATCGGTTTGTAAAGAAAATGTAAATTATCCTAAGCATATCCCCCGGGAGTGTCGTAACCAAGAGTGCAGCAAGGCCCGTTGTCGTGCACCAGTTCCCATTCGAGTCTAGCTCAAAGCGGTGTTTTCGGGTTTTACCCCTAGTTATATCTGTGCCAGAGCCACCTCTACCTGCTCGTATCTAGACAGGGATGTATTGCTCGGAAAACTCACAAAATCTCTACAATACCAAAATTCAAGGAAGTTCTTCTATAGCAATCCTCAATGTTCATCTTAGGTCTACGTGCTCTAATCAGAGTTTATCTAAATCTAGCTTCCAAGGTTTGTACTAAACTTCCTCTGATACCAACTGTAACGCCCCGACCCTAGTTACCCAGAGTCGGTGCATTATTACATTACATTGGCATGATCATAATAAAGATCAAGTCTCAAAAGACCGATTAGTTTAGTAGCCTTGGAATAACTAGATACACCCATAAAGTTTTACATTACATCATAAAAAAACATATTGTCTTCATATCCCCTCATACTATCCCTGCAGGTCATTCATAAATTAATTCTTCATAATCCTGGGAAAAATAAAACATTGAAATGGGTGAGCTCAGATGCTCAGTAAGGATAACATTATAGCAGAAGCTTTCATAGATAAGCATAAGCACTTAAGGCAGTTTATAACTAACACAAAAGCCTTTTAAACTTGAACTTCAGCATAAAATGGCAAAGATAAAATAAAATAATGCCATTTACTTACTCAAATGGATATTCTACTAGTCGAACAATCCCATGCAATATCAATAACCACTTTTATAATGATGGAATGCATAATGCCAGACTATCATAACCACATAGCCAAGGCCTCGTGCCAAGACTACAAATAAGATTTTGCCAAGGCCTTGTGCCAAGACACTAGTTTGTCTCATGAGACCTACCGATTCATCGAGGAGCTATAGCGGGCTCCACCCGTCACTTAATAAGTCCAATGCATTCCTCATATGAACAGGTTTAAACATAACATAAACATTTGTATTAAAATAAGAATACGAAATGTCAATACTTTAATCACAACCATGAATGGTATAAAAATAGCACATCCACAGTCAAACATAACTCATTCGCTACAATATGGAAGATTGTATTGTATCACGTTAACCTCAATCAAGAATAATGAAGGATGTTGACATAGATTAAAATAATCATCAAAACTATTTGAGATAAATATCCCCCTTTTCTTGAAAACATTTAAAAGTCACACTATTTGTCAAGAAGCCATTTAAAATAGATTTTTGAATCAAAGTGTCCCATGCCACTTTGAAACTTTTAAAAGGAGTTTTAATTTTTAAACTTTAATGTCCATATATATAAATCCTTAAAACAATCTTTAAAACATGGACATTAATGAGCAAGATTTAGAAGAATAAGTCCTTAAAACATTTAAAAATGGTATTTTAGTTAGAGATTCTAACCAAAAGAGAGACACATGAATACAAATAATTTAGGTAATCAAAACTTTGTAATATCATGAGAATAAAGGTATTCATGATATACTATGTCAATGTACATTTTATACACCATATAAAAGTGATTTGGTGTATAACAACAAAGAAGTCTCAATGGAATGTAAATTGAGATGAATTCTCTTATAAAGACCATATCCTTAGGTCAAGGATAAATCAATGACATAATTATGTGTTACAAATATAAATACACTAAATATGATTGGATATTCAGTGTAAAACAATCAAAGGACATTCACATATATTCTTGTAAAAACAACACCAACGAATTGGATGTTTAACTCAACAAATGGAGAATGAGTTAAAATTACTCTTATCAAATTCATATCAATGAATTGAGAAATTATCAATGGAGTGATTATGTGTATCAAAAGTATATCCACAGGAATGGGATTGGAAATTATGACATAATCAAATGAATAGTGATTCCACACATAATCTTGGGGTAATATAATCAATGAAATCTGTGTAAAGCCAAATGAGTGGAAATTGAAATTTCAAATTCCCTTATCGATTAAGTTACTTATGAAACATACACCCATGAAAGAAGGATCATACCATGATGATTTAAATACCCATAAATTACAGTATATTACACAATGAATACAATCATGGGCAGTACACATACACCACATGCAATAAATAAGTGGTGAATAATGGAATTCTCACGGAATTAAAAGTGAGATAAGAAACCCCTTACTTTGTACTTTTTCCTTGGTCGATGGTAGGTTTACCTCCTGTATAATGGTGAAATAATTGTTATTGAATTATACAAGTATCATTTACTTTAATATGATATCATATATGATCTTTTAACATTGATTTGTTAATAATATCTTAGAATTATCGTCATTTCGGGTGTTAACGGGTTCATTTTACTTTATATTCTTTGTTATGTGAGCCATATTCGTTATTAATGGGATGTATATTATTCATATCCAGAATGATATCAAGTCCTTAGATACTATTTTTAAATCATCAAATTATAATTATACTTGAATGGATATGATGGAGAATTAATCTCATCGCGTTCGTGGAGACGGTAGTCTGTACGTACGCACGAGCGACAATATCATTCTTTTGATATTAAAATAATATATAATTGGATGGTATATCATATATAAAGAATAATTATCATGTTATATTTATTATTTACATGATTTAAAAATCATTATTATACCCATCCAAATAATAATATATTGAATAACAATTACACCACGACGTGGAGACGGTAAGTCGTACGTACGCACGTATGGTGACATGTTATTCAAAGGATGGATAGAATACTGAATATGGTTGTACCATATTTATAATAAAATCACAGTATATATATTATACGGGATTTATTATTTTAAAATGGTAAAAACAAATAAATAAGAAGTGGAAGAAAAAAAGAACTTGAAAAGGGGTGGTGAAAACATTACCTCTTCTTCGGGTTCTTCCTTTTGATTTGATCAAAAGGGATCCTTAGGTTGGCTTTCTGATCAAACTAAGGCCTCTAGGTTGTAGTGAGGGAAGTTGAGAGAGTATTTGGGCAGGGGTTGGCCGAACTAAAAGGCTTTTAAGGTGTGAAGAAATGAGAAGGAGGAGTGCCCTTTTATAAGTGGGGT
Source organism: Viscum album (assembly GCA_963277665.1). Lineage (NCBI taxonomy): Eukaryota > Viridiplantae > Streptophyta > Magnoliopsida > Santalales > Viscaceae > Viscum > Viscum album. Next base: position 75,737,386 of record OY728122.1, on the reverse strand, counting down.
GAGGGGTACCTTTGGAAAAGCTAGAAATATTAATTAATAATAAATCCATATTCGGTTTCTAATGGATCAAAAGTTTATTATTTAAATTTTAAGGTGGGGATGGGTCGAAAACAACTCAACCAATAGAATTTAGACAGGTTTGGGTCATTTTATTAACCTTATCTTTAAGTATTAACTCTTAGTTAATTAGTTTCACTTTTACAATGTCTCTTTATATTTTTATATTATATGGTTAATAAACTTACTATATACATCCAAGAGACCCCCAAGTGGTCCATTAATGATATACCTATCATGAGATAAGTCTCTTGGCCGAACCTTAGATTTTTAGGAATTTAATATCAATTAATAATATAATATTTGTTTTAAAAACTCTTTTATGTCAATTTTGATACTATTCAATAGTTTATTTTTTTGAAACACATAACAGAATGATTACTTCTAAAAAAGTTAATTAAATAAATCCTAATATGTCATATTATCCTATAAAATTAGTGTAATTCAATAAAAGTCTCATATTATATTTATTTGGGTATTTATAATATCAATTATTCTAATTTTTCACTATTATGGTAATTACTGCATCACCATTGTGTCATAAATAAATTAACTTATTTAATGTCTAAAAATTATAAATAAAATATCATTATGTATGAAATCTTTTTAGATTTCTAATGAATATTTATAGTCTAAAATAAAACATATATAACCCTATGTAACAATTTTTTTTCTAAAAGATATATGCTTGTGTCATTTTTGTATTTATTTTAACTTAATTAAAATAAAGTGTCATTATCACTTACAAGTGGATCCATGGGGTCCCAAAATCGACCCAAAGATTCCCATGGTCGACCATGTATCAACCAATAGGGTTAATACACGTTTTAGGGTAATTTAGTATTATTATAATATTATTTTTTAACCCTTGTTTACCGGATTTACCCTTTAACCATGGTAAATAAAATATTTACCGAAGTAATTATCCAAAATGTCTAAAAATAAAAGTTACCTATTTACACAATTTGAACATCCTGATTCCAAATATGGAATACATTTTTCTAAATTCAAAACGCAGAAGTGGCAGAAATTAATTTAAAATTAATTCTCGTTGTTAAAACGAAAAGCGTGTTTTTAAGAGATAATAACTATCAAAAGATTGGCACTTGTTTATGTCTGGTTTAAATGTGAAATTATGTTCAATGACCCACATTGTATTACATGGTAAAAATATATTCTAAATATACTTTAAAACCACTCAAATTCATAATTTATCACTATTAATTATTTTGATTAAAAAAGTTGTTTTTAATTAAAATTTAGTAATTTTCACTATTCATCAAAATATGAAAGTTATCCGAAAAGTACCAAAATTTCACCCTAGGCTAATTTCGATATTCCGAATCCAAAAATGAAGTCCATTTTGAGAGATAGAATTTTTAAAATTTCGAAAAATAGGTATTACTATTCATAACGGCTAGTTTGATTGGTTATGGTGTGTTAAAATCTCGAAGTTGCATACAATGCACGCCATTGCATTATTAGAAAGGAAACGTACCGTGGAAGCTTGGGGTGTTACATCTCATACCAACTATAGTGACCCCATCCTTTTACACATATCATTATATGATTTTAAGCATAATTAAACATCAAATTATAAGCCAATGATTGTAAAGTCTAGTGTCTTGGAAGACTAGGTACAAAAAACCAAAAACATGGGACTAAATAAAAAAATTCTTTATTTATCATCCACTATGAGCTCATAACTTCCTTTGAGCCCTTATATCTATATAGGAAACCTGGGGATAACATGAATAAAGGGACGATCTAAAAAGACCGGTAAGGGAATAAACATTAAAATAAAGCGAAGAAAATAGGTTAGAAGGCATAACATAAAGATATAAAAAGGAATGGAACATGATTAAACATAAGGAATAATAAAATATAGAATATGGGATCATATAATCATGGAATCATGGTAATGTGGTAGTAACATAAAATGTGGCATTAGCATGAGTCAAGGATCATTGCACGTAGAGGATCACAAGTCAAGGCTAACCATCAAGATTGTTTCCCATGGAGTATGAGTCAAGGCTAACCACAAAGATCATTGAACATAACATCTCATGAGACTAAACATTACTGAATGCATTAGACCATTATCTGGGAGCACTACTAGAAATTAGATCATTTGGGACGGGTCATTTGCGATGGGCAGATAACCCATCACAAATAGTGTCATTTTTTCTATTTTTTGTGACAGATTATTAATTCCATCATAAAAAACATTATTTTTCACGTAATTAATAATCCATCACAAATAGTTTTTGTGGGAATTCTCGCCGCCCAGTGCGAAAACGAATCGCGATGAGTATTTGCGATGGATAACGTTATCTGCTGCAAATGCTCATCAGCTTGGGATTATTTGCAATATAAATTAGTGTCTTTCACAAATAATTTTGATGAAAAACTATTTTTGATGGCATTAATTCCATCATAAATAGTCTATCACAAAAAACCCTGAAATTTTAGCAGCCGCACAACTCTCCTTTCTTCCTCCTCTCCTTCCTCCTCCCTATCCCAAATGGCGCACGTAACCAAAACCAATCATCTGATCCACTGCAGCTCCATGCAACTCCATTATTCCTGATTTTTTTGTGATTCCATCTTAGATATTTATGGTACAAACTCATATTATGTTCTCCATCAATTTTTTTGTGTATTTTGGAACAATGTTAAATATACTAGTTTGGTAAAACCGTAGGTTTAGAAGTTTATTAGATTTTCATGCTTTATTTGATATTTAGGATTGACAAAATTGTATTATTCTCTATTTTGGTTTTAATCTGGTTCATTTTTTTCATATTTTGATTTTATCTTAAATATATTGGTTTGGTCAAACCCTAAGTTTAGACATTTATCTAATTTTCATGCTTTATTTGATATTTAGGATTGACGCAATTGTATTAATCTCTATTTTGATTGTAATATGGTTTGTGTAATTTATTTTAATTGATTTTTAGGTATTCTAATTTTTTAATTTTTATATTTATATGTGTTTTAAATTTATATTTGTGTATATATATATAAGTATGTTTGTTTACAATTATATTTTGATATATGTTTGTGTATATATATATATATTAACATGTGTTTATTTAATTTTGATATTTGTATGTGTTTATATATATATATATGATTTTAAAAATATGTTTATGGTTTTTGATATATATATATATATATATATGTATGTATGTATGTATGTATGTATGTATGTATGTATGTATGTATGTATGTATGTATGTATATTTGTATATATGTATGAATAAATTTGAAATGTGTATCTGTTTAAAAAAATCTGAAAATATATTTTACATATTTATCTTAATTAATAAATCTTTTAATATAAAAACATATTAATAAATTCTGATTAATTAAAAAAATATAATATAAATATATGTAAACAATACATTATGTGTATGCATATATAAACGTTTTAAAAAACGTGTAAATTTGTTAATATATATATATATACACATACATGTATGTATATCAAAATGTGAATATATATATAAGTTTTAAAAAAACATGTAAAGTTTTATATATATATATATACACACACAGATAGACGTATATAAATGTTTTAAAAAATGTGTAAGGTTTTTAATATATATATATACATTTATGTACATTAACATGTGAATATATATATATATAAGTTGTATAAAAATGCATAATTGTTTTGATATATATATACAAACATAAATATATATAAACATTAAAAAACATATAATATTTTTGATATATATGTATATGTGTATATGTGTATATATTTATCTGATATATATATTTGTTTAATAAAACATGTAAAAATATATTTGATTATGAAACTGTGTAATATATATATATATATATATATATATATATATATATATATATATATTAACATCTAAATATTTATATATAAACATTTTAAAAATACATGTAAGGTTATATATATATATATATATTTGATATGTATATTTATTTAAAAAAGAGTCAGAATATATTTTATGTATTTATATTAATTATGAAATCATGATATACATATATATAATAACAATTTAAATAATTAATAATAATCATTGCATAATTTATAATAATTACTAATTAATTAGTCAATATTATTGATAAATATTAAATATTTATGTATGTTTATATCTATGTATATATAAATTTAATATGTATATTGGTTTAAATAAAATTGTCATAATTTTTTTGATATATTTATATTAATTAAGAAATATTTTAATATAAATATATATAAATATTTATTTACTTAATATTAATAATAAATATTAAATAATGATGTTAATTAAAAAATATTTTTAATAATTTGAAAAAATGATGAAATATATGAAAAATTTTGTGTGAGAGTGCACGTATGTATATAGATTTGATATGTTAATTTGTTTGAAAAAACATCTAAAAATTAATTTGATGTAAATAGATTTGATTATGTGTTATATATATATATATATAAGTAATGTATGAAATAAATAGGAATGAGTGCCTTTTAAGAATGATGAGAAAAATAATTTAAATCAAATATTTTAACTAAACATTATTTATTTTTTATATTAAAAAAACATTAAAAATTTGGTTTAATGAAAAAAATAAAAAATTTAAATACGTAATATTAAAAACTTTGTTGATAATAATTAGGATAATTTTCTGTAATATTTTTTTTTAAATATAACAATTATAATTCATATTAAAAATTCGTAAAAAATATTAATTACTAAAAATATTTTATTAATTTAAATAATTTATAATATTTAAAAATCATTGAGACATTATTATTAATAAAATTTTAATATTACTGATGATTATAAAATCATGATAATAATTTATAAAATAATATAAAAAATATATATTAAAGTAAAAAATCTATAAATACATAAAAATTACATTAATAATAATCATTACATAATTTATGATAACTAATAATTAATTTTTCAATAATATTAATATATAGTAAATATTAGAATTAATTACGAAATATTGTTAATAATTTGAAATTTTGAGGAAATTGTGAATTTTTTTCAAATTTTGTAAAGAAAAAATATGAGTAATTGTTAAATATTACTAATATTTATTATAAATTAAAATTTTATATCATGCCTAAGGTACACGCCACATCCCCACATCTCGGACCCAATGATGGTCTTCAATTTTTCATATGATACATAATTTATATGATATTTTAAATTTTTATAAGAAATTATAATAAAAATATTAAATGAATTACTCTCACATGCAATGTAATTAAATACCCAACACACACATATGTAATGACATGTCTAGGATAAACCCCATATATCAAACCTAATGGTGGTCTTAGATTTCTCATATGAGACAATGTTCGAGAGATATTCTATTATTTTCAAAACAATAGCATGTGTCTTATATAATATATTTAATATTGTTATTTTATCTACGCCGAGCCTCTATGGGCCCCGTAATCTAGTGATAACCCAGTGCCTCACTCTAGTCATATTCCATAGAATATTTCAAGGTGGTAAAATATAATAATAATATGCAATTAGCAAAAATGATCTGTAATAATTGTTTTTATTTTGTTATTTTTTATATAACTATAGACTCCAGAAGTAGACACTAGTACCTATTACATGATCATGATTAGATAAATAATCACAAAAATTTAAATGGATCTGTTTTTAATATTGTCAACATTGAAGGTTTATAAGCCTTTATATCATTTGCAACATAAAATTCAGATTTTTTTTCTCAAGGAACAATTAAATATCTGTGTCAAAAATGTGACCTTGGGACATTCGAAACATTTGATAATTTTGGACTTTATCTATTGCGTTTTAGTTTTTGGAAAGATTATATTTTTTGGAATCAAAATGGAGAAAATATTTAAGTATAAAATAAAAAAAAATGGTTCTCAATCCATCATTTCATAATTTAATACAAGAGGAATCTCATCCATTTATTCCTGAAAAAACAACTTAGAATGATATTCCAAATCCTAAATCAGGACCTTATCAGTTTTACAATTTGTTGAAATCAGTTGAGAAATCCTTATATCCGGGAATCCAGATGAGCAAACTTGAATCTATTGAAAAATTTATGGCTATTAAATCAGATTTTGGAATGTCTAATAGTTTTTCGGTCTGATTTTATCTTTTTTTAAGTCATTGTTTCCTGACTAAAATACATTACCTATAAGTTTCTATGAAAATAAAAGGTCGGTTCATAATTTGGGTCTAAGTTATCAGAAGATCCATGCATGTTCAAATGACCGCATCTTATATTATGGTGATTATGAATCTTTGGTTAATTGTCCAACATGTGGAGAATTGAGGTATAAAGAGGAACAACAAGGAAAGTCCAAAGTTCCCATGAAACACTTGAGATATTTTCTAATTACACCTTGTTTATAGCGTTTATTTATGTCTCGTAGCACAACTAGATTGATGACATGGCATAAATCAAATATTTTCATTATAGAAAGCTTAAATCATCCACGTGATGGTAATTCGTGGATGTATTTTAACTAGATGCATCCTTCTTTTTCTTCAGAACTTCATAACCTATAGCCAGGCCTTTTTACTGATGGTTTTTGTCCATTTGGTGCTTACGACAGTCAATATTCTTGTTAGACTGTTTTCATTACTCCTTACAACTTTCCTCCTTGGATGTTGATGAAGGAACCATATATATATTTGATGCTGTTAATTCCACAAAATCCAAATAAGAATATTGATGTTTATTTGAAACCACTAATTGATGAGTTAATTTCATTATGGAAAAATGGTGTGACTACATTTGATATAATTGTATATCATAATTTTATATTGAAGGGTGCATTAATATGGACGATCAATGAATTTCTGTAATATGGTATGTTATCTGGATAGAGCACACATGGTCTAAAATCATGGCCACACTGCATGGATAAGAAAAAAGCATTTATTCTTTATAATGGGAGAAAGGATAGTTATTTTGAATTTTATCGGAGATTTCTTCCTGGGGATCACTCTATTTGAAGGAATATAATTAATTTTAAAAAAATATAAAATTGAAAAAGATGCACCTCTAGTAGTGCTCTTAGGTAATCATGTAAAATCTATTATCTCTGCATTACCTCATGTTACTTTTGAACCAACCATAAATGAGAAAATGATAAATGGTTTTGGGAGATATCATAATTAGATAAAGTGCAGTATTTTTTTGGGACATTCCATATTAGTATGATTTTTTGGTTTGTCACTTATTATATGTAATTCATATTGAGAATAATGATTTTGATAACATGTTTTATACCATGTTGGAAACACTTGGTAAGACCAAAGATAATGTAAATGCATGGTTAGATCTTGCGTAGATTTTCAGACATCCTGAACTTGAATTATTTGAAGATGAAAGATCACATAAATTAATGAAGCCAAAATTATCTTACTCACTTATTAAAGAAAACCATTTATCATAATATCAATGGATTATATATTTGATGTTACCAGATGGTTATGCTTCTAATTTTTCATGTTTCATTAGAAATAGGCATATTACCAGGTTAAAAATTCATGATTGTCATGTCATAATTATAAGATTACTAACTATTGGTCTTAGAGGGCTGTTGAATTATTCAATCTATGATTATTGACTAAAATATCATTTTTTGAGATATTTGTGTTGAAACATCAGATTATAATTCATTGAGTTTTCTGGAAAAGGATAATGTTTTAATTTTATGTAAATTGGAGAAAATATTCCCTTTGAGCTTCTTTGATTCCATGGAACATTTAATATTGCATTTTCCATATGAAGCTAAATGTGGAGGGAGGGTAAAATTCCAGTGTATGTATCTTTTTTAGAGGTGTATGAAAAAATTAAAGAAGAAATTACATAACAAAGTAGCAGTTGAAGGGTCAATTATAGAATCATACTTGTAGGAGGAAATTTTGAATTTGTACTCTTATTATTTTCAGTCGGAATATACTTCAAAACATAATTGCATGGGTCACAATGAGACAAATTTTTATGATATCATAGACCATAAGTTGTTGCATTTTAATCATCTAGAGCTTGGTTTTGGTGGTTATCATGAGCAATGTCTTACAGATGAAGAACTAAATAGAGATCATACTTATATTCTACTAAATTATGAATAAATGACGTGATTTATGCAGTAAGTACTACTTTTTTATTATTTAATTAAATATTTATAAAATATATCTTTATTTACACTAACTTTTTTGTAAACTATATGATGACCATATCAAAAATAAATTTATACAAATTACATCTGCTACTCTTGAAGAATGTTAGAAACAAAATTTTGTATATTGGTTTCAAATAATGGTAAGTTAAGTTTCTTTCAATGGAATAATAAATCAATTTTTTAATGATGTTTATTATTAACAATTTTTATTTTTTATAGGTAACACAACTTGAAAATAAAATTTACAGTTGATTATTTGTGCTCAAATACCCTCCATAGAAATTGGTAAAATCTTATAATGGGTTTGTGGTTCATGGATTTCGATTCCATAAACGCATCTATGATGACTCAAAGAAATCAACGAATAGTGGTGTTCATTTGAAAGGATACCATCATAAGGAAAGTGAAGTTTACTTTTATGGTATTATAGATGAAATAATTGAGTTGTGTTATCTACGACCAAATTATGTTATAATGTTTAAATGTCATTGGTTTGATACTGATCGGGAGTTGCAAGTTCATTTATGATATGGATTAGTTGACATTAAATATAACAGTCTTCTTGTATCAAATGAACCATTTATGTTGGAACATAAATCACATGAAGTTTATTTTGAAAATTATATTGATGTTTTGAGAGATTTGAAGGACTAGTGGAGTGTGATAAAAATGAAATCATGTGACAATCAGTTTATTGAAAATGAAAATGGTTCTGTGGAAGTGAAACATATTAAATTTTTTCAAGAAACATACCAAAATAAAATCTCTTACCGGATGGGATATAAATATCAATGATGACCCCCCCCCCCCCCAGTTAAGGTTCGATGATATAGATAATTTTGATGAATTAATAAGGGATGATGAAACTGAAAGTCATATGGAAGTTGACAATGATGAAGATGAGGATGAAGACATTGATGTCGATGAAAATGGTGATAAATATAATTATTGATGTATTATATTAAGGTATTAAGTTACATGTAATTATAATATTTTGATATTTATTAGTTTTTAAAATTTCATAATTGTATTAACAATCTGTTACAAGTAATATTATTTTATTCTGCCATTTATTTGTTTTTTATATTTCATATCTGTTTTAAAAATCTCTTACTAGTGAGAATATTTGTTTCAGATGGCTGGAGATGATACTGATGATCTATTATATTCTCTCACTGATGTCAGACTTCCTGATGATGAGCCTGATTCATCTGTTTCTCCTCAATTCAGTGTGCCTACTAGGAGGGGGTGCGGTCTTACTCAATTACCGATTCCAGATCCTATTTCAGAGAGACAACCATCTATTGATTTTGATCCTCATTTATAGAGGCATGTTTAATTGTTTAAGATATTTATTTTACATTAACTAATTTTATTAATTATGATAATAATTTTATGATTATATATTTTTTTCAATTTGCACAGTTTTTTTCATTTAGCCATTGGACAGGCTGGTGTGATTCTGAGAAATTATTTTTCCAAGCCATGGGTGTCAGGGGACCCAGTACCCATCTTCATGTGTGACCATATTTTTGACCACTGGATTGTACGTTATTAAATAATATATGCTTTTTAAAAATTTATTTAATTACTAAAATATTTTTTCAATTGTATTATAGAATATATTTTCTCTAATTTCTGATAGCTAGAGAGGTCCTATCTGAAATTCATGTGATGATTGTATATGTGAGTGCTTTCATCAGTTTCTACACAACATCATAAAGTGATCTATGGATAAATCTTGTGCTACCATATTCGATCAGTCTTGTGTCTCCCATCATCCTGACTATATATCAACTCAAGTATGGGATAGGTTGAGCTCCTTCTGGCTAGGAGAGACTTTTATGAGGAGATCATTAGATGAATGTCAAAGCATGGGGAGGCAATAGGTCACCCATAGGGACAGCGGTCATACATTTGGCATACATCGACGACATATGGTAAGTGATATTATTTATTAATGTATATTTATTTTAACTATAACATGTTTTTTATATTATACAGGCCACTACTAACCCATATATTATAGAGTTTGAAGTTTATAAGAAGATGTATATTGATTTTCGTACATGAGAATTTGTAGGCGAATGACAGCACCATATTATGGTTATTGATTTTGTTGAAAAATGTTATGAATATTAATTTTATTGTTATTATAATTTATCATTATATTTAAAGGAAACATATAAGGTTATAACTTCTCATTTATGATAGAGTAAAGCTAAGACCGAACAAAATGTCACTACCAATTTGAGTTTTTATGAGGGGGCTTGGATACAGGAAACATCACAGGATTTTGAGAAAGGTCGATTGATTGGTATTGTTTATTGACTAAAACCTATTAGTTATTATGGAACTTCTATGAGGGCATCAATGAGTGTGAAGGGAGCTCATAGAGAGTCGTCATCCACTGCACATTATGAGGAGGGGTTAACAGCTTACGATGAGATGATACAACATATGCAGAAGTAGAGGGAGGAGGAGTATGAGCAATAGCATCTGAGAGATGAGGAGATGATGGAGTATATGTGGCAACTTGTGTGTGGAATTGGTATGGAGTTCCCCCCCCTAGTCCTTCAAATGATCATTCTCCACCTGATTTTAGTTGATTATTTCTAAATATTTTATGATTGTTTTGTAATTTGGTAAGATAAACATATTGTATTTGAAATGATGTATTAATTTTATGCATTTTTAATTTTTTTTTTTTAAAAATAATGATTTTTAAATATTTTTAAATTTATTAATTTGTTTTTATGTTTTTATCTTTTTTTAAATCATTTTATTTAATTTTGTATTTTAACTAATTTTAATAATTTAAAATTTTATTTTTTTATAAAAAGTTATTTGTAATGGATGAATAATCCGTCAAAAAAGGGACTTTTAATAATATTTTTAGAAATGTTTAGTGATGTATTGTATATCAATCACAAAATATATTTTCTTTGAGGGACCATCACAAATAATCACATTTTCAACACCCTATTCCACAACAGTTTATCTGCGATGGACGCCCGTCACAAATGAATTTTTGTGATGAGAATCCATCACAAATAACCCATTGTAATTACCGGAAATTACTATCGTGGATCAACCATCATAACATGTTCATGAATATTATTTCCACATAAATAATCATACATAATCAATCAAACATCAACATAATGGTTACCCATGGAAAGAATTGGGTATCATGTCATAAAGAATAATAAATGGGTGTATCATAAAAGTGTCCATGAAAGAAAATAATTAAATCATACATGGAAAATAATAAATAAAAATAGGTATAGATCATGATTGGTGATGTAAAACTAAATTGATAACATGTAAAAAGAGTATTTAATAAACTTTATAAATAAAACATTTTATTGCGGTTTAAGGAAAATATTAAAGAGCATTTAAAGCATATAAGGGAATAATATTTTATATAAAAACAAGAGTGGAAAAATAAATATTTCATAATAAAATGAGTGATTTTATAAAAATAATGGTGGCTTGAAACAGATTATAGATTACACTTGAAATTGGGGAGGAATTCAGGAAGTTCCCTTCAATCAGGTTTGCTTATCGGGAAGAATTGAGTAGGCAACCTTTCAAAAACATGTATATACCTGAAAAATAAGGATGAACAGATATTGATACATGATTTTGTAACATATACACATCATTTATAATATTTTAATAAAAAATAAAGGATAATTTCATTTTGGTAAAAAGAGAGAAAGAATAACCCAAAGGAATAATGGAGGTTCGGGTAGAATCCCTTACCTTAAGTTCGAAGGTGTTCTTCACTTAATATTAATGTCCTGGATAATCAAATTAGATTCATTAATTAATAATTATAGAAACCTTTATATATTTATTTGATTTAGTATAAATTTATTAAGTTCATTTATGTCCTTTTTATGGGTTAAGAGGTTCAATTTTATTGTTTAGGAGCATTGGTTTGCTTGGTTTTTATGATTGGTTTACTTGTATACATGTACAAAAGGTCGTATAAAGTGGGGGTAATTATCCAGAATAGAAAATATGTGTTATTAATGATATTAAAAAGGTTAAATTGTTCTTATATATCATTTGGTTATATGGATTGAGTATGAATAATTAGATAAATATTTAATGATAATTGTTTGGGTTTATTTTGGCATTTTTCGATCATAAAGAACTCATTTTGTTTTATAAATTAATATCTTATGTACAAAATGATTCTGAAAATTTACATAAGATATAATAAATATAATATAATATATTTTAACCATAAAAATGGTTTCATTACCAGCCTTCATTACAGTAGTGGAAATTGAAAACTTCAACGTCCTTGAATGTGATAAATTAACACATCACGAATGATATTTTCATTTGTAGTATCAAAGGAGGGGAAAGAGAGATGATGATGAATTATTCCATTATAATAACAAAATTCCATTATATTTAGGGTACTGGATTTATCATACCATTTGTATTAGGGGATAATAGGAGAGAAAAATAAAATAAAGGAACTTGAAAAGAAATTAAAAGAAAAGGAAGAGGGTTTTACCTCTTCATTCCTACTTCTTGTGAACCCCCTTAGGGGATTGGTTTTGGTCTTTTATTAAGACCAAAAGATCATATACATGTGGGAGGATCTTGGGAGGATATTTTAGTAGAATATTTATAAGTATCAAGGCTTGAGAGGTGTGATGAGAGAGGTTGTGAGGGTGGTATTTATAGTGAAGGAGAGGGGTGTTTTCTCATTATTTAATTCATTAGTTTATTATTTTTCTCAAGAAAAGATATAGTGTTGATTATTGAGACTAAATATAGTAATTATATCATGTTAGTTCAAACTAATGGTTCTTGAATCATCCATGACTCAAGTAATAGTGTATTTAACTTGTAATGTATATATACCGTAAATTATCGTATTTTACTATTCACCAAAATTCAAGTATTTGAAAAAAATCACAAAAATTTTCCCTAACTATTTTTCAATGTGTATAATTCAAAAATGAACTCCATTTTATGAAAATAATTTTCAAAATATAATAAATTTGTTTTTTAATTAAAATCATAATTTACTCAAAAAATATAGATTTTAAATTATAACTAGTTTTATATCACTTTGAAAAATTAACTAAGGTCTCATAAAATTATATTATAACCATAAGAAAAAAAATAATAATCTATGAACACATTTTATGAAAATAAATTTTCTTTTAAATTATTAAATTATTTATAAAATTATAATTAAATATTTATGACTTACAAATACCAACACTTAATTAAAAACATTAAAATATTTATTTACTTATACTATGATATAATTATATTGTATTTTCACTTATAATGTGGATAAATTTTATTTATACTATCATTGGTGATGTTACTATTAAATTGGATGGTTTACTATTCATAAGGGTCACATTACTATTCCAAATTTCAAGTTACAATTTACTCAGCATGGGTTCCTTAACTTCTAGAAATGCAATTTTTTTCATTAATTCTTAATTTATAAAGTTTTTATTATGTTATTAATATTATATTATGTGATTATATTATTTTACATAATTATAATAAGGTAATTTCCATTGATATAATTTAGGTTCATTACATGTAGAGGTTTTAGTAGTTTCATGAATAATCCTGGAAGTAAACAATGTGGAGTGGTTAAGTGTATCCTCAAATATATTAAATGTTTTGGAATATTTTCTCTCTATTTTAGAATGGAATAATTGCTATAGGGGTTTGAATATTTGAACTTCAGGGGATATGTGGAAACTCTAAGGAGAACTACTGGCTATTTTTTCACTTACATAGGTTTAGATTTGAGTTGGATATAGGAAATTCAAAATAGTAGTATCACTTTTAACAATAGAGGCAGAGTATGTTGCACTAATGGAATATTGGAATGATTTATTATAGTTAAATGGGATGGTGGAGGATCTCATAAGAGATCAGGAGGCTAGGATGGTATTTTTTGATTCATGAAGTGAAATTCACTAATCTAACAATCTGATGTTTCTCTCTAGGAGAAATCATATTCAACTGAAATGTCACTTCATACAAAATTTGATGAAGGAAAAAAGTTTTAGATCTAAAAAAGATGGAAGGGGCTCAGAATTTGGCTAATATGTTGACCAGTGTTGTAATATGGTATTTTTTGGGGTGTTTTTGTGTTGTAGAAGAGTTGAGATAACTAAAATCATGTTGGAGGGGCCATGCATATATGAAAAAGAAGATTGAGAGTGGAAGAGAATTTTTGATGTTGATGGAGGGCTTGGTGATAAATCCTAAAAATTATTCTCAAGTGGGAGATTATTAGGTTCATCCATGGGGAAACCATTTTTTAACTAAGTGTTTCAACTTCTATAAGTAGTGATTCATAAATTTCAATTCCATAACTAGATAAAGATGGTGGAGCAGCATGACTCAGGTCTATAATTCTAGAAGTAGATCAATCATAAGAAACAATGATGAGTCTAGAAGGAATAAGTGAATAGATTCAAAGGACTTTCATAAGGAATTTATGTATGTTATTCTCAGAATACATGATATTTTTATAAGTTTTATTTAGAAGTATATGTAAGGGAAAACTCATTGAGTTTTTGGATTTATTCTTTATTAAGAAAATGAGTTGGTTGAGGTGGTTTCACTCATTTGATGGTCAATACTTAATGGATGATCAATTGTAACTTTTGGAAGGTGGTGGAACCAATTTCACATGTTCAACACTACTATAAACTAAAATAATGGGATCATTAGATTGACTGATGGTTCAACATTATAATCAACTTCCACTTCTTTAATAAAATTATTTGTAGTGTTCCCTCTATGGAGTAGGAATTTGACTGAACCACACACTTATGTTGTTATTTGATTTTGTTTCTTCTATTTTGTTATATTTATAGATGTTTTCATTTTTTATACATGAGTTTTACAATTCATGGATAGGTTTCTTGTCTTCTAGGTCCTAAAAACGTTGTATACATGGGTTTTTTATAATTATGGAAGTTCTAGAAATTTGTTTTTTAGTTGAAGTTCTTGAGTTTTTCTTCTAGTGATCATAGGTTCATAGAAAAAACATTATTATCTAAAAAATGATGGGAAAATATATTATAAATCGCCACTACAATTATAAGATAATCAAATAATATAATGGGATCCAATTAATGATCAAGGAATTCCAATTTTCAGTTCATGTGATCTCATCAAAAAATAAATTCTATGATCATGGAAAAAAACTTATTTTTTC
Organism: Viscum album; assembly: GCA_963277665.1. Classification (NCBI taxonomy): domain Eukaryota; kingdom Viridiplantae; phylum Streptophyta; class Magnoliopsida; order Santalales; family Viscaceae; genus Viscum; species Viscum album. Next base: position 75,721,925 of record OY728122.1, on the reverse strand, counting down.
TTAAATAAATGATATTCTAATACCTTTATCTATAATACCCATATCTCTGGTGTATCTTCTCATATAAATAACTCATCTATGTTAGTAAAAATTCTACCATCATTTTTTTCTCCATCATATCTTTATAGATCTTCAACTTTAAAGTACTTATTTTTCATTTGACTTTTTGTTACAGAACTTTATAGAAAATAACATGATCTTAACTTATCTTTAGATAAAATTTCTAGAGAAAAAAATACTAAAATAAAAATATTCACACAAAAAATATCACTTATTAGATATACCCTATTTAATTCTTAGTAATTTTGATTGATACTTAGTTATAATGGGAACTCTCCTCTAAACTGGTCCCAAAAATTTGGTTCACTATATCATGAACTCCTTATAATTTCCTAAAAAATCATCCACTATTGTAGAATAGTTCCCTATAACAAGATCAATAATAAATATAATCAATACTTATTTGGTTTCTAAACTAGTTGAAAAAATATTTTTACTAACTTAAATCAATGATTTGTATCAAAATCATGTATACTTCTTTTGTAATTTGACAAAAAAAATCAATGTAAATCCTATAATACTATACTCCATGTTTTATCCACCACTAGAACCTTTAACTCAACTATTTAAGACATAATTGGTGTCTTATACACTACAGACTCAACCCTAACATGATATTTTGGTTGAATAACTACAAAATAATAAAATAGATTCAATGAATTTTAATCCTAGGGACACAGATATAGATGCATTTTAAATATTTTATACCTAATTTCTCCCAATGTGAACTGTTATTCTATACATATCATACACATTCATTAAGAACTATAAAAAAGGTCTTAATAAAACCCCTTGGAATACCATAGTGGTATACCAAAAACAATCTCTAACTCCATGCTCTAAAAAAAATATCCTTGTATCCAGTTCGATACCACCTCCAACATAATCTTAAATATCAATAAAAAATTATATGAAATAGGGTATATCCTAAAAATAATAAGTATGATCCTCCTTTGAAAAACACAATAGTTCCAATATGACTAGAGCATACTGATGCATTCGTGTGTAGAGGCTAAAATAGAAAAATCAATTCATATCAAGGTAAAGGCCATCTCCATGATAACTATCTCATTACTTACTACAAAAACACTTTAATGATACATGGAGTATATATATAAATATAGGATAATTTACATTAAAAACATAATAAAAAGTAACCCTGTAAAATAATCACCATCAGTTGGTGCTCATTTATCACAAATTTTAATGTACTACCACCTCTCATTAATATCCATTCAAAACCACATCTATATACACATCTTTAACCAACACCAAGACCAACACCACATCCAAAAAGTGGATTAGGGTCCATCTAACTAGTCTTGATATCCAAAAAACCACCCTAGATGTTGGTTCTCACCGAGTATCAATATAAGTAGTGGAATCATAGAAAATTACAATGTAAGAAATTATATAAAACAATATAAAATATTATAAAATAACTCTCAATATACCTACCCCCAATACATATTCAAAACCATTATCAATAACATCCATAATAAATATTTACCTATCTATATAAATCATAAGGTCAAGGAACTCATATCATTATAAGTTTTAATGGGGGAAAACAAGCCATCAAGTTCATTTAGATTTCAAAAGATTCCATAAGACAACCACACTACCCTTACACAATATCAATAAATATGTCACAACCACATATACTAGGAAATATAAAATTTCAATAAAGTAAATAATAATCCAAAGCCTATCAAAATAACCTTTTGAAAACAAATGTACAGCATATTAGTCCACATCTATCAAAAAACATCCATCCATTCACACTCTAAATATCATCCTCTGGTGATCACCTTATAGTATTCATTAATCAAACATCATGTCAATATATATTTAAAAATAAATCTCTAAACTCAAATTAATGGATACTCCATGAAGGTAAAACGGAACCCACCTAATAATGAAATCACCCAGGTTTTCAAATAGGTCATTTTCCAAGAAATTTTGAACTTTTTGAGTTTGGTGGTTAGAATAACTTAAATTATAAGCTTCAAAACCTCATTATGAGAGTTTTTTTGACCCAAGACCTTGTTTTAGGTGTGTTATATGGTTCATTGTAAGTCCCAAGCTTTCATGAGAACATCAAAGGATGGTCAGATGGCCTGGGATACTAAAAAAATATCTATCCATAAATACACATTGTGTACCATTTACATAATGAGTAAGTTTCTTTCATGATATGCATCATGGAATGAAGGATTGGGGGGTCTACCTAAGGAATTAAAGACTTGTAACTAATTTACACATCATGAACCTAATACATGATGTGTAACAGTTACACTCCATGTAATATATAGGTAGTTTTTTTATGAGAAACAGGGGCTTAGCCCCTCATTCATTTTCTTTTCCCCTTACCGCATAGAGGTAGGAGCACCCATGGGGTATCACTGTCCCTTCTTATCCCATCCCTAGGTTTCCTTTGTTCATCTCCATATAATATTGGATTTGATCTCTATCTGTCTTGTTTGAAGCGTAGTGGTAAGGCCTTCAGTCCTCTTACTTCTCTTTCTCTTTTGTCTTTCCATATATAGTGTTAAATATGTGAGATATCTTTTTCCATATTTTCAGGAAATTCATCAAAAACACTGATTTCTCTAGTTTTGGATTGAGTTAGAGGCCAATATCATATAAAGCATCACCTACTATATTAATTTAGTTTGTTCCAATATTTCTCCTTGATTTTGCATATTTTTTGGTGGAGCATTCTATGTACACCATGTAGGTAGTCCGAGAGATGCCCCTAAAAATTAAATGCTTGTATTTAAATTGTTAAAATGATGATATGAGATTCGTATGGGAAAGCTCTATCTTCACTATAAATGGTTAAGTGAGGTAAGGGCCCTGAACCAACCTAGGAGTTTGGGCTGGGGGTATAATTTAAATTAATTAAATTGTACATATTGAATTGATTGGTTCAATGGGAATGTGATGCACATGACCTAAGGATTGAGGTAATATTGATCACTTAGATTGAGTAAATTTGGTTTATCTAGTTGGTATTGGGCTAGGATACTTTGTGTGATGATGATCACTAGGTTAAGGATATGTGGTCATTATTTTTAGATGAAGAGGCATTTAGGTTGAGAAATTAACTCTTGGGACTTGAGATGGTGATGGACACCATGATTTAGTGACACGGTCATAGGGGAACAAGGTTCTAAATGATTTGGCTTAGGTTTTATTAATTTTTTCTCATCGTTTGTTAGTCAACATGTCTTTGGAGTCATTTTCACACAAATAGGACTCGTTTTATGTGGTTTTGACCACTCATTATGGGTGGAGGACCTTGTAGGCTATGTGGAATAGGGAATAGTTTTGACAATCAGATATAGTGGGGGTGATAACCATACAAATCCATGTTGATGGTGATGGACCATTGTTTGATGGTTTTGATACCATCAGTTAGGGTATGAGGCTTGTCATTACCCTTGAGGCTGAGGTGTTTGGATTATGGGAGGATGGATATCACTATGTCTCGAGACATCAGTTGTTGAGTTGATAGTGAATATTATTGGAGGGAAGATATCATTGTCCCTTGGGATATCGATCTTTGAGTCGATGGTGATTTTATGAGATGAGGTCTAAGGGACTAGGGACTTTATTAGGCATGCATTTAAGACATCGGGTTATGTGATTGAGGGAACTAGATGTCGGTGGTATATTTTTAGGTGGAACCTTAGGGTTCACCTGGGTTTCTACTCATCAAGGGATTCTTTAGGCCCTGAGCCATCGATCCTCACCACTATAATTATATATATGCAGATAGGTTTTGTATTCCATATATATTTAGGGGCATGTGTTCAGACTTATACCGGTGATGGAAAAAGCAGGAGATCACTTCCTTGTGGCTGTTAAGCATATGGGAAGTGGGTTATTTATTAAATGTGCATGTTCTACCTTTTTATTATTATTCCTCATACACCCGCATAATTATGGATGTAATATAGGTACACTTTGGTGGTGGCCTATAGAGATTTATTCTCACACCCTACATGGGACCCTTGGGATGCATGTATAATTTATGTCTCTAATATCAGGTAAGTGATCGAGCTTGGGATTTGGACCTTAGTGATCATTGTTGTACTGCGTAGCATGGGATGGATTAAAGTGGACCATGGTGATTCCTATGCATCATATCGAGCTTCCTTTTGATTTTTGGAATGATTTATATACATATACTAATATGGACGGTGATGGGTGAACCTAATTGTATATTGTTATGTATGACCTATTATGGAAAGTTTAATATACAAATGGTATGCCTCTTGTATTTTTTGTTTATTATTTTTCTAATTTGTATTTATTATTCTTTTGAGTTTTGTTGATTGTGTTCCATCCTTTTTTTTATGGTAACTCTTCTACAATGATATATTTATATAGAACATTATTCTTATCACCACTTGAGGGTATAGTCTACCCACTATCACCTCTTCAAACTCTCACAGTTAGTAGATATCCTTTGGCATATGGGGAGACATGCCAATGGCCCAGTGGAAAACTAGCCCAAAGCACCAATTAAAGTGTCTTCTGGTTGGGGGTGATATAAATGGTATTAGAGTTTTTTTCTTTTTTCTTTTAGTCTTTCTATTTGGGTTATAGTAGAATGAAGACTAGGATGTTGTCAGAACTGTGTGTAGAGCTCATGTTTAGGTAACTACAATCCCATTAACGGGAGAAAGGACAAGTTTCTAGGGATTTGAAATTTATGTTTTACTATGTTTTTTGTAGTTTATTTGATTTTCACCTCTTTTGGAACACTTGGGTGTGATGTTTATCTATTATATGTTTTGACCCTTGGACCATTATTGCAAGGGATATGTAAATATGAATCATGATAGGAACTTAGGCTCATATGATTTATAATTGATTGTGATTTTCATAACCTATAATTCTCTAAGATGGGTTGGGATTTTTAAAGTGTCAACAAAGAAGATAAACAATGTTTTCCTTCTTATCCTCTTTTGGTTGAATTCTACTTATCCAACCCAAGCATGTGGTTCCAATGAGATCGATATATGATGCTATGTGATTCTATATGAATGTGATGTATGGGCCTTACCCTAATGAGGGTAGGCTGGGATGATGGTAGGGGTGAGTTATTTAAAGTGTCAATAAATAATCTAAACAATATTTTCCTATATAGCATCTTTGGTGGCATTCTACTTAACTAACTTGGATTGATACATGGTATGTGATGCCTAAACTAATTATGGGAAGGCAGGGGGCCATGATTTCAGATTGTATGTGGTGCTTGAATCTTATTTGGTTATTCAAGGGGCTGTGAGTCTGGATGATACTTGATACATGACATTGATACGGGCAGGTAAGGGGGCCTTGAGGCTAGATGCCATGATACAGGGTGCGATAGGGGACTATAAGGGTGGTGAGATATTCATCATATTACATATTTCTATATTTGATATGCTTTTAGATATATATATATATATATATTGTTGTGTTTGTTTGACCATTGTGATTGGTATTCAGTGAGATGACACACAGACGAGCTTTGATGGAGCGTCAGAAGGGAGGTGATGTGGTGGCACATGACTATGCATGGGATGAGGCCCCTGAAGGTCGAGATGAGGCCCTATAGGGTCAAGAGGATCTTGAACCATAGGTATAATCTTTGGTATAGGTGGTACATCCTTCGGGGATGGTTGAATTTGGGCCACGGATTGATAAGAAGCTCAAGGTTAGCCTGGTTTGAGTTATATAGGGTATCGATAGGGGAGATCAGGGAGATGATCCATCTACAGAATATTTGAATTGTGAGTTCTAATCTCATCACCCACTATTGTTTTAGGGTGAGGTTAGACCATAATAGGTAGAGAACTGGATTGAGTCAGTCCCGACCATCTTCAACCAGCTCGAGACACCCCCAGGGTGGAGGGTGAAGCTAGCAACCTATATTCTTAGAGGATAAGTAAATTACTGGTGGGGTGTACAAGTATAGGCTAGCAGACACAAGGGACTGAGTTGGAAGGATTTTGAATCCAGCTTCTTCAAGTACTTCTTTATGTAGATGCTAAGGGAGGGTAGATCCCATGAGTTCATGAATCTCTAGTAGGGGGATACTTTTGTATTATAATATGCAGAAAATTTCACATACCTATCTTGTTTTGTACCAGCTATGGTGGGTGATGACATCGCCAATGTGTGACTCTTTAAGGATGGTCTACAACATTCCATCAGAGTTTGGGTGAACATATTTTGACTAACATCCATTTTAGAGGTAGTCAACCAGGCACTGATAGCTGAGGGAAACTTGATGGAACAGTCATATTCGAGTCAGGTGATGGTGTCAGGTGATTTTAGTAACGATGCATTAGGTATTAGAAATAAAGGCCTTGAAAAGTATCAACTGGGTAGTTAGTATTGAGATTTAGGATGACCATCGAGGAGTGGTTCTTTGATAGTGTGCTTCCAGTGTGGGTATTCAAGGAATGATTGGACCAAGTGTGATCGGGTTCTAAAGGAGTGTTGGTCATGTGGACAGATGGGCCATTTGGAGAGGTTCTACAAGAACCCTTCTCGAGCAGCTAGGAGCTAGAGATTAGATCAGACTTAGGGATTTTGGTTCATATTGGGAGCAGTTCCAGGAGATGGTATCTAGGATTCAGCTACACATAGAGGTCGTGCTAGAGATAGAGGGACTTGGCATTGGGGTAAGTGGCTTGTAGCTGGTGAAGCTCTATTGGTAGGTGAGGCCTTAGGTGGTCGAGCTTCAAGCCAAGTGCACACTGTTGATCTGTTAGGTGAAAATTAGGACATGGAGATAATTATAGTTAGAGGTATGATGTGGGTGTGATTGAGTTTCCTTTTTTTCTTTTGGATTTTCCCAATTTTGGTGCATGAGGTGCACATGTTCGGTTTTGGGATAAATAGGCATTGGTTAGTATGTTGGAATCAGATATGATGTGGGATATATATATATATATATATATATGTTTGTATATGGTGTGTAGGAATTGGGATTTATTGTGGGATTCGATGCGATGAGGGTTTTATATGAGGTGTTTAGGCATCAAAATTTTAAAGGGGATGCATATTAATATGTGATGCATGATTATTTTTAGCATCTTTTGAGGTTTGGGATTTATGGGAATCAGATGAGATGCAGGTTTTGATGAGTGTCTTCTATGGAACATGTTTTTTATGGGAATCTAATAAGATGTGGGTCATGATTGGTGTCAGATGTGACACAGGAATGATTTGATAACCTAATAAGGTGTAGGAATAATGATTCATCGTGGGAGTAATTTTTAGTTTAGGGATGGCTGGTGGAACCATTAGGATTTTTTTTTTGGGTTCGGGAAGTGACTAGGTAGGTAACTCCTGAGGTAGGGAGAACCTTGAGGGGAGTTTACCAATTACTTAAAAACTGGGGTAGACTGGGTTGAGATAAATGAGATTGGTATGTTTGGTACCATCTTCAGGTAAAGCTTGATAGCTCATGGATGAGCTATTATAAGGTGGGGAGATTTTAACATCCCGTGTTTTCGAATGAGTTGTTTTCTAGGTAATTTTGAAATTTTTGAGTTTAGTGGTTGGACCAAATTAAATTCTACACTTCAAAACCTCATTTTGAGATTTATTTTGACCTGATACCTTTTATTAATTGTGGTCTATGGTTAGGTGGAAATCCTGGGTGTTTGGAAGAACACCAGAGGAAGGTCAGATGGCATGGGTTGTTGAAAATATCTTCAACCAGAAATACACTCTGGTTACCATTTACACAACATGTAAGTCATTTTCATGACATGAATTATGGTGTGAAGGGTCGGGGAGTCTACCTGAGGAATTCATGATGTGTAGCTATTTAACATGTCATGGATATAATACATGATGTGTAACTATTAAACACCATGTAATGTCTAGGCAGTGTTTTTTTAGAGTAACAATGGGCTCTCTGCAACCCCCTTAAATTTCTTTTCCCCTTCACGGGTAGTGGTAGGAGCACTTAAGGGGTCTCATAGAACCTCCCTCTCCCATACCTAGGTTTCCATAATTATTCTTCGTCTGAGCTCTGATTTGATATTCGTATGTCTCATTGGAAGTGTAGTGGTATGGCCTTTAGTCCTCTTACTTCTCTTAATCATTTATCTCTCCATACGCATTGCTAAATCTGTGAAATATATTTTCCCTATTTTTAGGGAATTTTTAATTTCTCTCGTTTCAACTCAAGTAAGAGGTTGATATCATATGAGTGAGTGCTTGATAGTATAAGATAGGTGGTTCCTAGATTTCTCCTTGATTTTATGGATTTTTTGGGTGTGCATTCTATATGCGCCATATGGGTAGTCCAAGAGAGACCCCTAAAATTAAATGATTGTCATTAAATTTTTAAACTAAAAATATGAGATGCATATGGGCATGCTCCAACTTCACTACAAATGGTTAAGTCGGTAAGAGATTTGAACTAACCTGGGCAGTTTAGTTTGGGGGTATAATTTAAATTAATTAAATTATTCACATTAAATTACTTGGTTCCATGGGAATGTGGCAGGCTTGTCTAGAGGATTGAGGTGATGTTGATTAGCTAGATTGAGGTGATTTGGTTAATCAGATTGGTCTTGGCCCAGGATAATCAGGGTGATTATGATCACTAGATTGAGGTGACATGGTTGTCATATTGATGAGATAAGGTTTTCAGGTTAAGGTCTTAGCTCTCGAGACTTGAGATAGAGATGATCATCATGATTTAGTGACACGTTCGTAGGGGTATAAGGTGTTAGATGATGTATATTGCATTTTTTGATGATTTTTGTAAGAACCTGGATCTTCTTTTCAGGTATTTTTTTCCTTTTCTGGTCGTTTTTTAGGAAAAGAGGAAAGTCTGGAAATTTTCTAAGTACACGCCGTGTACTTTATAAGTACAAATTGTGTACTTTGATGCCACTCGAGGCCATGTGATGGCCATGTCCTAACCACACCCACGGCCATGTAGGGGTGATATGGAGGCCACCTAATGCGGGGTACAGAAATAGCAAGTACACGTCGTGTACTCCAAAAGTACACGCTATGTACTTTGTTTTTTTCATTAAATGGACCGAAGTCACGTCTAATTGCCATAACACACTTCTTCTCTAGCTTCTTCGACCGAGAACGTCCCATACGGCCGTGAATCTCCCCCGAGCCCCTGATCCTTTGTCCATTATCCGAATCAACCGTCGTCGATTGCGTTGGAACCATAGCGGTAATATCTTCCTTCTCCTGGATCTTTGTTTTCCAATTCCTCATCTTTCTCAAGTTATCATGGCTTGATCATTTTGTACATTTTCTTAGATATGTGATGTTCCAAGGAGAATCAAGCTTCGAGGTTCAAGTATATAAATCTCCTAACAATGAGGTAGGTGGTTTGTGCCTTTCTGTAGGAATTATTTGAGTATTTGTGAAAATTCCACCAATACCCTTGAATGGGGTATTGCGTGTTTTCCTGTTTTGACCTTATTGTTTGCCTTCTTTTCTTATATGCCTGAGTAGAGGTTATTGTGTGTGAATAGTGTAATTTTACTATACTTTGGATGCTTTTCCCATGCATGTTTTTCCCGTTTATGACCGTTTGGTCTAGTTTTTCTTGTTGGGATATTGCCAGTTCTATGCTTAGTTTATAGGATGGTGTGATTGTTCTTCCATGATGATATGTTGTAGAATGCTATCCAAGTAGTTCTTGAGGATACTTTGTCTGTTATGTGATGCGATACTTGTTGACTTTACATAGGGTTGTGGGAACCTAGTGTAGTAGACCATAGGGAGAATGGATGTAAGGGATTCTCCATAGTGTCTTTATAATACGATGAGAGACCATAGGGGGAATTGATGTTGTGTGATTCCTCAGAGTGTCTGTAGTTCCTCGACGTGGGCCACAAGGGGAATGAGATGTTGAGTGTTTCCCGAAAGTTCCTTTAGTATGATACGAGATTATAGGGGGAATTGACGGTGAGTGTTTCCCCAAAGAGTCTATTCTTTAGCTGAACTAGAGGGGTGAGACTGTGTGTGCCTCCCAGAGGGTTTCTAGTACTTGTAGGTTAAACCATAGGGGTTAGGATGTGAGAACTACCTAGAGGGTTACCTGTTTGTTCTACTTTATTGAGTGGATGCTTACTTGTTTGTAAATTATATGCTAGAAACTGTGGATTGTTGCTGCTGAGTACTTCATGTTTACTGCTTCCTGTACTTTTACCTACCATATATTCACTGATTGTTAGGCACAGATATTCGGGTGGTTACCTATTGGGAATTTGTCTCACACCCTGTTTGGGTCATGCTTTTGGGCCCAAATAGACTATGTTGTTGCAGGTATAGATAAGGGCAAGCGCCCTTCGACTTCAGGTACTTGACTTGCTGTGGAGATGGGGAACATGGGACAAAGCTTAGGCTTGCGATGTTGAGGAGCTGATTATCTTTCTTTTGTACTTGTTTTTAGTACTATTTGTATTTCCAGCATTGTGACTTGTTTGGCTATTTTCCTAGACATAGGCATCATGCATCATTTATATATATGCATGCTTCAGTTGTTTCTTTATCTCAGTCTTCCGTTGTTTACTCTTGTATGGATGTTTACTACTTCTGTTATTGTATGTGTGTTGGTTACTTCTGGTGTGTACTCTGCCAATGAGAGCATAGTTTCCCCACTATCACACCCAAGGCCCTCACTACTAGTCGGCAGCCTCTGGCATTCGGGGAAATGTTCTTAAGTCCATGTGACCAACCGGGTACGGGGTGCCTCTGGGTGGCTTCCAGAACCGGGGCGTTACAAAGTGGTATCAGAGGTATCTTTTCTCTTGACTTACTATTTGGGGCCTTTAGTTAGGGATAGGACGGAATGGGTACTTGGTAATAAGCTATCCTCGGGAGTATCTAACCTGTGTACAGGGAAAATCCATACTACCACGTTTATTGCAATTCTAATGGTTTTCAATTTTACAGTTGATTTGATTTTACTATTGGGTGATTCACATGCTTTGTGTTGTTACCATTGTTGTTATTGCGATTCTATTTCTGTCACAACCCGATGAGATGAGGGTATTCCATCTCATGCATCATATAGGCACTTGTTAGAAATCACATGCCATGCATTCTTGCCATGCCATCTAGGATGCATTAGCAATTTGATGTTATTGTGATAGACTTTGTGTAGATTATGCATGTTGTTGTGATAGATGCTTTGATATAATGCCTACTGTTTGATAGGGAATTTTCTTGTGTAGTGATTTGCTTAGATGGATGAAAAATTTGGTTCTTGAGGTGTTATGGGCCCTCATTGACTGGAATTTGGTGGATCATTTCTTGTTTCCTTGTTATGACTTGTATAATATTTCAAACTTTGATTCTCGGGGAGTATGGGCCCACATGGATCAGAATTTGGCACCTTAACGCTGGTTTTCTATGTTTTCTGGGCTCCGGAGTAGTTTTTGAGGCTATTGTCTGAAAAAACCCAGAATACACGGCATGTACTTTATGAATACACGCCATGTAGTCTATTGCTATGTCACTGATTGTGCAAGCAGGGACACGAGGTTGTGAAAAACCTTGTAGGAACATGCCGTGTACTATTTTAGCATGTCGTGTAGTATGAAATAGCTACCCCGGACATGTCACGAACAACACGGGTCATGTTATATTTTAACATACACACAGAGACTGAATTTTACACGATGTGTAGTATGATCTAGGTACTCGGCTGTGTCATGAACAACACGGGTCGGTGTTACCCTTTCTCGTACATGTTGTGTCTGTCTAGAACACACCATGTAGTTTCATCCATGTTTCAGGCCGTGTCGCTAACAAAACAGGCCAGGTGAGGAATGTCTAGTACACGTTGTGTCTACATTGAACACGCCATGTAGTTTTTTCTTAAGAGGAGTCGTGTGGCTTAACAGTGTAGAAGGATTCGATCAGGGAAGAGGATTCATGTACACGTCGTTTTTTAGGACAAAACACCGTGTATTTGGGGTGTTACACAACCAGTTTAGGTAGAAGTACATGCCCATGTGAATGACTTAAAGGAACACGCTGTGTAGGGAAAGAACACGTCGTGTAGTCATGGTTTGTATAACTTGAATGCCTTCTTTTCCCTGTTCCTCCTTGTGCCGTCAGTTTTTCAATACTTGTTAATCCTGAATCTAAGGTGTGTGTTTGAATTTGCAGAATCATTCCACCTAGATGTCCTCTGATTGACCACCAGTCACAGGGGAGTGATCAGACACCTGATATGGCTGATCAGGTACTTCTTGTAGATCCTCATGTTGTGTTATCCTTGGCACCAGCGGTTATACCAGTTGTAGGAGCCGATACACAGTTTAGGGAAGGTTTTCTGAGGATGATGAAGACCTTCCAGGGAGCTCCACCTCCTGCCTCGACTATGGCAGATTTGACACAGGTTTTCCAATAGCAGCATTCTCCCACCTTCTCAGGGGAAGGAGGACCACAGGCTACAGAGTCATGGTTAGAAGCCATGATGATGATATTCGAGTATCTGGAGACGCCTCCAGAGAGGTGGTTCAAGCTCTCTAACTACATGCTATGAGACTCCACCAAGAGCTGGTGGGACGTGATCTCACAGGTGGTTCATCAGCAGGTTATGGTTGTTGTACCTCTTGTACCCCTCGTGGTTTAATTTTCATGATCACAATCACTCTCTTATTTATCTAATCTTGTTTTAAGTGTTTTTGGATGATAGGAATGATTTCAGGTTGCCAAGGAATTGGGCCAAGAAATCCATGAAAGCAAAAGTGGACTGATTTCAGTCCACCGGCCAACCGGTGTCCCATCACCGGCCAGCCGGTGGAACCCAGACAGAAGGGATACCTACTGTCTCACCACCGGCCAACCGGTGGCCTCCTCACCGGCCAGCCGGTGGAACCCAGACAGAAGAGTTTGCTACTGTCTCAGCACCGGCCAACCGGTGGCCTCCTCACCGGCCAGCCGGTGGTGCCTGGGCAGAAGCCCTCTCCATTTTCCAAAGCACCGGCCAACCGGTGGCCAAGCACCGGTCAGCTGGTGGAGCCAGTCAAACTAGTCGTTGGGCTTTGACCAGACTTGTCCACTTGACTCCCAACGGCTCCGAAGGCCTCTCCAACGGCTCCGAAGACCCCCAAAGGCCATTTGAGGGTTCCCCCTCTATAAATAAATGACTAGGAAGCCCCGGAAACACAAGTAAGCCCACAGGAACATTTTTCAATCATTTGGCGAACCTCCGGCGGATTCCTTCAAGGAACCTCAATTGCTCAAACCCACTTCCACATCCAAGGAGCATCACCATAGAAGCTTGGGAGCGCTCTTCATCAACTTCATCAATCCATTGGCGCCCAAGACTTCTCCACATTACGGTTTTTCATTATTTATCTTTTTGAGCTTCAATTTGGGTTTGTGCCTACAAACCCCTCTTTCTTTTATCTTCATTTTGTTTGGGTTTTCACACCACCTTCAAGGTGTGAAGAGGTTAGTCAAGCCTTCCCTTTAAAAGGCTTGAGTCATAGGTGAGCTAGCCTTCACCTGTAAGAAGGCTAGTGGGTTCTTGCTCAACCATTAAAAGCAAGCTGTAATAGGTTCTAGACTACCTTAAAGTCTAGTGGGTTTCTTGCTAAAACCATTAAAAAGCAAGCAGTAGTAAATCTCTCAACGGTTGAGTTGGGAGCGGAGACATAGGCTTTGGTTTAAGATGAACTCCGTTATCAAGTTTTGTGTCTTGCCTCTTTTATTTCCGCTGCACCTTTTACTTTGATTTTAAATTGTTAATTATTTTTTAAAAGGCAATTCACCCCCCCCCCCTCTTGCCATCATTCTCCGACCAACAATTGGTATCAAAGGCAAAATTTGAGTAATACCTTCACCGGTTTCAAATTCAAGATCCTTTGTGATGGCTTCAACTTCTTTCGCCCCCGAAGGCTATTCTTTGGGTCGTGCTCCATTCTTTGATGGAACCGACTATACTTATTGGAAAACCCGCATAACCACTTTTCTTAGAAGTATAGGTTATCCTATTTATAAAATTGTCATGCATGGTTATTCTCTTTCTTCTCCCGATGAATCCAAATGGACTCAAGGCGATATTAAAAATTTCGAGCTTGATGGCAAAGCCATGAACGCTCTTCATTGCGGCCTTGATCGTAATGAATTCAATCGAGTTTCCACATGCACTTCATCTCATGAAATCTGGAAACTATTGGAGGTTACCCATGAGGGGACCAAAAAAGTTAAGGATACTCGATTGGATATGTATCGTCAAGACTTTGAAAGTTTCACCATGCACCCACACGAATCTATTACAGAAATGTTTACTCGCTTTACTGATGTGTGTAATGGGAGAAAGTATCTTGGAGATGATGTTTCTGCAGAAACAATGGTCAAGAAGATCCTTTGGATCTTACCAAGCACATGGGCACCGAAAGTCACGGAAATCCAAGAAGCAAAAGACATCAAGAACATGCCGGTCGAAGAGCTCATCGGATCCCTCATGACCTACGAGATCACCATGAGGAGGCAAGCTGAAAAGGAAGGCAATCTCATCAAAACTCCAAAGAACATCGCCTTCAAAGTTCAAAAAGAAGAAAGCTCCTCCTCCTCATCGTCTTCCTCTTCAAGCGGCGATTCAGAAATCGAGAACCTTGCCCGTAAAATGCACAAATTCATGAAGAAGCACAAGAAGAAGAAATCCCACAAGGCTCAACCCAACGAAAAATATGAGCCCGAGGTAACATGTTACGGGTGTGGCAAGAAAGGCCATTACAAGCCCGATTGTCCACTCAACAAGAAAAAGGCCAAGCAAAAGGAAAAGAAGAAGGCATTCAAGGCCACATGGAGTGATAGCTCCACATCCTCCTCCTCCTCCTCCTCAAGTGACAACGGTAAAAAATGCCTAATGGAATTTCATGAGGTAACCTCTTCTGAATCCTCTTCCTCTTGTTCTTCAAATTCTTTCAATCATTTATCTTATGAGGATCTCCAACATGCTAGAGATCAATTGGAGGAAGGTTTTCACGAACTTTCTTCCAAATTTATTGCTTTAAAAAAGAATTTCAAAAAACTTTCTTCCGAAAAGGAACAACTTCTCAAAGAGAAGGAAGAGTTGTCCCTCAAGATCCAAAACCTTCCCGATGTTGATTCTATGGAATCAACAATCAAGGATTTAAAGGAATCCCTTGCCAAATTCACCCAAGGTGAACAAAATTTAACCAAATTACTTGGTTCCCAATGCGTATCTAGAACCACCCAAGGGCTTGGCTATTCCAAGCAAGCTTCCTCTTCCCATGCTCCAACTATTTTTGTAAGGGGGAGCTCCCAATATAAATTTTGAAACTATTGTAAAAAAAACTGGGCACTTAATTTATGAGTGCAATTGCAAAAATGCCCGGTATGGAAGGCCCAAAACTATTTTCTTTAACGATGAATTTCATAGGAGAAGACCCGCCACTAGACAAGTATGGATTGAAAAATCCCTTTTAGCGAGTCTCTCCGGGCCAAAATTTGTCTCGGTTTCAAAATCCTCTCCCCGGTGATTTGTTGTTTTTATTTAGGGGGAGTTAGGATCGTTCAAACCTTTTTGCGTTTTTTCAAAACTTTCAATTCAAAACCTTCATTTTCAAAACTTTCAATTTAAAACTTTCAATTCAAATTTCAAAAATTTAAATTGGTTTAAAAACTCTATCTTGTTTTTCAACCTTTCCCTCAATCAAGTTTTATGCCCCGTGCTATTTTGATAATCACAAAGGGGGAGAAATTCTTGGTTGATTGGGGGAGAAATCTTTCTCTCATGCTTTGATTTACTTTTAAATTTATCCTTTAAAGCATGCCTTTCATTTCAGTCTTTTACATTGTTTGTTTTGGTGATTGTGATCATCAAAATAGGGGGAGATTGTTGTACCTCTCGTACCCCTCATGGTTTAATTTTCATGATCACAATCACTATATTATTTATCTAATATTGTTTTAAGTGTTTTTGGATGATAGGCATGATTTCAGGTTGCCAAGGAATTGGGCCAAGAAAGCCATGAAAGCAAAAGTGGACTGATTTCAGTCCACCGGCCAACCGGTGTCCCATCACCGGCCAGCCAGTGGAACCCAGACAGAAGAGTTTGCTACTGTCTCAGCAGCGGCCAACCGGTGGCCTCCTCACCGGCCAGCCGGTGGTGCCTGGGAAGAATCCCTCTCCATTTTCCAAAGCACCGGCCAACCGGTGGCCAAGCACCGGTCAGCCGGTGGAGCCAGTCAAACTAGCCGTTGGGCTTTGACCAGACTTGTCCACTTGACTCCCAACGGCTCTGAAGGCCTCTCCAACGGCTCCGAAGACCCCCAAAGGCCATTTGAGTGTTCCCCCTCTATAAATAAAGGACTAGGAAGCCCCGAAAACACAAGTAATCCCACGGGAACATTTTTCAATCATTTGGCGAACCTCCGGCGGATTCCTTCAAGGAACCTCAATTGCTCCAACCCACTTCCACATCCAAGGAGCATCACCATAGAAGCTTGGGAGCGCTCTTCATCAACTTCATCAATCCATTGGCTCCCAAGACTTCTCCACATTATGGTTTTTCATTATTTATCTTTTTGAGATTCAATTTGGGTTTGTGCCTACAAACCCCTCTTTCTTTTATCTTCATTTTGTTTGGGTTTTCACACCACCTTCAAGGTGTGAAGAGGTAAGTCAAGCCTTCCCTTTAAAAGGCTTGAGTCATAGGTGAGCTAGCCTTCACCTGTAAGAAGGCTAGTGGGTTCTTGCTCAACCATTAAAAGCAAGCTGTAATAGGTTCTAGACTACCTTAAAGTCTAGTGGGCTTCTTGCTAAAACCATTAAAAAGCAAGCAGTAGTAAATCTCTCAACGGTTGAGTTGGGAGCGGAGACGTAGGCTTTGGTTTAAGCCGAACTCCGTTATCAAGTTTTGTGTCTTGCCTCTTTTATTTCCGCTGCACCTTTTACTTTGATTTTAAATTGTTAATTATTTTTTAAAAGGCAATTCACCCCCCCCCCTCTTGACATCATTCTCCGACCAACAATGGCGTGGGAGGAGTTTCAGTACGTCTTTTATGACTACTTATATCCAAAGCCCCTGAGGGCCGACCGAGCCTAGGAGTTCATGATCGTGGAGCAGGGTACTCTTTTTTTCATGGATTACTCCTCTCGTTTCACCGAGCTTCATCATTTCACACCCCTACAGGGCAGAGATGAATTGTTCTTGGAAAGGAAGTTTGAGGATGGTCTCAGATGGGAGATCCGCTCACAGGTGAATATCTTCAGGCTGACTTCCATCACATCCATAGTCAACCAGGAACTGATTGTAGAGCACAATCTAAGAGATTCTGGAGCTGAGATCCAGGGTGGTTCCACTTCCAGGGTTAGTGCTTCACTAGCTGACAGCAGGAAGCACCTTAGGGAGTCTACGCACAGTGATCCGAGGCAGCGAGACACATCTTCAGGTAGCCAGGTGGTATGCTACCATTGTGGAAGGCCTGGGCATACGAGGCCGCAGTGCCAGAGAGATTCAGTGGAGTTCCAATCTTGTGGTAAGATGGTTCACCTTCAGCGCTTCTGTTAGGTTTTCTCACCAGAAGCTGGTGACAGGGGTTCATCCATGACTCCTCGTTCAGGAGCAGCGCCACCAGTTTCTCATCAGTCTGGGAACTGGAGTTCTTCTAACTGTTCGCGCCAAGGTGGAGGTTGAGGCCGGGGTGGTCAGTCACCGGTCTTTCTACGATAGCAGGGTGGATCAGCTAAGGGCTGTCAGGTAGGGTCGCAGGGTCGTGGTACAGGTCAAGATTTTGTAGTGGAGCAGACCCAACAGGAGTAGGATCCCGGACCCTCTACAGTTCGAGGTACGATCTTAGTAGCCTCAGTTTTGTCTTCTGCTCTTTTTTATACAAGGGATTCCCATAGCTTTATCTCTATTGCTGTTGTGGAGAGCCTTGGGCTCTGTATCTTTTCTTCTGCCGACATGTTAACACTAGACACACCGTTGGGGACTAGGACGTCTAGTGTACGTCAGTGCAAGGAGTGCCCTCTAGAGATGGTTGGGTATCACTTTCTATGGGACCTCTATGTTCTAAAGATGACAGGCTATGATGTAATTCTCATAATGGACTGGCTCATTCCCTTCCAGGTATTCGTTGACTGTTATCACCATAGGGTGAGTTTCATATCACCAGAGGGTGGATCTTTTCTTCATCGAGGAGAGTGGGATGTTTAGGCGAGTAGAGTAGGACCCAATCATCATGGGCTAGGTGGAGTTACAACTCATATTGTCAGTCTATATCTGGATGACCAGGGGACTTCACAGTTAGACTTTCCTCCAGTGGTGGATCGTTTCAGAGATGTCTTTCCATAAGACTTTTCAGGTTTTCCTCCAGAGCGTGAGGTAGACTTTTCTATTGAGCTCGTGCCAGGAGCAGCACCAGTGTCTATTCCTCCTTATAGGATGGCTACACCTGAGTTGCAAGAGCTCAAGAAGCAGTTTGAGGAGTTGTAGGAAAATGGTTTCATCTGACCCGGTACTTCTCCTTGGGTTTCGCCTTTCCTATTTGCGAAGAAGGAAGACGACACCCTTAGGCTTTGTGTGGATTATCGGAAGCTGAACTAGTTGACGATCAAGAACTGATATCCCTTGCCTAGGATTGATGACCTCTTTGATCAGCTTCGATGATCCCGTGTGTTCTTGAAGATCGATTTGAGGTATGGTTATCATCAGTTGCACGTTAGACCATCTGATATTCCTCTTACAGCTTTCCTTAGTAGGTATGGTCTATACGAGTATATGGTTATGTCGTTCAGCCTCACGAACGCGCCTGCAGTTTTCATGGCACTGATGAACCGAGTGTTCCATCCATACTTGGATTCCTTCATTGTGGTTTTTTTGGACGACATCTTGGTTTACTCTCACACTCAACATGACCATGCTACCCATCTTGAGATCATTTTTAGTACACTGAGGGAGTACCAGTTATATGCTAAGCTCTCGAAGTGCCACTTTTGGATGGATCAGATTCAATTCTTGGGTCATGTTATCTTAGAGACAAGAGTATCAGTGAACCCAGAGAAAGTGCGAGCAGTAGTTTCCTGGGAGCATCCGAAGAACGTCTTTGAGGTGCGGAGTTTTCTAGGGCTGGCTGGATATTATAGATTCTTCATATAGGACTTTTCACACTTAGCAGCACCACTGACAGGTCTGACTAAGAAGGGTGCAAAGTTCTTATGGTCTGATTCTTGTGAGTCATCCTTTCAAGAGCTAAAAGGGAGATTGACTTCAGCACTGATACTAGTCTTTCCAGATCTAGGAAAGAGCTACACTATCTACTGTAATTCCTCAGGTATTGAGCTGTGATTTGTGCTTATGTAGGGAGATGGAGTCATTGCGTACGGGTCTCGGTAGTTGAGGCCACATGAGAGGAACTACCCAACGCACGATCTCGATCTAGCGGTAGTTGTTCATGCCTTACGTTGTTGGAGACATTATCTTCTGGGAGAGAACTTTTTAGTTTTCACTGACCAAAAGAGTCTCAAGTACATCTTCACTCAGTGTGATCTGAATCTGAGATAGCGTAGGTGGGTCGAGTATCTTCAGTCTTTTGACTTTGAGCTTGCCTATACGCTGGGAAAGGGCAATATAGTGGCTGATGCGTTGAGCAGGAGGACTCAGATACAAGCAGTTCAAGAGGCCATAAGTGAGTGTCAGCTTATGTCCCTGTTCTCTGAGATGCATCTGGAGGTGCACAACAGATAGGGGCAAACGTTTCTTTCTTCTGTAGCTGTTACCTCTATGCTTCTTGATCGAGTACGAATGAGGCAGCTATCAGATTCTAAAGGCCTAGTCCTAAGGGAGAGTGTGTCAGGAGAGGACCCTAGCCCTGGATGGATAGTAGGTGAGGATGAGATCTTGTGTTTCCAGGGATGCGTATGGGTGCCATCAGACATATGCGAGGAGCTGATGCGGGATTTTCATTCCTCAGTTTGGGTAGTTCATCCTAGTGTCACCAAGATGTATCGTGATCTACACTGCCATTATTGGTGGCCAGGTATGAAGATAGATGTTGCTAGTTTTTTCATGAGGTGTTCTACTTGTTAGTAGGTGAAAGCGGAGCATTAGAGACCAGCAGGGATTTTACAACAGCTACCCATTTCGGAGTGGAAGTGGAATGATGTCTCGATGGACTTCGTGACCGGTTTTCCGAGGTCGCCTTGAGGGAATGATGCTATTTGGGTTATCATCGACATGCTTACGAAGGTTGCTCACTTCTTTCCAATCAAGGAGACCTTCAGCGTTGACAAGATGGGGTGGTTATACATCTGAGAGATTGTATGTATGCATGGGGTTCCACACTTCATTGTTTCAGACAAGGATGCACGTTTTACTTCTCGGGTCTAGAAGGGGATTTAGAAGGCTTTTGGTACATAGGTACTTTTGAGTACAGTATACCATCCCTGGATAGATGGACAGTCTGAGCATACGATTCAGGTGCTTGAGGATATGCTTCGAGCTTTCATTCTGGATTTTGGAGGTTCTTGGGAGAAGCATATACCTCTTATAGAGTTTTCCTATAATAATAGTTCTCAAGAAACTATTCAGATGGAACCTTATGAGGCTTTGTACGGTAGGCCATGCCGATCACCCTTATGTTGCCTAGAGGAAGGAGAGGTAGCTTTGATGGGACCTCGTCTTGTCCAGGAGACCACAGAGCAGATAGAGTTGATTCGGAAGAGGATGGATACTACACAGTCCCTTTATAAGTCTTATGTTGATCAGCGGAGACGACCTCTGGAGTTCAAGGTCAGGGATCAGGTTTTCCTACGTGTCACACTGAGGTTGGGGCACAGGAGGATTAGGAGACAGGGTAAGCTTTCACCGAGGTATGTTGGGCCGTTTGAGGTGTCGGAGAGAGTTGGTCTGGTTGCCTATTGGTTTCAGTTACCTCAAAGGTATCAGGCTATGAACAATGTCTTCCACATTTCTCATCTCTGACATTACTTTTCAGACCCGTCTCATGTCCTTCAAACCGAGGAGGTTGATCTTGATGTGGATGCATCGTTTGAGGAACATCTGATCCATATTGTTGATCGCAGTACAAAGTTTCTCCATGGCCAGTCTGTTCCTCTGGTATGGGTGCAATGGCAGCATGGGTGAGTACAGGACGAGACTTGGGAGAGGGAGGATGATGTACGATCACAATGGCTAGATTTATTCTGGGTTTATTCTTCTATGTCACACTAGGGAAATTCAGTGACGAATTTCTTTAAGGGGGGAAGTTTGTAAGAACGTGGATCTTCTTTTCAGGTATGTTTTTCCTTTTCTGGTCATTTTTTAGGAAAAGAGGAAAGTCTGCAAATTTTCTAAGTTCACACTGTGTACTTTGATGCCGCTCGAGGCCATTTTCAGGTCGTGTTCTAACCACACACACGGCCATGTAGGGGTGAGATGGAGGCCACCTAATGCGGGGTATGGAAACAGAAAGTACACGTCGTGTGCTCCAAAAGTGCATGCCATGTACTTTGTTTTTTTTCATTAAACAGACTGGGGTCACGTCTAATCACCAGAACACACTTCTTCTCTAGCTTCTTCGACTGAGAGCATCTCGTGCGGTCACAAATCTCCTCCGATCCCCTGAGCCTCCATCCGTTCTCCGAATCAACCGTCGTCGATTGTATTGGAACCATAGCAGTGAGCTCTTCCTTATCCTAGAGCTTTGTTTTCCAATTCCTCCTCTTTCTCAAGTTATCGTGGGTTGAGAGTTTTGGACGTTTTCTTAGATCTGTGACATTCCAAGGAGAATCAAGCTTTGAGGTTCAAGTATATCGATCTCCTAACGTCGAGGTAAGTGGTTTGTGCCTTTCTGTAGGAAGTCTTTGAGTATTTGTGCAAATTCCAAAATACCCTTAAACGGGGTATTGCGTGTTTTCTTGTTTTTCCCTTATTATTTGGATGCTTTTCTTATATGCCTGAGTAGAGGTTATTGTGTGTGAATAGTGTAACTTTACTGTGCTTTGGATGCTTTTCCCATGCATTTTTTTGCCCGTTTATGACCGTTTGGTCTAGTTTTTCATATTGGTCTATTGATAGTTCCTTGTCTAGTTTGTAGGATAGTGTGACTGTTCTTCCATGCTGAGATGTTGTATAATGCTAGCCAAGTAGTTCTTGAGGATACTTTGTCCGTTATGTGATGCGATACTTGTGGACTTTAGACAGGGCTGTGGGAACCTAGTGTAGTAGACCATAGAGAGAATGGACGTAAGGGATTCTCCAGAGTGTCTTTATAATACGATGTGAGACCACAGGTGGAATTGACATTGTGTGCTTCCTCAGAGTTTCTTTAGTTACTCGATGTGGGCCACAGGGGGAATGAGACATTGAGTGCTTCCCCAGAGTACCTTTAGTACAATACGAGACTGTAGGGGGAATTGACAGTGAGTGCTTCCCCAGAGAGTCTATTCTTTAGCTGAACCAGAGGGGTGAGACTATGTGTGCCTCCCAGAGGGTTTCCAGTACTTTTAGGTTGAACCATAGGGGTTAGGCTGTGATAAATACCTATAGGTTTACCTATTTGTTCTACTTGCTTGAGTGGCTACTTACTTGTTTGTAAATTATATTCTAGAAACTGTGGATTGTTGCTGCTGAGTACTTCCTGTTTACTACTTCCTATACTTTTACCTGCCATATATTCACTGACTATTAGGCACAGATCTTCGGGTGGTTTCCTACTGGGACTTTGTCTCACACCCTGATTGGGTCATGCTTTTGGGCCCAAACAGACTATGTTGTTGCAGGCATAGATAAGGGCAAGCGCCCTTCAACTTCAGGTGCTTGACTTACTGTGGTGCTGGGGAGCATGGGACCAAGATTAGTCTTGTGATGCTGAGGAGCTGATTATCATTCTTTTTTACTTGTTTTTAGTACAATTTGTATTTCTAGAATTGTGACTTGTTTGGTTGTTTTCCTAGACATATTCATCATGCATCATTTATATATATGCATGCTTCGGTTGTTTCTTTATCTCAGTCTTCTGATGTTTACTCTTGTATGGATGTTTACTACTTATGCTATTGTATGTGTGTTGGTTACTTTCACTGTGTACTCTGCCAATGAGGGCATAGTTTCCCCACTATCACACTCAAGGCCCTCACTACTAGTCAATAGCCTCTGGCATTCGAGGAAATGCGCTTGAGTCCATGTGACCAACCGGGTACGGGGTGCCTCTGGGTGGATTCCAGAATCGGGGCATTACAATTTTCTATCATTGTTTGTTTATTTAAATTCCATTGGAGTCATGTTCACATAGGTAGGACTTAGTTGAGTTGGTGTGGAAAACTCATTATGGGTGGTGACCCCCGCAGACTATGAATCTTAGGGGATGATGTTGAACATTTAATATTCATGGGGTGATGATTGTAGAAATCCAAAATGATGGTGTGGAACATTGGTTGATGGTGTTGAGACCATCGAATCATGGATGAGGCTCTAGGTTACCCTTGAGGCCAAGGATACAAGATTATGGGAGTATGGATATCACCATGCCTTGGGACATCGGTTTTTTAGCTGAAGGTAAATACTATTAGAGGACAGATATCATTGTGCCTTCAGACATCGGGCTTCGATTCGATGGTTATTTTTTGAGCTAATTTATTAGGGACCAGGGACTTGATTGGGAATGCTTTTAGGATGCCAGGTTATATGATTGAGATAATGGTATATAGTTTCTATATTTTTAGGTTGAACTCGAGGGTTCACCTGGGTTTCTACTCATCAAGGGATGCCTTGGGTGTTAATCTATGGATCCTCACTATTGTAATTATGTATATACAAATAGGAATTGTATTTCATATATATAATTGGAGGAACATGTTCAGAATTATACCAGTGATGGATAAAGTAGGTTATCGCTTCCTTATGGATACTGAGCATATAGTAAGTGAGTTATTTATTAAATTTTCATTTGCTTCCTTTTTCTTATTATACAACATACACCTATATAATTATGGATGTAAGATAGGAACACGTTGGTGGTGGACTACTAATATTTATTCTCACACCCTACATGGGACCCTCGAGATCCGTGTAGACTTTATTTCTATAAGTTCATGTAAGGGATCAGGCTCAGAAGCTGGACCTTATTAATCATTGTTGTGCTACTTGGCATGGGATGGATGGCAGTGGACCATGGTGGTTCTTCTGCATCATCTAGGGTTTCCTTTTGAGTTTTATCATGCTTCATATACATATACAGATATCATTGGCCATGGGAGACCCTAATTATCTATTGTTATGTATGAACTATTATGTAATGTTTCATCTATAAATAGTTTTCCACTTTTATATTATTTATTTATTATTCTATTGTTGTGTATTTATGCTTCCACTAAATTTTTTTGAATTTGTTGCTTCTGTTGTGTTTATGGTCATTCTTTAACTATTCTATATTTATATAGACCATTTTTATTATTACCACATTATGGTATAGTCTCCGCACTATCACCTCTTCAAACCCTCACTGCAAGTTGGAAACCTTTGGTATACGGGGAGGCATCCTTAAGGCCCAGTGGCCAACCAACCCAGAGCACTATTTAAAGTGGCTTCCGAGTTGGGGTGCTATAAATAACACCCTCTAGAATGAAATAAGTACACCCTCCAATCTTATTAACCATACTTAAATTCTCAAACAATATTTGAAACTTTATTTGAACCCTATAATTCTCTACACCGACCATAAGGAGAGAATTCATAGAGAAAATAAAATTAAGGAAATGAGAGAAACAATCCAAAGTTATCATTCAGTAAACTAAATAAAAAACATCTAACAAAATTATTGAAAAAATGAGAATAAGTGAGAGGAAGAAGACTATTAGTATATACACATTCTAATAAACATCATTTGTAACACAATAAAACCTGTCCATTTGAACAATCGGGTAACAACTCTATAAAAATTTTACCAATATATGAACATTTGAAAATATATCTATTAAAATTAAATTCTAAGTATAAAACATGTTAAAAACATAAAGGAAAACAAAAGGAAGTTGTTCAAAGCCATCTAAATTAAGAAAATTTCTAGATGATCAAACTTTGAAAGAAATAAACCCCAACCTTAGATGTAATGTAAAAACACCCTTCAATATGATGGTTACCAACTTTGGATAGTTTGATCAATAAAATATGGAAATAAAGGGTTTAAAGTAGATTATTGGATCAATCATTGGGTGGAAAATGACTCATATAAATAATGAATAGATTTAGAGGGTTACTTTATCTATTTATATGCTCTAAAAAATAATTGATTCCTCAATGATCGAAAATGGATTTTCCTGGGCTAAATGGATTTCCTGTCTAAAAAACTAGGAACATAGATTTGACTAAAAATAAAGGGATAAATCATAATTAGGGTGTTTAGAAAAACCAAAATGTTAATTTGGTTGTTTAAAGGATTTCATTAAAAAATAGATAGTTTGGATGTATGTACTACCTAGAAAAATCATTAAATTAAATGGCCGACTTCTATGGAGATATTTGGATGGTGGGTCCTACTAAAAAATTAAATAAATTAAAATATACTCCCAAATATCACTAAAAATATAACACCATGAAATCATGTAAAAATCACTACCAAGGTTAAACACCATATTCTGGACTCAATAGTGCACTCAAAAATTCCATCCGATAGGTTTTAGAAGGTTAAAATGAACACTTTTCATCTTGGTTATAAAATGAAAAAAAATCCTTAGAAACTTTATAATCTTCTAACCATGATTCCATGAGGTTCCATAGTGTTACACAAATTTATCAAGATATTATGATTAAACATATGTAAAATAAATTATACAATCCATAATACATTGGTAGTGAGTCGAACCCAATATGTTAGGATGTCTTGGTAGATATATTTGATTTATTTTTATGATATTCAATTATTATGGTTGTTAAGATACCTAGTGGGCTGGTGTAGACATGTGAGAGGGGGTGAATTGGGTGTTTCCTTCTTTTTAACAACATCCCAAACTTCCTAAACCCCCTTTATAATTTAACCACCATTTTAAATTAGTTCATATGGTTTTATTTTACATTTAACCTAGAAAACATTAACTTCATGTAATCTATGTAAAGCAGTAAAGAGGCACGTAGTATTTTTACAAGGTTCAATAGAAATACCTACTCCTTTTCATTATTGGTTATTCGCCCCAATCATGAATTCTCCATTATAATCAAGTGTTGATTATAATGGGTTCAGCATATCACATTCCTACAATGGAAGCATCTCACTATACTTACAAATACCTACTTCCCATAGGACTTCCACGACTAACTTCACACTAAATTTATGGTTTCACACCATTCTATCAAAGGATACCCTAAGTCACACAGGTTCCACAACATCCTACCATTTATATGCAAGTGTTTTCATCTAAGATCCACTTTTTAATAACATCACATGTTTAGTATAATACGATCCAATACCAACTATATAATATCTCCTTCCACTCACAATAATTTCTTCAAATGCCAATAGATCTTTAATAGAAACCCCAACAACTCAGTGACTAATCAATTCAACTTCATAGAAAACAACTGAATATTGTCATTTTTATTCCCCACTTCTTCACACAAACTCTTCATAATAAAATTTAGAAATATCATATCTTTAGTTGAACATGAACTCAATTCCAGAAACTCCATTCTTCAACTTCGGCTCATTAATCCTTAAATGGTGGTTGGAATCCTTTTTATCCTTTAGATTCGATACACAAAGGATCTACAGCTTCATAATAGTATTTTCTTCCACTTCTTCTTTACTATAGTGTAAAGAGGATACTTATGGTTCTTATTCTTAAAGATATCTTAGATACCATCTATCATGTTCATCACTCGGTACTTCTCCCTTCTCCCAATAGCAGTGGCTACTTCTTCTTTTTTCATTTATTCACCCTCGATCTTCTCATTCTCATGTGGAATCATTTAAGTGCATTAAATTTATTCCATGAAAATCAATATGAAATATTGATAGGATATTCTTAGTCCCATCCATAAAGCACCATCATAAAATAACAACTTTAGGATGTGCCACTTTTCTACACCTTAATCTCATAAATATCTCCACTGTGGAAAGTGTTTAAAGATTGATTTACTAAAATGACCTTATACTATTTATTCTCATTTATATTAAATCATTCAAATATATCATTAGATAATATAACTAGTAGTATCGTCTTATTCTTCAACAATATATCTTCTATAAAATCTTCACATTTAATATTTATATTGTATAAGAATGTACAATGCAAGAGATATTCTCATGAAAACAATAAAACCTTTAATCTTTGATATATACACAGAAAAATAATCTCAATACCATATTCATATATCTCAAACATATTTCTTAATATATATTTTAATCATTGAAGAATATTTTGGCCTCCATGTATTTTTATATGCATTATTATTGAAAATTCAGTTAAACTTAATCATCCTTGATCTTCACATCCTAATCCATAAAGATCATCTTTATCATCATTTTCAAAAGCTTGGATTGTGGATAATATTATATTTATTATGTTTTTATCATCGAATAATAGCATCAGCATCATCCTAATTTATTTATTTTTCAAAATCAAAATTCTATCATTCTTCAGTTTTTCACCAATAACATAAGGGTATTTTGGTTACATGAAATTCCATTATGCATAAATAGAGTCAGTTATGTGATGGATTCCCTTATATGGTGCTTCATATATCATAATTTGGATACATAGTTCTCATGTTCCAATTTTCCTATATGGGACTTCATTTAGGTACATGGATCTGAATTTGGATACGTAGAAGAACTTGGCTACATGATGTTTGGATGCAATAGCCAAAACCCTTACCTTAATTCTCATATGTGGAATTAATTCACTTATGTTGAATTATATATATGAAAATATTATCTTACATGGTCAATTCATATACATGAGGCACTTTGGCTATGTGGAGTCCTGTATATTGATGGAATTTTCATATGTGGAACCTGGACTTTTCCATTTTCCTAAAATTCCTTCATTTTCAAACTAGGGATCTTCTAGTCCATCCCCATATATTCTCAACCATTCATAAACATCTTAAAACTCCTTTGTGAATTTTTTAAAATTTATTTGAAAATTCAAAATGATTTCCAAGCTCTTTGGTGGCATATCAACTCATTTATTTGAGTTATTCCAGATCGTGCACTGCACATATGATTTTAGTCAACCAAAAACTTCATCCAAGTGTGTTTTATCATGGTTTTCAAAATCCATATTCATTATCACACTAGAATGGCCATATTTTAACTCCTTAGGTATTTAAACTCCAATAATATATCCTTTTTAACACTAATTATAACATATCTTAAAAAATTTCACTATATCTAGAACTCTTTTTATTCCAAACTATTGTAGAGATTACTTCCTAGTACAGTTCATGTCATTCACATAAGGACTAAATCTTTTAATTATCTGGTATTTAGGGGTTCTACGAATCTATCCAGATAGATATTCCAAACATCCACCACTTCAATCATCTTTGAATAATGACATTGATACATAAATAGTGACAAAAAATACAATCATAAATTTAAGGGAACACTAATATTTCCTTTTAGATTTGTTTTTAATTACACATTTAGGTCAAAAATTGATGTCATTTTCTCCCCCTAATTAAAAATGAATGAAAATGTGGTAAAATTGGTCTCCTACTTACTTATACAATATGATTTATTTATTATTCCCCTATAATGTGTGACACCACTTGAGATTGATACCACTTTAAATAATATTCTTCTTGAAATACCAGTTGAGATGTCAACTGATACCAAGTGAAATATAGGGGGAGTCCCTTCTTCAAATTCTTCTCCCTCTTGTTTTTTTATTCAATAGGTGTTGGTGCTAAAATACTGGACGAAAATAATGAAGAAAGAAGAGGCATCGCGCCCTTCCTCTCGAAGCCCCGACGTGAAGCCCCCTGCCTTCGCGGCCGCCGCAAAGCACCAGAGGCGGTAACGCTCCGCGAATAGCCTGACGTTCGCGAGCCCGCCGCGAATCACCCAAGGTGGTAACCCTCCAAGAATGCCCTGACGTTTGCGACTCACCACGAATCAGAGGAGGCGGAACCCTCCACGAATCTGGTTGATGTTCACGACCCGCCGTGAAGTAACCGAATACCCCTTCGTGTCGCGTGAGCTCTACTCCGCGGTGCCCCTTGCCTATAAATACCGAGCTCCCCTAAGCTCTACGGATGGACAATCTGACCCTTCAGCTTCTCAACTCCCAAATCACGAAGCACTCTTTGCTTTGGGAATCATGAGCTCCGCGAGGTATTTTTGCTTCGCGAGAGGCCTTTGCCTTGTCTCGTTTTGATCCCCTCTTCTGAGAGGGAAGCCCTTCGCGAAGCCTAAGGGCCTACATGAAGGAAGGGGATTCCCAAGGGAAGCCAGGAAGCTGTGGAGTGTTTATGATTCACGAAACACCCATCCTGTACAAGTGATCCACATGCCAAGGCAGGTTCATTGTACTTCGCGAAGCACACTGCTTCACAACACCTTGCTTCACGAGGCACCTCTACTTCGCGAGGCAATGATCTGCAAACACCCTTCCACTTCGCAAAGCACCTCCCACTCGCATCTATGCCCCATGCTAAGGCCAGGGCACCCCACTTCGCTAAGAACCCCCCTTTGCAAGTGATCTCCACTATGTAAAGCAACAAAGATCCGCAAGGTCCCTACCTGTGGACCCCTTTGTTTGGCAATTCCTCTTCCCGTGTGACCCTCCAGGTTTGCACGATGTGATTTCAAAATCCCATGGAAGACACCACCCATAGAATTGCTTCGCCTAATGATTTTTCGCATAGGCATGCTAACAGATATTGCTTCTTCCCATAGCCATGCTAACATGGACCCCTCGATGGTTCACTCTGTGACCCCCCTTTACCACGGCCTTGCTGACAGCTTCCCTCCCTCAAGGGGCAGAGGGTACCGGTCATGTAAGTTCTAGGGGTGCGGAGTAAACCCACCTCGTCCAAGCTGTAGGATGTTAAAATTCCAAGCACCTCGTCCTCAACACATGACGTTAAACTATGACCCGACCCCGTGCCCCGCCGCAGGGTCCCCCCAGCTCAGGCATTCTTTACGCCGCTCGTCTCCACGGGAATGGAATCACCCTCACATGGGATGATATCCTCCCTCTCAGAGTAGCGTTTGTCCACGGGGGAAGGGCTACCTTAGATCATAAGCCCCAATCCTCTCTTACGGAAGGTAGCACCCATGCACCTCCGTACTTCCCCACTGCCAAGGCCAGTGGAGGGCGCGATAGGGAATGAGGAACCTCCCATCTTCGGTCCCAAATCCCTCTCCCGTCGCGCTTTTCCGCACATTGGGCCTCCATCCTGGATAATGTCCCAGCACCATGGGCCGCCTAACGCGTAATCCCCTCTTCGCTCCCCCTAATGCACGCACCCTTCGCAACGTGATCGTCAGGTCTCTGCTACCTCTTGTTTCTCACACCGATCACGAATCACGTGGGCTTAGAGTAAGCATCGACTATGACACCAACCCCCGTCCAGCATGACGTTAAACTGTATGCCCCCATCTATCATGAAGTTAAACTATACATCCATATGAACTACAAGTTCTTTGATCCATGTCAAGGCATGGTACGTAGGAAGCCTCCACGAGGTTCATTCCCACCTCCCATAGTTTATTCACGTAAGGGTTCACCCTCATCCCGCATGACGTTAAACTACATTCCGGTCCAGTAGTAAGCCATTGTGACCATCCCAAACTCTGAGGACTTTGATCCATGTTAAGGCATGGTACATAGGAAGCCTCATGAGGTTCAAGCCCACACCCAGTGGACCCATGGGTTCACCTTCATGTCGGTTCGCTGACGAAACCCTTCCCGAACTATGAGGACTTTGATCCATGTCAAGGAATGGTATGTAGGAAGCCTCCCTGAGGATCAAGCCCGTCACCCATCAGACCAAGGTCCTTTCTTCATGTCGGTTCGCCGACACCCACCATCGCCACCTGAACTACGAGGACTTTGATCCATGTCAAGGCATGGAACGTAGGAAGCCTCCCTGTGGTTCAAGCCCAATAATCATTGGCCCAGAACATCTCCTTGTCGGTGTGCCAAGCCCCCATTTTCACTCAAACTACGAGGACTTTGATCCATGTCAAGGCATGGTACATAGGAAGCCTTCCTAAGGTTCAAGCCCACAACCCGTTGGTCATTCCGACCCCCTTCACGTCGGTTCACCAACACCCAGGCAGCCTAGAGTGTAAGCTCCACACCATCTGGACCAAGATCCTCATTCGCGTCGGTTCGCTGACACACCATTTTGAACTACGTGGTCTTTGATCTGTGTCAAGGCATGGTACGTAGGAAGCCTTCCTAAGGTTCAAGCCCATCATCCATCTGGACCAAGGTCCATCTTCACGTCAGTCCTCCGACATTCCCCCGTCCCACATGACGTTAAACTACATCCCAATCCAGCGGTAAACCATTATGACCCTACCATCCAGTTGTTCTGACACCCCTTCGTGTCAGTATAACACCCCTCTTCTCAAACTACGTAGACTTTGATCCATGTCAAGGCATGGTACATAGGAAGCCTCACGAGATTCAAGCCCACCACCTGTTCATTTCAACCGCATTCACGTCAGTTCTTCCATCACCTTGGGCGGCCTAGAGTGTAAGCCCCACACATTCATTATAAACTATGTAGAATTTGATTCCCTGCCATGGGGATATGTAGGAATTCTCTTCGAGACTCAATCCCATCATCACTGCCATCTCCATGACTCCCCTATTTCATTCCCCCTCCACTCCATGCAATTCTCCATCATCCACCCTGATTCTTACCCAGGCCGCCACATCCCGGTGAGATCATGCTACCCCATTCCCCTCCACAACATTCCGGAAGCCGCCCATGGGTTGGCCCCAATATCGGCATTCCCTAAAGGGGGATTCCTCAATTTGATCCACTCCAGCTAGAGTTCGGATTAGGCTGATCCATCTCCGCTGGACATTAAAATTGCAGCATACCCTGTGTTAAACTTGGGAAGCTGAGGAAAACCTCAGATACATGCCTATGGAATATGATTCCCCGCGCTTGATGTGGGATTCCTCAGGCTTCCGCGCCCTCAAGAATCCCTATAATAAAGTAAAAAAGACAGACACGCCAATTCCCCAGTGTTCAAACACGTTACTGATGCCTCGATGTGACTACTCCCCCAACTGAAGGTTGCTTCCCTGACCGAATTGGAATGTCCTAATAGAATTAGTGTAATTAACCAGCGTCCATGGAAACATGGCACTAGGAAGAGTTTCACGAACAATGAATTAAATCTATGAGGGAGACCCGAATTAGGTGACGAGTTCCGAGGAGGAATCCACGGAAGGAAGAACCGACATCCCATCATCCCGGTTTCGATCAAGGAGCAGAAGTCCCTGAATAAGGAACGGATGTCGCCCGCCTTTGGAAAGCAGGAATGCGGGGAGATACAAAATTCGCGCCTGTCACTCCCCAGCGGACGGACGCGCGCACCCTGGAGAAAGCGTCGGAAACAGAAATGGTGAACCTGACGTGAAAATTATTCTCCTCAATGTGGAGATTAGTAGCATTCAAAACATCAGTAGATTGATGTGTCACCAGATCCAGATATCTGGTGCTGGGTCCCACCAAACAAATAGCGGGCCTGGTGTGAAACTCACCAGAAGTTGGGGCAGTAGAACGTGGGGCATTCCGTTCTGCAACGTTGTCTACGTGGATCCCTCTTGTCGACCACGGAAGACAGAATGACGTTGGGGCACTGGTTGTCGATCTCTTTTCCTCGTAGTGCTGATGAGTTAATCTCCCTACTTCTCAGGAATCAGGTTGCTGCTATAGGGACACGATCGCCGCCCACCTGCCTACGCAGGGGCAGGGGAAACACCAGCACAGTCGCTCCGCATGGCTCTACTTCTGCTACAACGGTGTCTGCATCCATGAGTGTGGGGCGCCCACGCCCCCTCTTCCCATAAAAAGTCATCCAAAGAAGGGTGATTAACGACCTCGTATGTTGTTATGAGGAGGAGGGAATAATCCCAACTCGTGATATGGCCCACCTGGACCTAGAGGCATCCAGGCCCCGCCGTCAACGCCACCCTTGAGGGCCGCGCAGGGAGCCCCTTCTCCCCACCCCAACGTTCAATTGTTTCGGGAGCCTGTCCCCGGAACGCCTTGACGACTCCCTGCCTTACGCTGATGAGGTGGGTGATGTCCGGCTCAGCTCGGTCAGAGTCCCGATTCAAGGACTCTAGGCAAGGGCCCCTACCTGGCCGCGTCAGCGCTGCCGTCTGGACTTCCTAGAGGAGTATGTAGTCTATTCCCCTGCACCACCTGCACCGGCTCGCCTGACCCGACGCCAGCGTTGGGCCCGAGATGAGGGCGCCTGTCAAGGGGTGTCGACGTTGACAGCTACTGTGGCCCGAGCCACCGCCGACGTTTATTAAAAATCCCCTGAACGCACTGAGCAGGAACACCCCTACGCCCGATCAGGGTCGAGGCCCCAACCACCCCACGGGCAAGCTGGGTCGACACTCCGGGTCGCAGGCCCGAGTGGTGATCGCCACGAACCAACCTGCGGTGGTGTCACTCCGTATGGAGGTCCTCCCCGTACCACCACTCAACATAGCGTGGGCCTTCCCCGCTCTGAAGTTCGTCATGGAGGTATGCCCCGTGCTACCCCCAACCCG
The DNA here is from genome assembly GCA_963277665.1 of Viscum album. NCBI lineage: Eukaryota > Viridiplantae > Streptophyta > Magnoliopsida > Santalales > Viscaceae > Viscum > Viscum album. Next base: position 75,688,126 of record OY728122.1, on the reverse strand, counting down.
AATGAAGACCTGCCATGCGGCAGTGACACTCGGCGCGGATGTCTTTCCCATTACCATCACACTGGGTATAGAATTCCTCTTACCCCTGACTATCGATGTGAAGGCATTTCCCATCCGGTCCCTCTCCAATGTGGGGATCCTCCCTATGTTATTTCCGCAACTGGCGAAGGTCCTCCTTTCCCTGGCAACCAAAGGGGTGAAGGTCAGCCTCACTCCACCCGCACCAAGCATGGAGGTCCTCCCCATGCTCTCACTGGTTCCAAAGGTGGTTTCACCCACTCAGGTACTCTCCATGG